>MU105649.1:303424-419603 GCA_012274485.2 Sinapis alba | reverse complement strand
CACTGCACTGCACTCCTTGGAGACCATCATGACTTCACTGTCCCCCGAGATCAAACCTTTCATAAGGCTGCGCATATAAGGGATCATCTGCATTGCATTAATTAAAGGCAACTTGATGGTTAAGTCTTCAAGCATCTTTTTGCATTTCATTTCCTGATGATCCTTGCGAGATTTCTTTGATGGAACAGGGTAAGGAACCTTGGGTGTATAGACACGAGCAGGGGTAATCGTAGTAGGAACTTCTGGAACAGCTTCAATTGACTGCTCTATGACACTCTCTGCGCTTGTGGCATCCTCAGCAGGTTGCTCCGTGTCTTTCTGCTTACCCTTCTCTGCGGCAGTATATCTTTTGGATACCAGGTCAGGGAGTTGTTTCCAAATTCTCAGCTCAAGTGATTTACAATCCCTGGGATTTTTATCGTTTTTTTCAGGGAGAGTACCCTGCTGTCTTTTTACGCTCTCAGCTGTTTGAGCAAGCTGGACGTCAATTTGCCTCATGTGACTGGTCACAGTATCATACTTGGTGTTTAGCTCAGTGAACATGTTGTCCATCCTTGTTTTGATGTCGTGGTGACCTGGTTCAATGCTTTAACCTGAAATTGCTTGCTTTGCAGTAGCTGTTGCATCATGATATTGAGATTTTTCAGCTCATCCTGCTGGTTACTCCCGGAGGTTGGAGCAGCCTGCTGGTTGTTCTGCAGCTTATGCTGGTTCTGAAACCTGTTCTGAGCCTGACTAAAGACAAAAGTCTTTCCCTGAAAATTCTGGGAAAAATTCTTATGGTAGCATGCTCCTTGATTCTGGTTGTTTTGCATCTTATCACCAGTGTTCCTCACGTTAGGTTTCTGCATATAATTTATGTTCTGCACATACCCTTGTCCATTGATGTAGCTCACTTCCTGTTAGTCATCTCCTTTCTTCTCAAATTCTGGAGTACCCTCTGTAATGATCTGAAGCTTGTCGGTTGTTGCTTCTTCCAAGATGAAGACTTGCCCCTATTTTTTTTCAGCAGCTGATCAACCTTGGCAGATAATTCCTCCTTCCACTTAGTGTCAACACTGATCACCTTCATGGAGCGATCGTTCTCATGATTCTTGTTAGCAGAGTTGGCAACCATGTTCTCGATCAGTTCAAATGCTCCAGCTGTAGATTGTGTCATGAAATCTCCATTGCTCACAGAGTTCATAGCATTGCAAAACTCCCAGTCGACTCTATCATAGAATATGCCAAGGACATGATCATTGTCAAAACCATGATGTGGACACTCCTTAAGGGTCTCACTAAAACTTTCCCAAGCGTCACAAAATGAATCATTAGCGTGCTGCTTGAACGAGGAGATCTTGTTCCGCAGAGAAACTGTCTTTGCCTTGGTGTAAAAGTGACTCAGGAAGGCAGCGCGCACCTGCTCCCATATAGTAAGATAGCCGGTTGGCAGTGACTTCAGCCATCTTGAAGCCTTGTCAAGTAGAGAGAATGAGAACAATATACACTTGATAAAATAAGGTGAAACCCCGTTCAATCGTGTTATAACGCATATCTTTTCAAAAGTCTCAATAAGTTCCATTGGAATTTCATCTGGAAGACCATGGAACATCTTTCTCTGCACCAGATTGATCATGGCAGGCTTGATTTCGAAATCTTGCCTCGTGCAGGGCGGTGGAACAATGACAAAGCGAGTGGTTGGGAAGTTGCAAGGCAGGTTTCTCTGCCCAATCGGAGCAGGTTGCTCCTGTTGTTGCTGCTGATGTGCAACCTGTTGTTGTGCTTGGATCGTCAGTTGCATTTGTTGCATATGCTCATGCATCTGGAGCATTGTGGCAGCAAGATCCTCTTGGTGGCCGTGATCACCCATTGTGGTGTTGTTTGGCCTTAGTATCTGTCGATTGGTCTTTTCTAATCTTGCTAGATCCTGGTTGCTAAGTGTCACTAAATCTCATGGTTCGTTTTTTCGTGTACGTTTACTGGTCATGCACCTGGAGCATTAGCTGTAGCAAAAAGGATAAGGCAAGTTAGAAGTCTTAGACTAAATAAATAACCGAAAAATAAAGATAATGGCTGGTCCCCGTCAACGGCGCCAAAACTTGATATGCTAAAAACTGGAACTTTACTACTGTCAAGTTAACAATGGTTATTGTAATAATTAAGGTTCAATTCCAGAGGACCAAGTTATACTTTACTCTTATTGGATCAATATCCAGCTAAGACAATGAGGTGGTTTTCAAACTAAATTAAAGTAACAAGCATGTAACACAATGTGATTGGATTTTCAGATTGATTAAGATGCCAGTCTAAGGTGATCAGACGGGTGTTCAATTGTTGAGCCAAACAGTTATTCAAGTTCAGTTATGGAACAGTCTAGAACTCGGAACAGCCAACTCGGAACAGCCTGCTCTCGCAGCGTTGCTCCCTACGCCAAACAGTCTTAGATCCTAAACTTTCGTTTGGCCTGAGATTGGTGACGAGCAGTACAAGGTAGGTCCGATAGGTTCACAAAGTGCCCTAATATCTACTCTTGCTGATTAGAGATACTATACTCATTCAATTTATGTCTAGCAACTTAAGCACTTTTGGTGATTAGATTAATCTAGATTCATGCACTAAGTGATCAGTTTAATGCAAGGCTTAAGATCAACTATGAATGAAGACATCAGATTTATAACTTATCTATGTTTAGCTCTTGGATTTAACACCCTAACACCCTATACTAGACAAATCGAGTACTCCATAATCATACTACAAATCGCAAGAAACAAGATGGAAGACATGAATGATACTAAGATAAAAGAATAAGAATATAGAGTCTTCTCAATGGGGAGAGGACAAATCCTTCTCTCTTACAAGTAACACAAATTGCCAATAAAAACTAAAAAGGATCTCTTGATCTTTAGTTTCTCTAAGTAGGTGATGTAAGATAAGTGTAGTCTCTCTAGAAAATAGTCTAGGAAGACCTAGATATAGTTAATAGGAGAGATAGAGGGAGTCGCTGGCGGATGAAAAGGTATAGTCTGGGGGAGTTGATAGTGCCTGATATTTACCACTATTGTGCCATAATATCAGCCCTACTTATAGTATATTATATGTATTTGGAGTATGTTTTAGAGTATTTTTAGGTCCAGGTACGTTCTGGAGAACTTTGGTGATTCTAAAGCTTTAAGAGATACATAAATGCGTAGATTTATCAGATGTTTAGCTATTTATAAAGACCTTCCCACGGCGCGATTGAGATGATCTTTTGACATATGATAGAGTTTTGAGTTAGATTTTCAATGCCACCGGTTTGAGGTAAATCAGGATCTTAGAGCCAAAGTTATTCCCGTTTTACTGAAGAGTTGTTTGTTTGCCTCACGAGGGGAAGCTGTTGAGAAGATGAATGAGTGCCGATCGATGACACAACCTTGACGTTGATCGACGGTGATACCAGAAGACAGGCCCAGCTTGTTTTATGGCCGACTTAAGCCCAAAAGCTATCACAAATTACCAGAATGCCCTTGGACGACCTAAAATCCTATTTATATGTTTTCTAAGCCATTGTTAACGGCTACGCAATACTTACAAAGCTTCTTTTATTCATTTTTCTAGGATTAGGAAAGAAGGGAGGAACTCTTTCGGAGTCCTCCTGGAACTCCTTTGGTTCTTTATATTATATATATTCTAGTCATCTATGATTTCTGTGACAAAGATCATATCTGATTAGATCTCTTGTTAGGTTTAGGGTTTATTAATGGTATTGATGGATTAGGCAAACAATAGAATTGCTAAGGTGATTATTAGATCTATTAATAGAATTATGTTTATTGCTTGTATTCTAGAGTAGCTAACTAGAACCCTGATCGTAGGATAGTTAGGCGCAAGCGAGAGCATGGTCTACTACCATAATTAACCATGTTGAACTAGATTGCTAGAAACAAACGAGAGTTGATTTAGTTAATTTAGTGAACTTATCAAATTAGGTCATAAAGCCTGACTCGAGAGACCATCGATCGATGCATGATCATTGCCATTGATCGACGGTTATTCGTGTCAACAAGCGAGAGCTGAGACATCAAACTTAGTCAATAGATTAGACTCGCAACGAGAGCTGGTCGTCTTTTACATTAGATATCGAGTTCTATGATTAATACTCTTAGCTTCTATCCTCTACAATCCACTTGCTTGAAACCCTAGATCTAGCTATTTAGTATTATTGTTTACTGATATAGCCTATTTATTATCAGCTTTAGGCCATATTCTAGATTTTATTTAGAGTCTACTATGTGTGTCTAGGCTATGTTTTATTATATTTACAGGTCCAGGAATGTTTTGGAGATATATGAGATACTTGGAGCTTTTAGAGCATTTAGAAGAGAAGAATCCGTAGCTGATCATCTAGGGAGTCAACGAAGCCATCGATTGATAGATCACACTTGGCGTCGACCGATGATCTAAGCTCGAGAGCGATCGATGAAAAACACTTGCCATCGATCTATGATCAAAGCCCAAGACAGAAAGACAAAAATACCCTGGATGAGTTTTGACCTAGAATTAGGGTTTTATATTTATGTATTGACAGAGACAGAGAAAAACAAACACATGAGAGAGAGAGAGAGAGAGAGAGAGAGAGAGTTTTTAGAGACAAAGCATTTTAGATTCATTTTGTATTAGGAGATAAAGGAGAGACTCCTTCAGAGTCCTCCTGGAACTCCTTTGGTTTTTATATTTTATATCATATCTATTCTGTTCATCTATGATTTATGTGACAAAGGTCATGCTTGAGTAGTTACTGATTAGATTTAGGGTTGAATGATAGCATCTATGGATTAGCCCCAAAATAAGATTGTTAGGTTGAGTTAATATCCATCAATTGAGTTGTGCTTAATGCTTGTATTCTAGAGTAGCTAACTAGGATCTAGATGATAGGACATGTACAACTACAAGAGTAGGTTTGTGCCAGAATAGATTATGTTGAACTAGGTTGTTAGATACATGGGAAAGCTGGTCTAATAATTCTAGTGGACTTATCAAATCTCGTCCATACTTCCTTCTGATTTCACCGTCGATCAACACGAGGCCTTAGCCATCAATCGATGGTCATTCCTTTTGCTCGCATACTAGAGTTGGAGTTAAAAAGGTCAGAATAGTTAACATTTGAGTTCTAAAATATTTACATTTCCGTGTTTCCTATCTATTATAATTCATAAAGCTTGAGACCCTAGATCTAGCATATCTACATTTATATTTACATCTAGAATATTTCCATATTTGCATTAGTAACATATTTCCATATTGCATCCTACTTCTTGACAAGAAATATTTCCTTAATATGGTTATTAATTACTAATATATATATTCACCTAGCTTAGTCTTTAGAAATAAGAAATATATTGTGTGCCTTTGTTCTCTGTGGATTCGATCCCTAAGTATTACACCTGATCTCTTTTGACAAGAGTATTATAGAGTGTGTTAAGATTATGGTTAATTTGACAGTAGATAGTTTAGGATATTCATTACCCTACTAGAACAAAATACACACCACGTCATTTACTTATCAATCAATCAATTATATACTATAGTTTATTTATTGCTTATTAATCTATTTACCTAGCTTAATCGCGATTGTGTTGAGTTTATTGTATGCTCACGCTCCATGTGGATTCGATCCTTAAAGACTACAATTTGACCTTTATTGGCAAAAGTAGTTCGTATGGTTAATTTGATAGAGTTTGCATTGAAATACATAAAAATTCTCCTGTCAGATTGTAATGCAGTTGAGCTGAGAAGTGGAAAGCAACTCCCTGATCTAGTACTCAGAAGATTTACTGCAATAGAGAAGGGTAACCAGAAGGAATCGGAGCAACCAACTGAGGATGCTCCAGACACCGAGAATGGTTCAGAACAGTCTGTTGAGGCTAATCCAGAAATTCCTACCGAGATTCCTCCTGCTCGTGTTTACACAGACAAGGTTCCTTATCCTGTTCCAGCAAAGAAATATTGCAAGGATAGTGAGGAGATGAAGTGCAAAAAGATGCTTGAGGACTTGACCACCAAGTTACCTCTAATTGATGCCATTCAGATGATTCCTTCTATGTGCAGCCTTATGAAAGGGTTGATCTCAGGGAAAAAGTCAGGAGACAGTGAGGTGATGATGGTTTCCAAAGAGTGCAGTGCAGTGCTCCAGAACAAGGTGATCAAGAAGCTGGGTGATCCCTACAAGTTTGTCCTCTCAGTTCAGATTGGGAAGACTGTTTTCACATGCTCTCTGTGTGACTTAGGCTCAAGTGTTAATCTGATGCCATACTTTGTGGCTAAAAGACTCGGTTTAACTAATTTCAAACCGACCAGGATCTCCTTGGTCTTCACCGACAGATCAGTCAAACTGCCAGTGGGTGTTCTTGAAGATCTTCATATCCTTATTGGAAATACGATGGTTCCAGCTGATTTTGTGGTTCTAGAGCTTGAAGATGAACCTAAGGATCCGCTCATCCTGGGCAGACCCTTCCTATGCACAGCTGGAGCAATCATTGATGTGAAGAATGGAATGATTGATCTCTAATTGAGAGATATCATGATGAAATTTGAGATGAACAAGCTTCTCAAGAGACCAATGCTAGACGGTCAGACTTTCATAGTGGATAAAGATGATGCATTGGAACCTCAAGAAGGCATGATTGAGGAAATCCTAGCTGAGGATCCACTAAAAGTTGCCTTGATCCGAGCTGAGACTGAGCATAATATTATGAACGTGGATGTTGATGGGTATGCAAAGATGCTGGATTGAAGCAAATGCATAGAGAAAATTGTCGCCTATCTCAGTTTGGGCGAGAGCAAGGAAGGAGACAAAAGCAACCAGTTGGAACAACTGTTCCCAAAAAAATTGGTGCTCCTGAAACCAGATCAATGAGCCATGGAGCGAGCTGAAAGCTCCAAAGATCGAGCTTAAATCCCTTCCCACTGGGCTCAGGAACGCATTTCTTGGACCAAACTCCACATATCTTGTAATTCTGAATTCTGAGTTGAACAACGTGGAAACTGCCTTGCTCCTGTGTGAACTTAGAAAGTATCAAAAGGCACTAGGGTATTCACTAGATGATATACCTGGAATTTCACTTGATTTATGCTTGCACATAATACATCTGAAAGATGAATCAATGACTTATATAGAGCATCAGCGGAGATTAAACCCAAATCTAAAAGATGTTGTAAAGAAAGAGATAATAAAATTTCTAGAGGCTGGAGTAATCTATGCAATTTCTGATAGCAAATGGGTTAGTCATGTTCATGTAGTTCTTAACAAGGGTAGGATCACTGTGATTTCAAATAATAGGAATGAATTAATTCCTACTAGAACAGACACTGGTAAACCGCATGTGCATTGATTTTCGTAAATTAAATACTACAACTCGCAAGGATCACTTCCCACTTCCATTCATTGATCAAATGCTTGAAAGATTGGCTATCCACCCATATTACTGCTTTTTAGATGGTTATTCAGGTTTCTTTAAGACTCTTACCCACCTAAATGATCAGGAGAAGACAGAGTTCACATGTCCATATGGAACATTCGCCTACAAGAGAATGCTCTTTGGTCTGTGCAATGCTCCAACAACTTTCCAGCCTTGCATGATGTCCATTTTCACTAATCTGATCAAGGATATTATGGAAGTTTTTATGGATGATTTAAGTGTCTATGGAAGCTCTTTTTCTGTGTGTTTGTCAAACTTGTGCATGGTGTTACAGCGGTGTGAAGAGAAGCACTTGGTCTTGAACTGGGAGGAATGCCACTTCATTGTCCGTGATGGGATTGTCCTTGGTCACAGGATTTCGGAGCAAGGGATCGAGGTGGATAAACCCAAGATTGAGGTGATGATGAGTTTATAGCCACCTAATTCTATTAAGGGGATCAAAAGCTTCTGGGGACACGCTGGGTTCTAAAGGAGATTCATCAAAGACTTCTCCAAGATATCAAGACCACTCACTCGGTTACTCTGCAAGGAGACCAAGTTCGAATTTGACAGTGATTGCTTGCCTGCTTTTCACATGATCAAGGGAGCTTTAATCAGCGCTCCAATTGTGCAACTACGGGATCCATACCTCCCTTTTGAGATCATGAAAAATGCTAGTGATTTCGCAGTGGGAGCAGTCTTAGGGGCAGAGAAAGGATAAGAAGTTGAACGTGATCTACTACGCGAGCATGACCCTAGATTAAGCTCAATGTCGATATGCAACTACTGAGAAGGAGCTGTTGGCAATTGTCTTTGCCTTTGAAAAGTTTAGGTCCTACCTAGTAGGTTCTAAAGTGGTGGTGCACACATATCATGTTGCCTTGAGGTACTTGTTGAAGAAAAAGATACAAAACCACGCCTGTTGAGGTGGATACTCTTGCTCCATGAGTTCGATCTCGAGATCAAGAACAAAAAAAGGATTGAAAATGAGGTTGCATATCACTTGTCCATAATGAAGATTGATGAAGAAATGACTCTGGACGATACTCTTCCTGTGGAGCAGGTTTATTCCATTGATCTGGGGAGAGCAACCGCACAGCTGCTCCCTACTGACTGCTCCAAAAAAACAGAGCACTTTGTCGCTGCGATTAAGAAGAGGTACCCACACTTGCCATGATTTGCTGAGATTGCAAATTTCTTAGCTGCTGAGAAAGAACCAATAGAGTTTACTGAAAATAAGAAGAGGAAGTTCCTAAGGGATGCACGACACTACTTTTGGGGTGAGCTATACCTTTATCGGCATTGTAAGGATGGAGTTTTTAGAAGATGTGTGGCTGAAGCTGAGATTCCAGAGATTCTACACCACTGCCACGGCTTGTTGGGGTCAAAACCGGTTATCTCAAAAACACCGACAAAGGTTACCAGTTCTAGAAGTAACTTATCGAAAAATTAGTTTGGAAAGAACAAAAACACCTCGAACCTAGGTCGTCATATATCGACCAGCACTCGCAAAGCACGGGTCGCCATATGGCGATCCACACTTGCAAAGCATGGGTCGCCATATGGCTACCCACACCCGCAAAAGCACGGGTCACCATATGGCGACCCACACTCGCAAATCACGGGTTTCCATATGGGAACCCGCACCCGCAAAGCACGGGTCGCCATATACCCGCAAAGCACGGGTCACCATATGGCAACCCGCACTCGTAAAGCACAGGTCGCCATATGGAGACCAGCACTCGCAAAGCACGAGTCGCCATATGGTGACCCGCACTCACAAAGCACGAGTCGCCATATGATGACCCGCACACGCAGAACACGGGTCGCCATATGGCGACCAGCAATCGCAAAGCATATGGCGACCTGCGCACTAAGACTACGGGTCGCCATATGGCGACCTGCGCACTAAGACTACGGGTCGCCATATGGCGACCTGCGCACTAAGACTACGGGTCGCCATATGGCGACCTGCGCACTAAGACTACGGGTCGCCATATGGCGACCCGAATCTGTACAATCTGGATCGCCATATGGCGAACAAGGCTCTCCAAGTCCGGGTCGCCATATGGCTGACCTAGGCTCTCTGAGTCTAGGTCACCATAAGGCGACCTGACCCTTGGAAGACAGGGTCACAATATGGCAACCTCAGCTCTCCAAGCCTGGGTCGCCATATGGCGAGCTATGTCTCTTATTTGTATTCTTCTTCGAGTTACGATCGAAATGCTTTTCGTTTTGTCTCAATCGGAGTTATCGTTCGATAAAAACCGCGAAGACTCATTTTTCGTATAAGTTCAAACCGATCGTATAAAACAGCAACGGTTGGTTAACGCCAAAGTTGGCTAATCTATACGAGAATTTTTAACTCATGCTTAAAATCAACGTCGTATCAAAGACGGTCTTTCGGAAAAATCAGAAAAATGCTCAAAGTTGGAAAAATGGTCCGAGAGGCCTAAAACGTGACTAAAAGCCCGCTTACATTTTCATATGAAACCAAGCCTAGTGGTGTTATGGCGGTCTATCTTTATTCACACAAAGTTAAATATCGAGAAATCAGAAGATAAATGTAAAGTTTTCGAAGATAACCGTGAAGATCGAGAGAAAAATGAATATTCCCGAAAAGGAGATAAACTCGACTGAAGGCAAAAAAGGAAGAGACAAACCGCCTCAAGAGGCATATATAAGGAGAGCTAAGGTTGAAGGTGAATCAGATGGGAAGATTAGGTCTAAAAACTACTGTTAGCTTTAGGAGAACTTAGAATCTAGGTGGCTAGACTAGCAAGTTCGATACTTATAACGTTTTTCTACTTTGTTCTTTTGTTCTCTATGGCTGATGAATTCTGTCTATTTCATTCTCGCTGAAACTTTGTAACTCTATCATTATCAATCAATAAAACGCCTTAGTGCAGTTTACTTTCAATATTTTGTTATCTCTCTCTTCTTTGTTTTGTTTGTTTATGCAGATAATCCAAGACCTCTGGGAAAGTCAGATTTTTTAGACTTCCCTTAAGATCACAAAATCGACAATGTGAATTTCGGTTCCCACAGTTTGGCGCTAAAAGGAGGGGGGGGGGTCGGATTCTCTAACTCTAAAAACCACTGAACTGATAAGAAAGAGATATGCCTAATCCAACATGCAGTAACGTCATCTCCTTCAAGGAAAGGACAAGAGCCGATCAGGTCAAACCCCGTAATGACCTCCCTGTCGTTGAGTTAACAGTTCAGAATATCGATGTCGCTCGGATATTAGTCGACACCGGAAACTCGGCTGATATCATCTTCAAGCGTACCCTTGAGAGGATGAAATCGATCTATCCAGAATCACGGAAGACCCAAGTCTGCTATTAGGATCTCTAGGAAAGCGACTATAACTCTCGGGACAATCAACCTCACTGTCAGGGCCGCGAGTATAACAACAACCGTGGAGTTTATGGTCGTTGACCGGCCCTTGTCGTATAACACGATCGTAGAAACTCCTTGGATAAATTCAATGCAGGTGGGGCCATCAACCCACCATCTATGTCTCAAGTTTCCAACACTACACGGAGTCGAGACAATCTGGGGGAATCAAAAAAATCTCGCAAGTCTGTTTTGCCGCAGAACTAAAACGAAAGGGCTCGTCATCAGAGACTCCTTCCAACAAGAAAAGGAAGTCGTCTATTGACGACAATGCCTTAGGACCAAACGAAACATAAATATTTTGGCAGTCGCGAGTAGCTGAGGCACTCGAGGGAAAACGCGAACCAACCTGTGAACCTGTGGGCTCAATATGCCTCGACGAGGCATTCCCAGACTGCTGTGTTGAAATCGGCGCTAATCTTCACGAGCCCTTATAAATGGAGTTTATCGTCTGTCTAAAAAATAACTTACACACGTTCGCGTGGGCTGCGGAAGACATGCCAGGGATTGAAATTAACATTACGTTTCACGAACTTAATGTCGATCCAACTTTCAAACCAATCAAACAGAAAAGACGAAAGTTGGGTCCTGAACGGGATTCAGCAGTTACCGAAGAGCTCGAAAAACTCCTTAAAGTTGGATTCATAACAGAGGTAAGGTGTCCTGACTGGCTCGCCAACCCAGTCGTCGTCAAAAAGAAAAACGAAAATGGTGAGTCTGCATCGATTTCACTGATCTCAACAAAGCGTACCCCAAGAATAGTTTCCCACTGCCTCACATCGATCGACTGGTCGAAGCAATGGCAGGAAACAAACTGTTGTCTTTCATGGATGCTTTCTCTGGGTACAGTCAGATCATGATGAATCCCGGTGATCAGGATAAAACTGCGTTCATAATCGACCGTGAAACTTACTATTACAAAGTAATGCCATTTGGCCTTAAGAACGCTGGTCCAACCTATCAGAGGTTGGTTAACCGAATATTCTCCGAACAACTCGGAAAACTATGGAGGTGTACATGGACGACATGCTCGTAAAATCTCTTGAGGAACAAGACCATGGCAACCATCTCCAAGAATGCTTTGAGAGGTTAAACCTACATAACATGAAACTGAACCCCGCAAATTGCAGGTTTGTGGTAGCATCGGGAGAATTTCTGGGATACCTCGTAACATTTTGGGGGATCAAGGAAAATCCAAAGCAGATCACACCGTTGATCGATATAGCATCCCCAAGAACAAAACGAGAGGTGCAGAGGTTAATGGGTAGAGTCGCAGCACACAATCATTTTATCTCGCGGTCAACCAATAAATGCTTACCTTTCTACGACACCTTGAAAGGGAATAAAAAGTTCGAGTGGACTGAGGAGTGCGAGAAAGCTTTCCAACAGCCGAAAGCGGAGTCCTCATCCAAGAAGAGCGAGGCGAACAAAAGCCCATCTTCTACATAAGTAAAACCCTGCTGAATGTAGAGACGCGCTACCCGCTAATTGAAAAACTGGCTCTTTGAGGCCTTATTTCCAATCTCATACGATCGTGGTACTAACATCATTTCCTCCGCGAACAATCTTGCATAGCCCCAGTCAATCTGGAAGACTAGCAAAGTGGGTAGTCGAGCTAAGCGAATACAATATCTAGTATCAAGCAAAAGCTTGCGCAAAATCGCAAGTTCTCGCTGACTTCTTGGTAGAATTCCAACAGGGTGCAAAACGAACCAAGAGCCGGATTTGACCTAGACACTCCATGTTGATGGGTCGTTGACACAGTGTGTTTGTTTGTTCTATAAAGGTATAAATATCCTAAAAAATCAACTGTCAAATTAACCATAATCTTAACACTCAATAATATTCTTGCCAAGAGAGATCAGGTGTAGTACTTAAGGATCGAATCCACAGAGAGCAAATGAACACAATTGATTTTTTATTTCTAAAGACCAAGCTAGGTAAATATATATATTGGTAGTGAATATGAAAATATGCTACTAATGCAAATATGAAAATATTCTATTAATCAACTAGATGTAAATATGAATGTAGATATACTAGATCTAGCGTTTCAAGCTTAATGAATTATATGGGATAGGAAACACGGAAATGTAAAAGAACTCAAATGTTAACTATTCTGGCCTTTTCTACTCCAACTCTCGTATGCGAGCAAAAGGAAAGACCATCGATCGACGGCTAAGGCCTGGTGTCGATCGACGGTGAAATCAGAAGGAAGTATGGTCGAGATTTGATAAGTCCACCAGACTTATTAGACCAGCTCTCGCATGTGCCTAACAGCCTAGTTCAACAGAATCTATTTTGGCACATAATCTACTCTCGTAGTTGTCCATGTTCTATCATCGAGATCCTAGTTAGCTACTCTAGAATGCAAGTGTTAAGCACAACTCAATTGATGGATATTAACTTAACCTAACAATCCTATTTTTGGTCTAATCAATGATTGCCATCATTCAACCTTGAATCTAATTAGTAACTACTCAAACATTATCTTTGTCACAGAAATCATAGATGAATATAATAGATATAAAATATATAAAAACCAAAGGAGTTTCTGGAGGACTCTGAAGAAGTCTCTCCTTTCTCTCCTAATACAAAATCAATAGAACTAAAATGCTAGGTAAAAACTTGTCTCTCTCTCTGTCTCTGTCAAGACATAAATATAAAACCCTAAAAATTTAGGTCAAAACTTGTCTAGGGTATTTTCGTCATTCTGACTTGGGCTTTGATCATCGATCGATGGCAAGTGTGCTACATCGATCGAGCTTGAGCTTCAATCATCGGTCGACGCCAAGTGTCTTCCATCGATCGATGGCTTTGTCGACTCCCTAGATGATCATCTATGGGTTCTTCTCCTCTAGATGCTCCAAACGCTCCAAGTATCTCATATATCTCCAAAACGTTCCTGAATTTGTAAATACTCTAAAACATAGCCTAGACACACATAATAGACTCTAAATAGAACCTATAACATGGCTTAAAACTTGGAATAAATAGGCTACATCAACTCCCCCAGACTTAACCTTTTGCTTGTCCTCAAGCAAACAAATCCGTGAAAGAAGTTTTGAAAAGTGGAGACTCACATAATATCGAAGTATAACTATCACCCTACTTTGTTGCAACCACATCATATCAAGTCAATCACAGAGAAACTTTATATACTCTATCCTAGTATAGCAACCAAATCCATTCTACCAACAACATAGCAAATACTAGCTTGACTCGCCCCTCTACTGATCTCATTTCTTTGCATAAAATAAAAGTGTATGCTTTACCTTGGAAGTATCGATCAAAGGACACACAAATTCTTACCTCTGCAAGTATCTGAACAACTAGACACAAAGTCTTCTCTGATCCTTTTCTTCCCTCTTTTTTTCTCTTCTCTGGATCTTTTTAGATTTCTTCTTCTTTTATTTATTTATTTTATTTTATTTTTATTTTTTTTTTGGGCAAAGTTGTAGACGAATAATGGGGTCATTGGTAATTTACTTATTCCTCGCTTTCAACAATGTGTGATCATTCCTCTGAATTAGAATAATGGGGTCATTGGTAATGTACCTACCCCTCTGCATCTCGGGAAGTCATCTCAATCTTTTAAGCTTTTAAGTAGATGCTGAAGAGAGAGAGAGAGAGAAAGAGAGAGAGAGAGAGAGAGAGAGAGAGAGAGAGAGAGAGAGAGAGAAAGAGAGAGAAGGGTACCAAAGGGCAATGACTTGTACCTACAGACTTGCAGAAGGAATCCGATCCAGTGTATACCAAGCCCCAAAGCAAGCTGATAATGTAAGGATTAGTGTTGGAAATCAGTTTCGGTTCCTTCAAACTTTCTAAGCAAGTGTGGTATAGTGGCAAGATGATCCACTTTAGTATCTTTAGTAATCTCTGCAAATAACCTTCTAAAAATAGTGCTAAAGTGTGGTTAGTCAATAATAAATCTTGTTCAAAATTCCCTTTTGACTCAATAAAACTTTTTTTCAAAAACTTATATATATATATATAATAAAACTCAAAACAAATCAAATAGCGTTAGTAAACCTCCCCCATACTTAAATTACACTGTCCTTAGTGTAATTCTGCCCGGATTGGTTAGGAAATCTTTTAAATCATAAGTAGTTTAGGAGAGAAACTCGATACCAGACTCTATAATAGAGTGTCGATCGATGTGAGGTATGTTGTGTCGATTGATGGTAGCGATCCATTGTCGACTGATGGTGACTCTATGGTGTCGATCGATGTCAGACATGTAAGTTTCTACTCTCTCTTTTTGTTTATAAGTATAAAACTCAAAATAGAAAACAATATTAGTAAACCTCCCCCAGACTTAAACAACACTATCACCATTGTTATTCAATCTGAGATTGGTGAAGGCAATAAACCATAAGGACACAATTTGATAAAGGAAAACAGTATACATGCTTGCTGATGGTGACTGTCGATCAACACAGTTAAGTGGCGATTGATCGATGCTTAAGATACTCCGTCGATCGACAATGATCAAGTGTCAATCGATGCTCTGTGCATACTCATGTTCCTTGTTCTTTTAAAATCCTGCAATAGTATAATAAAATCCAAAATTTTACTAATATAATCAAGAAAACTAATTCTAAACAGTGGGTTGCCTCCCACTCAGCGCTTGGTTATAGTCTTGAGCTCGACATATTGAACTTTCTGACTAGTATGGACGTGGATCAATACTTGGAAAACAAGTGTCTACATCTTCTCTGCTCATCTGAAACCATGTACCAATCAAGCTCTTCATTGCTTCATCACTTCTGGTTTTCTCATTCTTTGTAACCTCTATAGCAACTTCCATTGAATGCATTCTTCTTTGTAGGTTCTCAATACTGCGCTGTAGCATTCTAAGTCTTGCAGCTGTAGTCTCTGATATATCTTCAAACTGTTGAGAAATATCTTTCTTTATTAGGCTCTGAGAAAAGGCAATCTCATCAAGCCTATCTTCCAATTGTGTTTCTTTTGTTGTCTTATGTTGGTTGGCTTCAATGTTGATCGATGGTCATAGGATGCCGTCGATCGATGATCGTTCGTCTGGCCTAATCACATGCTGTCTTTGTATAGTATTCAAATCTGGCTTCATCTCATCCATGCGTGTACTCAAACTGGTAAGGCGTCTGTCTATAGGATAGCAGACAAACATCATCAAGCTTTATGTAGAACTCATCCAGTGACATATCTTGAGCTTTGTAGACCTCATGCACAATATCATCAATCTCTGCTCTGTTGTATGTCCTTTGATTCTCCATAGACATACTAATCCTTGATGCATGTTCTGGGAAACATATGTAGGTTTGCTCAAACATAGTAGCTCTCTCTAGAACTGCTATGATGTCTTCAGTTTGTACATTCACTACTCTTCCGTTTGTAGATTGTGCATTACCATTCTCAACTCTGTAGATGCCATATTCATCTTTCTTTTCCCAATGGAAAATTCTTCTGCCTTTAGCATCATAAGCTCTCGTGCCATGCTCGATACAGCCGTCGATCGATGTTGGGTGTGTCTTGTTGATCGATGTTGAACTCTCCAGATAGTAGGTAGTTGAAGTACGAAGTTTGTGGAACTTGAGAAGGGCATTGTCGATCGATACACGTTGTTTGTTGTCGATCAATCTAAGATGTAGAGACGTGTATGGAATATTACGGATCGCCTTGTTCTTCGGTTTATCTATGTCGATCGACACTGAATGAGGTGCGTCTATCCACTTTCGCCCAGCTGGCGTCGTTTGATACTAGGTCATGATATTCAATCAGCTCTCCTTCTCCATTAATCGGTGGTGTATGGTGGCCGTCGATCAATTCTTGATTACCAAGTTGTTGCCCGAACAGATTTCCAGCTCCATTGGCCATTGCAAGCATTCTGCTATCATCTAAAATCTAGTTTAGACTCTGATTCTTGGTCAGTATCGATCGATGGTGAATGGTTACGTCGATCGATGTCGATTTCCCGAATTGCTGGGAAATTTGAAACACCAGCCTCTTCCATTGCAGTACCATGGTACTCGATTAGCTCTTCTTCTCTGAAATCTGCATCGTACTCAGGGTAGGCAGGGGTGTAATTGCCATCTGCATGGCAGGTGTTGGTCGGTTCTAGGGTTAGGGTATCGATAGATAATAAAGGGTGGGTGTCGACCGATTGCTAAACAGCAAACGCGACGATCGGTGCTCTGGGTTGGGTGTTCATCGATGCTCTGGGTTGGGTGCTCATCGATGCTCCATCTTCAGGTTCCTCACTGAACTCATAATTGCAAAAGCATATGTCCACAAGTTCTGCATCATTAGACAACTCAATCAGGGTAGACTTGTTCTCATTCTTAACAGGTTCATTGAAAAAGTTTTGATCAATTAGGGATAGATACAACTTGTTTTGCTTCATATCGCAGATGGCTCCTACCGTAGCCATAAATACTCTCCCAAGTAGTAGTGGAGAGTTCCAATCAATCTGGATGTCCATCACATGGAAGTTTACTGGGACTAGGGTGTTGTTGATCTGTACTGGAACATCTTTTACTATCCCTCTTAAGTTCACTTTTGAGCAGTCTACAAATGTGAAAGAATTGTTGGAGGATTCCACTTTTAGGCTAAGCTCCTCTGCCATAGTTTTTGGCATGATGCTTACTAATGATCCAGTATCACAGAGGGCACTGGAGTATTTGTTGCATTTGATCAAACATGGCACCGCAAACTTCCCAGGGTCAGTTTTCTTCTTCAGACAAGTCTTATGTTTCATCCTTTCTCTGAGGTGATTGAATATGATCTCTATATCCTCTTCTGTCTCCCTTGATTCCCTGAAAAATATCCACAACCTGTGTGTATAGTAAACTTCATCAAAAGGGATGTCTAAAGGAATTTTGGAGACTCTTTTAACAAAGCTATCCATCTCTTTTTCATTGGCTTCTCTAGGTTGATGTTTGGGGATCTTTTGCTTCTTCTTGGAATAGCCTCCATCTTCTCTATCAATATCCATGGCTTCAGATGTGTCAGTATTCTGTGTTGAAGCTGTCGTGGTTGGACGCACAATCAAATTGGAATTGATGCTTCGTAGTCGAACCGACTTCCTTATATGTCGATCGACGCTGAATGGGGTGCGTCGATCGATGCTTCTACCTCTCTGTCGGTTGATTATCTCGTGTATGTATTGATCAAGTTTGGTCGATTCACACGAAGCTATTGATGCTGCAGGAGCTGTTGTCGATCGATGCTCATTGCTTGGTGTCGATCGACACCACTGTTAACTGTCGAATGACATAAAACTTTCCACACTAAAATCTCCTTCTTGGAGCTTTTCTCTCTTAACCTCTTGCCAAAAATCATTATCAATCAATGCGTTGACGTGGTGCTTCTGTCCATCCTTCTTGATTTGTTGACCTGCTGCATTACACAGATGACCCTCGAGGTCATGTAGGTCTCCATTCTCATCCCTAATCAGTATCAAAGTCGCAACCATCTGAACTCGTCTGCTTCTGTCGGTTGATGTGGGTCGGTTGATGACGATCGATGCTAAGTGATCAGTATCGGTCGAAGTGAGTAAGTTGTTGTTGATCGATGAAGGAAGGTTGATGTCGATCGATGCTGAGTGATCAATATCTATCGACGGTGGAGTTCAGCTGATGGTTGATGCGGTCCGTGAAGAAGTGTCGGTCGACGCGGTACTAGTGTTGTCGATCAATGCTTGTCGTTTTTCTTTACGGATCGAGCGTTCAAGTCTATCAGGGTCAGAGGTGATATTAGTTCTTGTCCTTTGTTGCTCTTGGTGCTTCTTTGCATGTACCTGAAAACAAAGGAAAAGAAAAATTATTAGTAACTTAAAAATCAGTAACAAACATAGACTAAATCCTAGAAATTAAATCTAATGGCGATCTATGCTCCCCGGCAACGGCGCCAAATTTGACATGGTGTGTTTGTTTGTTCTAGCAGGGTATAAATATCCTAAACAATCAACTGTCAAATTGACCATAATCTTAACACACTTAATAATACTCTTGCCAATAGAGATCATGTGTAGTACTTAGGGATCAAATCCACAGAGAGCAAAGGCACACAATAGATTTCTTATTTCTAAAGACTAAGCTAGGTAAATATATATATTGGTAGTGGATAATCAGATTGAAGAAATATTTCTTTTCAAGAGTAAGATGAAATATGGAAATATGCCCCTAATGCAAATATGGAAATATTCTATTAATTAACTAGATGTAAATATGAATGAAAATATGCTAGATCTAGGATTTCAAGCTTAATGAATTATAGAGGATGGAAGCACGAAAATGTAAATCTTCTAGAACTCAAATGTTAACTCTTCTGACTCTTTCTACTCCAACTCTCGTATGTGAGCAAAAGGAAAGACCATCGATCGACGGCTAAGGTCTGGTGTCAATCGACGGTGAAATCAATAGAAGTATGGGCGAGATTTGATAAGTCCACCGGACTTATTAGACCAGCTCTCGCATGTGCCTAACAGCCTAATTCAACATAATCTATTATGGCACATAACCTACTCTCGTAGTTGTCTATATCCTATCATTGAGATCTAGTTAGCCACTCTAGAATGCAAGCATTAAGAACAACTCAATTGATGGATATTAACTTAACCTAACAATCTTTTTTTTGGGCTAATCCATGATTGCTATCATTCAACCCTAAATCTAATTAGTAACTACTCAAACATGATCTTTGTCAAAGAAATCATAGAGGAATAGAATAAATATAAAATATATAAAAACAAAAGGAGTTCCAGGAGGATTTTGAAGGAGCCTCTCCTTTCTCCCCTAATACAAAATCAATAAAACTAAAATGCTATGTAAAAACTTGTCTCTTACTTTGTCTCTGTACATAAATATAAATTCCTAAATTTATGTCAAAACTCGTCCAGTGTATTTTCTTTATTTTGACTTGGGCTTTGATAATTGATCGATGGCAAGTGTGCTACATGGATCGAGCTCGAGCTTCAATCATCGGTCGACGCCAAGTGTCTTCCATCAATCGATGGCTTTGTCGACTCCCTAGATGATCAGCTACGGGTTCTTCTCCTCTAGATGCTCCAAAAGCTCTCAATATCTCATATAACTCCAAAACGTTCCTGGATCTGTAAATACTCTAAAACATAGCCTAAACACACATAATATACTCTAAATAGAGCCTATAGCATGGCCTAAAATTGGTAATAAATAGGCTATATCAGTCGTCATCCAATTAGGGTTCCGGGATAGGAATCTGATTGACTTCACCAACAGGGGAAGTACTGGAACAATCATTTCAATTGAATTTTTCCAGATTCCAACAATGAAGCCGAGTACCAAGCCCTCATTGATGGTTTACAACTGGCTCTCGGCCTGAAAATACACAACATCCGCGCGTATTGCGACTCGCAGCTGGTAGCAAATTAATACAGCGGAGAATACGAGGCAAGAGATGAAAGAATGGATGCCTACTTGAAGGTTGTTCGAGACTTAACCCAAAGATTCGATCAATTCGCTTTGACACGGATCCCTTGCGCGGAGAACACCCAGGCAGATGCCTTGGCCGCACTAGCGTCCAGCTCTGATCCAGGTCTAAGCAGAGTAATCCCCGTGGAATTCAGAGAAAACCCTAGCATCGGACCACCAATCGTCGTGAACTTAAATCGACCCACAGGACGATGACGCAGACGAAATCGATATCCAACCGGAAAAGGAATACAAACAAATCAAATACGGGTTCAACAAACCATGGATGCAGACCATCCTAGCATACATCGCAGACAGAACACTCCCGGCAGAGAAATGGGCGGCCCGAAAAATTAAGGTCCAGTCCGTGCGATACGTATTGTTAGAAAGAGAACTCTACAAATGGAGATTCTCTGGACCCCTTATGACCTGCATAGAAGGAGAGAAAGCGCAAGGGACAATGGGAGGAATTCACTCTGGATCCTACAGAAACCACTCCGGCGGAAGATCCCTCGCAGTGAAAAGGTTTAATACATGTCAAAGACAAGGGAACATCAGTAGAAGGAATGAGATGCCACAAAACTTCATCTTGGAGATTAAAGTGTTTGATTGTTGGGGAAAAGACTTCATGGGACCCTTTCTCCCATCTTTCAAGAATGAGTACATACTAGTGGCTGTGGACTATGTGTCTAAGTGGGTTGAAGCGCTGTCTAGTCCCACAAATGATGCTAGAGTGGTGCTCAAGATGTTCTAATCAATGATCTTTCCAAGGTTTAGGATACCTAGAGTGGTCATAAGTGATGGAGGAAGCCACTTCATCAACATGGGTTTTGAGAGCATTCTGCGAAAAATAGTGTCAAGCACAAGGTGACTACTCCGTATCATCCTCAGACTAGTGACCAGGTCAAAGTCTCCAACATGGAGATCAAGAGAATTCTGCAGAAAACAGTGAGCCCCACGTGCAAGGACTGGTCTGTCAAGCTGGACGATGCTCTCTGAGCGTACAGAACAGCCTATAAACACCTCTTGGGACTACTCCTTAAAACTTGGTTTATGGAAGGCATGACACCTACCAGTGGAGCTTGAGTATAAGGCGGCATGGACTGTCAAGTTTCTTACTTTGATATCAAATCAGTTGTTGAAAGATGCTCCATTAAACTCCACGAGTTGGAAGAGATCATGCACCTAGCTTATGAGAGCTCCAAAATTTACAAGGAAATAACCAAGACTCATCATGACAAGAGGATCATCAAGTGGAGCTTTGAACCGAATGATCAGGTCCTGCTCTTTAATTCCAAACTGAAACTGTTCCTTGGTAAGTTGAGATCAAGGTGGTCTTGACCTTTCAAAATAAGGGAGGTTCGACCCTATGGAGCTATTGTGTTGATGGACACAAAATAAGAAGAATTTGTTGTGAATAGTCAGCATTTGAAGCCATATCTAGCTGACACAACTATCACTCAAGGTGAAGAAATTCTCTTAGGTGATCCTTCCTTAGCCTAATCGGCTCTCCAAAGTCAAGCAAGTGACTTAAACCAAACGCTTGGTGGAGGCAATCCACTGGTGAGTGTATATATTTTTAGGATTTTGCTATTACTTATTTTTTGGTTTTAGTGTTTTCGTGTTTCAGATAAAACCCAGAAAATTCGAGGTACCTTGCTCGAAAATCAGAGCACCCTGGAGAGAGCAAGCTGACGAGTGATCCGCGCCACGTAAGTATCTCGAACAAAAAAAAGGGGGAGTTTTTAGGGCTTCTCTATTTAAACTCCTTTCTCTCCCAACTTCTCCACTAACCCCACCATTTTCGATTCCTCCAACCCAAAATTATAACTTCTTTGATTCTAAATTGATTTGAGTGATTTTTGGTTCTAACTTGGATTAAATTTTGAGCTCTCTCTATTTGTGCAATCATCTAAAAGAATCGACCAAGGTAAGAACCCTAATCGCCCCCTTTTTGGAACATGCAAATCGCGAATGAAGAAGGGGCTTTTGCTCTATGCAGGGATTGAAGACGAGATCAGGGCTGTGAATGGTTGCATTCCACTGGTCCAGCTGACTATGAACCCTAGCTTTGTGCTTGCTCAGATGCTCGTGGAGAAGAAGACCAGAGTGCTTCAGAAAGATGGAGCAAGGTCGACAGAGCGAGGCGGCAGCTTGTTCACTCCTTTGTTCAGCCACTTCGGGATTGACCTCAACCACCACACCTTCAACGCCACACCTGAGTTCATTGACATCCCCTACCTGATCCACTGCAATATTTTGAGGGGTGACGACACTTACAGCTTTCAGGATCGAGATGGGACTGCTCTCTACTGCAAGCTCCCTCAGACCTCCATCACTGGCTTGGAGGTGTTCGACAACATCAGGTTCATGTCTGGTCCTGAGTTTTTCAGTGCTGATCAGAGAGCACCACTGCCTTCACCACCAGATGCGCACATGGGCTATGTGGAAGATGTGACTCCGATTCGGATCCACTTTGCAGATGATGAGTACAACTTGGGCCCTATTGTTGATAACGCGGATGCAGAGACTTACATGCGTTGGATGGTGGATTCACAGAACAAGAACAACAGCCTCATGAAGAGGATTTTGAGAGGAGTGACTAGTGGCTGTTTCCAGCCACCACGCACGGGATCAGCCAGAGAGGAGCAGCGTACCGGAGGAGAGCAGGCAGGTAGAGCAGAGCCATCGGCTTAGGGTAATCGCAGGCGCATGAACAGGAGGCATCCTGGTCAGTCTAACAGCGAAGAGACAGATTGAGTAACTCACCCCTTCTTTATCATTATCTTATCAATATGAACTCTACTTTATTTGGAGTTGTTTTACTACCTTTTGAGTTGACCAATACATCACGATGTCCACAAGTGATCATTGAAAAAGATCACCAGCTGAAGAATTTTCCTAGGTTTTTAAGAAGAATCTGTATACTCGATTGTGTGTAACCTATAACCAAAAGTTGGCAATCCGAATAGAGTCGACATTGATATTAATAACTTGTCAACATATTCAAGTACTGGTGAAGAGAAGCACAATTCTTGTAACAATGGAGACAACCCGTTGACAAGGAAACTTGTTTAACATTATCTTAATAAATTTATTGACGAGTAACCCTGGATGATTAACCTTGGAGGACTGATCTTAAAAATAGACAACATGTTGACGAGTAAACATGTTTAACATTATCTTTAACATTGATCTTAATACAATTTATTGTGTGTAACCTTGGAAGATTTTTAGATTTCATGTTATGCATATCAAGAAGAAGAACGAAAATATGAAACAAGAGGAGCACATTTATGCATAACAAGAAGAAGAAAGGAAATATGAAACAAGTTGACATTGATGGAGATCATTATGATGCTGACACAATGAAATCTATAAAAGAAAACAAAGAAAATATGGCAAAGTTGTCTTTGGTGTAGGTTGTTAAGAAGGGAGACCTTTTTCGCAACGAAGTAGTTTTGAATTCGAAGTTTGAAATATGTGCAATGAAGCATAAATTTGACTCAAATTTGATATAGCCCGAATGAGCACCAAACAAATCAAATGAAGGCTTATTTTATGGTTTTGGATTTAAACAAAATGGGCTTGGGATTTAGAAAATGTGTTTATGAACATGTTTCAGCCCAAAGAAAAAGGGTCCAACAAGAAAATACAAGTCATGCTCGAATAGTATATCAATCTAATGGCAATTCAGAGACCGTCATCCATATAAAAGGACAGGACCAGCCAAAGAGTTTTGCGACCAAAACTTCCCAAATTCGGCCAAAAGTCTTGGTCTTTGGTCCTTGGTCCTTGGTCAAATCCACAATATTTATGTAGTTTTTATTTCATATGTTATTAATTATTTACCTTAGTTTGCAAGTTTAGTATCCTATAATAAGTTGTAATCTTCATGAAATAAAAAAAGAGCTGAGTGATTAATTTTGGAAACCTGTGAGAGATTCTCATGTTTGTTCCTTTGGGAACTCTTCAATCTTGGGTGGATTCCGATTTCAAATCGGCTTATCAAGTGAATTACATCCTCATTTTTGGTGCATTCTACCAATGATAGGGTGTTTATTTAGTGTTTAAACTTTTAAGGTGTTGAGTTTAATATACTACTCATTGGTTATGCACTAAAGTTCATCCGGAGGGTCCACCGCCTTGTCTTTTGGAAGATAGTCTTAAGTGCAATATTGTGTGTTGGGTTTAATATACCTAAGGTGCTTGCTCCTCGATTTTTGAGAAGTCAATGATCATTCATCACCAACCTTCAAGTGTCAATTCTCAGGCGAGTTTTTAATCATTTGGTATCATAGAACACTTGACGGTTTGGTGTTCATTTCTGTCATCCACCATTCTCATCTTTTCATCTGCTACAAAAAATAGTTCTATGAGAAGCCAAGAGATCATCCCATTTGAAGCTAAAGAAAAACCGATTTGAGGGAAAAATCGTTTTAAAGAAGGAGGAGATGATGTAGCCCCGATCAACAACAAACAAATCAAATGAAGGCTTCGCTTATGGGTTTGGATTTAAACAAGATGGACTTGGGGATTTATGAAAATTTGTTTATGAAGATATTTCAGTCCAAAGAAAAAAGGCCAACAAGAAAATACAAGTCCTGGTCGAATAATATATTAATCTGAAGGAAATTAAGAGACCGCCAACCATGCAAGAAGACACAACCAGCTGAAGAGTTTTGCGACCACAACTTCCAATTCCAGTCAAAAGTCTTGGTCCTTGGTTTTTGGTCATGTCCACAATATTTATGTAGTTTTGATTTTCTATGTTATTAATTATTTAGCTTAGTTTGCAATTTTAGTATCTTTTTATACTAAATCACAAGTCACTTCACCAATCAAATTTTGCCACATAATTTATATTATAAGTTAAAAAATTAAAATAAAAAATGTCAATTAAAAAATTGTATCTCCACTACCCAATATCCTCCCCTTTCCTTGATAAGCTTTTATTTTACTTATTCCTATAGATTTATAAAATTTAATTGACAAATGAGAGCCAAACTCAAATCAATCCAAAAGTAGATTAAGAAAAGTTCCAGCTCCTTTTCCGTTAATTGAAAATCGGGGCCGTATAAGAATCTTACGAGTCAGTGCCAATTCTCCAATGACCCGATTCTCAATAACCCATATTCCTAGTGATATCTTACTATTTTGTGGTTTAAAAAGTACGAGAAAGAGTAGATACAAATTGCTGGAGATTCAACTAATAGAAAGAGGCTTGGGATAAGGTCCGGCTAAAAGAAAAGAAAGAAGGAAAATGAAGATAGAATGAAAACGTAGACGGTTATCGTATAAGAACACATTTGGATAAAATGTAAAAGTGGTCCTATGTAACTATTTTAATTATTTTCTTGCTGTACAATAGGTTCTACATCAAAGTGTAGATTAAAAACACCATTGAAATACTACTGTGAGTATTTGATATTGGATGTACTAAGATAAATCAGCCATAGTTTGCAGGTTAAGAATTAGGAAAACATACATGAAAAAACAAGACATAAAAAAAAGTAAACTAGAAAAGCTTCAAACTAATACTAACTAAGATCAGTGTAATTTTTTAAATTAATCTAAACTAATTTTTATATATCATGGTTTTCTCATTGATATGTGGTATTTTTGACACCTTGTAAATATTGTTTTCTCAAACGTTTTCAAGCTTTCATCGAGTTTTCCTGGTCTTTTGGAGTCATCTCAGGTCTAAAACAGGTTAGAAGGCTACTGGAGGAGTACATGAGGAAAATGATGCAATTTGGGTCTTTTCTGCCCAAAAGAAGGCCATGGAGTAAGCAAACCGGAGCAAGGCGACGGGAGCAAGAAAGAGGTTGTTCCGCGGCAATTACGGAAGTTTCCAAATATCTCGGGATTTACCCTAATTCCCTGCTATTTTTACACCAGCCGCCAACGACTCCCTCTATCTCTCGTATCTACTATATTTAGTTCTTCCTAGACTATTTCTACACGCTCGACACATCTTACATCTTCTACACTAGAGAAACTCAAGAACAAGTGATCCTTTTTAGTTTTATTGGCGATTGTGCTACTTGTAAGAGAGAAATATTTGTCCTCTCTCCATTGAGAAGACTCTAAACTCTTACTCTTTTTAATATTAGTATCATTCAGGTCTTCTTCCATATTGTTTCTTGCGATTTCTTGAATGATTATGGAGTGGTTGATTTGTCTTGTCTAGGGTGTTAGGGTGTTAGATCCAAGAGCTCACCATAGTAAGTTATAAATCTGATGTTTTTATTCATAGTTGATCTTAAGGCTTGTATTAACTGATCACTTAGTGCATGAATCTAAGGTAATCTAATCATCAAAAGTGCTTAGGTTGCTAGACATAACTTGAATGAGCATTGTATCCCTAATCAGCGAGAGTAGATATGAGGGCACTCTGTGAACCTATCAGACCTGCCCTGTACTGCTCATCATCAATCTTAGGCCAAACGAAAGTTTAGGATCTGAGACTGTTTGGCGTAGGATGCAACGCTGCGAGAGCAGGTTGTTCCAAGTTGACTGTTCTGAGGTATAGACTGTTCTGAGGTATAGACTGTTCCATAACTGAACTTGAATAATTGTTTGGCTCAGCAATTTAACACCCGTCTGATCATCTTAGGCTAGCATCTTAATCATTCTTAAACCAATCCAACCATTTATTTCCCTTATTACTTTTGCTTGTTTAAATACTCATCTCTTGTCTTAGCTTGATATTGATCCAATAAGAGTAAAGTATAATCTGGTCCTCTGGAAATGAACCTTAATTATTATAATAACCACTGTTAACTTGACAGTAGTAAGATCCTGTTTTTAGCATATCAAGTTTTGGCACCGTTGTGACTGGGACCAGCCATTATCTTTATTTTTCGGTAATTTATTTAGTCTAAGACTTTTAACTTGCTTTATCCTTTTTGCTACAACTAATGCTACAGGTGCATGACCAGTAGACGTACCTGGGGAAACGAACCAGGAGATTTAGTAACATTTAGCAACCAGGAGCTAGCAATATTAGAAAGGACCAACCGACAGAGACTAAGGCCAAACAACACCACAATAGGTGATCACGGCCACCAAGAGGATCTTGCTGCAACAATGCTCCAGATGCATGAACAGATACAACAGATGCAGCAGACGATCCAAGCACAACAACAGGCTGCACAACGCAGCAACAACAGCATGCTGCTCCGATTGGGCAGAGAAACCTGCCTTGCAACTTCCCAACCACTCGCTCTGCCATTGTTCACCGCCCTGCGCAAAGCAAGATTTCATAATCAAGCCTGCCATGATCAATCTGGTGCATAGAAAGATGTTCCATGGTCTTCCGGCTGAAGTTCTAATGGAACATATTGAGGCTTTTGAGGAGATATGCGCTATGACAAGATCGAATGGGGTTTCACCTGATTTTGTCAAGTGTATGTTGTTCCCATTCTCTCTAGCTGACAAGGCTTCAAGATGGCTGAAGTCACTTCCGACTGGCTCTTTTACCACATGGGAGCAGGTGCGCGCTGCCTTCCTGAGTCACTTCTACACCAAGGTAAAGACGGTTGCTCTGTGGAACAAGATCTCCTCATTCAAGCAGCACGCTAATGAGCCATTTTGTGACGCTTGGGAGAGGTTTAATGACACCCTTAGGGAGTGTCTTCACCATGGTTTTGACAATGATCATGTCCTGGGCATATTCTATGATGGAGTCGACTGAGAGTTTTGCAATGCTCTAAACTCTTCGAGCAATGGAGATTTCATGACACAGTCTACTGCTAGAGCATTTGAACTGATTGAGAACATGACTGCCAGCTCTGCCAACAAGAACCAGGAAAACGATCGCTCCATGAAGGTGAACAGTATCGACACTAAGCGGAAGGAGGAATTATCTGCCAAGGTTGATTTATTGCTGAAAACAACCAGGGGCAAGTCTTCATCTTGGAAGAAGCAATAGCCGACCAGCTTCAGACCACTCTAGAGGGTACTCCAGAATCTGAGAAGAAAGGAGATGACCAGCAGGAAGTGAGCTACATCAATGGACAAGGGTATGTGCAGAACATAAATTATATGCAGAAACCTAACGTGAGGAACACTGGTGATAAGATGCAAAACAACCAGAATCAAGGAGCATGCTACCATAAGAATTTTTCCCAGAATTTTCAGGGAAAGACTTTTGTCTTTAGTCAGGCTCAGAACAGGTTTCAGAACCAGCATAAGCTGCAGAACAACCAGCAGGCTGCTCCAACCTCCGGGAGTAACCAGCAGGATGAGCTGAAAAATCTCAATATCATGATGCAACAGCTACTGCAAAGCAAGCAATTTCAGGTTAAAGCATTGAACCAGGTCACCACGACATCAAAACAAGGATGGACAACATGTTCACTGAGCTAAACACCAAGTATGATACTGTGACCAGTCACATGAGGCAAATTGACGTCCAGCTTGCTCAAACAGCTGAGAGCGTAAAAAGACAGCAGGGTACTCTCCCTGAAAAAAACGATAAAAATCCCAGGGATTGTAAATCACTTGAGCTGAGAATTTGGAAACAACTCCCTGACCTGGTATCCAAAAGATATACTGCCGCAGAGAAGGGTAAGCAGAAAGACACGGAGCAACCTGCTGAGGATGCCACAAGCGCAGAGAGTGTCATAGAGCAGTCAATTGAAGCTGTTCCAGAAGTTCCTACTACGATTACCCCTGCTCGTGTCTATACACCCAAGGTTCCTTACCCTGTTCCATCAAAGAAATCTCGCAAGGATCATCAGGAAATGAAATGCAAAAAGATGCTTGAAGACTTAACCATCAAGTTGCCTTTAATTAATGCAATGCAGATGATCCCTTATATGCGCAGCCTTATGAAAGGTTTGATCTCGGGGGACAGTGAAGTCATGATGGTCTCCAAGGAGTGCAGTGCAGTGCTCCAGAATAAGTTGATAAAGAAGTTGGGTGATCCAGGCAAGTTTGTCCTTTCAGTTCATATCGGGAAGACTATTTTTGCATGCTCCCTATGCGATTTAGGGTCCAATGTCAATTTGATGCCATACTCTGTGGCAAAGCGAATCGGTCTCACTAATTTCAAACCGACCAGGATCTCTTTGGTCTTCACAGACAGGTCAGTCAAACTACCAGTGGGTATTCTAAAAGATCTTCATGTGCAGATTGGAAACACAATGGTGACAGCTGATTTTGTGGTTATGGAGCTTGATGATGAACCTAAAGATCCGCTCATCTTGGACAGACCCTTCCTATTCACAGCTGGAGCAATCATTGATGTGAGGAGTGGGAGGATCGATCTCCAATTGGGAGATATCATGATGAAGTTCGAGATGAACAAGCTGCTCAAGAGAGCATTACTAGACGGGCAGACATTTACAGTAGATGGAGATGATGCATTGGAACCTCAACAAGGCATGATTGAGGAAATTCTAGTCGATGACCCACTAGAAATCGCCTTGATCCAGACTGCAACGGAGCACAACGTGCTGAATAAGGATGCTGATGGGTATGTAAAGATGCTAGATTCGTGCAAGTGCATAGAAAAGATGGTCGCCTATCTCAGTCTAGGCGAGAGCAAGGAAGGGGACCCGAGCAACCAGGCTGGAGCAACTGCTCCTATGAAGGGTGTTCCGGGAAACCAGATCAATGAGCCATGGAGTGAATTGAAGTCCCCAAAGATCGAGCTTAAATCCCTTCCCAACGGGCACATGTACACATTTTTTGGTCCAAATTCTACATATCTTGTCATCGTGAATTCTGAATTAAACAATGTGGAAACTTCCTTGCTCCTGTGTGAACTTAGGAAGTATCAAAAGGCATTAGGATATTCACTAGATGACATTCCTGAAATTTCGCCTGATTTGTGCATGCATAGAATACATCTGGAAGATGAAACAATGACTTCTATAGAATATCAGAGGAGGTTAAACCCAAATCTAAAAGATATTGTAAAGAAAGAGATAATGAAACTTCTAGAGGCTGAAGTAATCTATGTGATTTCTGATAATAAATGGGTTAGTCATGTTCATGTAGTTCCTAAGAAAGGTGAGATCACTGTGATCACAAATGATAGGAATGAATTGATACCTACTAGAACAATGACTGGTCATCGCATGTGCATTGATTTTTCGTAAGTTAAATGATGCGACGCGTATGGATCATTTTCCACTTCCTTTCATTGATCAAATACTTGAGAGATTGGCCAACCACCCATATTACTGCTTTTTAGATGGTTACTCAGGTTTCTTTCAGATTCCTATCCATCCAGATGATCAGGAGAAGACGACATTCACATGTCCATATGGAACATTCACCTACAGGAGAATGCCCTTTGGTCTGTGCAATGCTCCAGCAACTTTCCAATGATGCATGATGTCCATTTTCACTGATCTAATCAAGGATATTATGGAAGTTTTTATGGACGATTTCAGTGTCTATGGAAGCTCTTTCTCTGTGTGTTTCTCTAACTTGTGCAGGGTATTGCAGCACTGTGAAGAGAAGCACTTGGTTCTGAACTGGGAAAAATGCCACTTCATGGTCTGCAATGGGATTGTCCTTGGTCACAAGATATCAAAGCAAGAGATTGAAGTGGATAAAGCAAAGATTGAGGTGATGATGAGTTTACAGCCACCTAATTCCGTCAAGGAGATCCAAAGCTTCTTGGGACATGTTGGGTTCTACAGGAGATTCATAAAGGGCTTCTCCAAGAAATCGAGACCACTCACTCGGTTGCTCTGCAAGGAGACCAAGTTCGAATTTGACAGTGACTGTTTGGCTGCCTTTTACACGATCAAGGGGGCTTTAATCAGTGCTCTAATTGTACAACCACCAGATTGGGATCTCCCTTTTGAGATTATGACATATGCTAGTGACTTCGCTGTAGGAGCAGTCTTGGGGCAGAGAAAGGACAAGAAGTTGTATGTGATCTACTACGCGAGCAGGACGCTAGATGATGCAAAATGTCGATATCCAACCACTGAAAAAGAGCTGCTGGCAATTGTGTTTGCCTTTGGTGCATACAGATCATGCTGCCTTGAAATATATGCTGACAAAGAAGGATGCAAAGCCGTGCCTATTAAGATGGATACTCCTGCTCCAGGAGTTTGATCTTGAGATCAAGGATAAGAAGGGAATCGAAAACGGAGTTGCATATCATTTGTCCAGAATGAAATTTGAGAAGAAACAGATTTGGACGATACTCTTCATGTGGAGCAAGTTTATTCCATCAGTCTGAGGAGAGAAACCACCCGATTGCTCCCCACTGATAGCTCTGGGAACCCATAACATTTTGTTGCCGTGATAAGAAGAGGTACCACATTTGCCCTGGTTTGCTGAGATTGCAAACTTCTTAGCCGCTGAGAAGAAACCAATGGAATTTACCGGTAATGAGTAGAGGAAGTTCCTAAGGGAGGCGCGACACTACTTTTGGGATGAGTCATACCTTTATCGCCATTGTAAGGATGGAGTTTTCAGAAGATGTGTAGCTGAGGCTGAAATACCAGGGATCCTACATCACTGTCACGGGTCTTCATATGCAGGACACTTTGCAACTTTCAAAACAGTGGCCAAGGTGCTCCAAGCCGGTTTTTGGTGGCCCACCATGTTCCAAGATGTCCACGCCTTGATCTCGAGGTGTAATGAATGCCAAAGACAAGGGAACATCAGTAAAAGAAACGAGATGCCACAAAATTTTATCTTGGAAATTGAAATGTTTGATTGTTGGGTAATAGACTTCATTGGACCTTTTCCCCCATCCTTCAAGAATGAATATATCATAGTGGCTGTGGATTATGTGTCTAAATGGGTTGAAGCGCTGGCTAGTCCCACGAATGAAGCTAGAGTGGTGATCAAGATTTCAAATCAGTGATCTTTCCAAGATTTGGGATACCTAGAGTGGTCATAAGTGATGGAGGAAGCAATTTTATCAACAAGGTTTTTGAGAGCATGCTGCGAAAAAATAGCGTCAAGCACAAGGTGGCTACCCCATATCATCCTCAGACTAGTGGCCAAGTTGAATTTTCCAACAGGGATATCAAGATCATTATGCAGAAAACAGTGAGCACTACGCGCAAGGACTGGTCTGTCAAGTTGGATGTTGCTCTCTGGACATACATAACAGCCTATAAGACACCTCTCAGGACAACTCCATACAACTTGGTATATGGCAAAGCCTGCCACCTACCAGTTGAGCTTGAGTACAAGGCAGCGTGGGCTGTCAAGTTTCTTAACTTTGACATTAAATCAACCACTGAGAGGCGCGCCATTCAACTCCATGAGCTAGAAGAGATCATGCACTTGGCCTATGAGAGCTCTAAAATCTACAAGGAAATAACCAAAGCTTATCATGACAAGAGGATAATCAGGAAGAGCTTTGAACCGAATGATCAGGTCCTGCTCTTTAATTCCAGGCTGAGACTGTTCCTTGGTAAGTTGAGATCAAGGTGGTCTGGACCTTTCACAATCAAGGAAGTTCGACCCTATGGAGCTGTTGTGTTGTTGGACACAAAAGGAGGAGAATTTGTTGTGAATAGTCAACGTTTGAAGCCATATCTTGCTGACACAATCATCACTAAAAGTGAAGAAATTCCCTTAGTTGACCCTTCCTTAGCCTAATCGGCTCTCCAGATTCAAGCTAGCGACTTAAACCAAGCGCTTGGTGGGAGGCAACCCACTGGTAAGAGTAAATATTTTCAAGATTTTTGTTTTCAGTTTTTTTGTGTTTCAGATAAAACCCAAAAAAATCTGAGGTGCCTTGCTCCAACTTCGAAGTACCCTGGAGGGAGCAAGCAGTCGGGTGCTCTGCACCAGGTAAGTACCTCAATATATATATAGAAAAGAAAAAATAGAAAAAGGGGGGAAAAGGAAATTATTTTTTAGGGTCCTTCGTATTTAAACCCTCCCCCCATCTTTTCTCCCCCACTTTCCCAACTTCTCCTCCCCATTATCGATTCCTCTCCCACACCAAAACCTAACTCCTCTAAACCCCAATCGATTTTGCTGATTCTTGGGTCTAAGTTGCCTAAAATTTCAAGTATTTTCTATATGTGCAATTACCAACAAGAACCAGCCAAGGTAAGAACCCTAATCACCCCCTTTTTGGAACATGCAATCGCGAATGGGGTAGGGGTTTTGATGCTCCATTTCTTTCAAGCTTGATAGATCGATTTAGGTTTCCCTACTGTAATCGATCACTCCTCTTACTGTTCGGATTGAAAAAAAAAAAAATTGGAACAAAGCTCATAAAAATCGATTAGGATGCTTAGGGTTAGGCGATAAGGGCTTTTTGTTTCATGGTTGAAATCGATTGTATTGTTTTGTTGTTCTTGGATATTGGATGTTGATTGATTAGGGGACACTTGAAAAAGATATGGAATTATTGATAAAGTTGATTTTTTTAAAAAAAATTTCCATCTTTTATCAGGTCTCCCCAACGAGCAAGGCTAACTTCAAGCTCTCCTTGTTTTGTAGATGCCTCCAAGAACCAAAACAGTGTTTAGATCATCCACTCAAGGAGGACGCACATCAGCATACGCGCCTCAGGACGTTGATCCCTCGCCAACAACATACCCATGGACGCGCAAGGAAGGGGAGTGAATCAACATTAACGACCCTGCTCTCCCATTCCTCTCCGTCAACAACTGGGACCACTCTGAATCGTGCCACTACAACGCCTTTTTAGGCGTCATGATTGCTCACACTTGCTTTGTCCATGCTGGAGCACTGTCGCTCCTTGATCTCCATGAGGATGTGCACGCAGTTCTTGGAGCAGTCGGCATTGTAGGCATGTGCTACGAAACTCAGTCCTTGTTCCCCGATCTGGTTAGGCAGTGCCTCTCCACCGCTGAGGTTACCTACAAGGATGCTGATCATTCTACATTTGACACTGCCTCATTCTCCTTCTTCGCTGGAGGAAGGAAATACCAGCTCTCCTTGGACGAGTTCGTTGCGATCTATGAGATGGAATTCGAGCCTAAGGGGATGTCTTTCCCAAAGAAGTTCCCACCTACACAGTCTTTTTGGGAAGTCATTGCATCTGGAGAGTTCAAGTCCAGATCAGTCAGCCAGACCCACATTGGCAACCCTACTCTTAGGATTGTCGCTAAGGTGCTTGCCAACCTCCTGTTCGCGAAAGATATCACTACAAAGGTGACCAATGGAGAGCTCCATATGCTCTATGCAGGTGTTGAGGACGAGATCAGGGCTGTGAATGCTCGTATCACACTGGCTAAGCTGACAACCAACGCAGCGTTTTTGCTTTCTCAGATGTTTGTGCATAAGAAGACCAAAGTGCTCTAGAGAGACGGAGCAAGGACGACAGAGCGATGCGTCAGCCTGCTCACGCCACCATTGAGTACATAAATACTCCTTACCTGACTCACTGCGGGATCTTGAGGGACGACACCACCTACAGCTTCCAGGATCGTGATGGCAACATTCTCTACTACAAGCTCCCACAGCTTTCAGTCACGGGTTTGGAGGTGTTCGACAACATCAGGTTTCTGCCTTGTCCTGAGTACCTCAGTACTGATCCTAGAGCAGCCCCCACCCCTTCACCACCAGAGGCGCACATGGACGACGTGGAGGATGTGAATCCAGTTCAGGCCCACTTTCCCGATGACGAGTACGACTTGGGCCCTATTGTCGACAACTCTGATGCAAAGAAATACAAACATTGGATGCACAGCGCAAGAAGAACAGCCCCATGAAGAGGATTTTGCGAGCAATAACAGGTGGTTGTTTCCGCGCAGGTAGAGAGGAGCAGCGTCCTGGACGAGAGCAGCCGAACATCGCAGGCACATCAGCGGAGGGTGCGCGCATGGGGAGGAATATGAGGCAGATTGGTCAGTCCGATAGCAAGGAGACGGACTGAGTAAAACACCCCCTTCTTTACCATTCACTTATCCATTTGAACTCTTCTTTTATTTGGCCTTCCTTGGATTTATTTTCACACCGGAGGCGTTGTGAAGTAAGTCTGGGGGAGGCACTTATGTGTACTAATCGTATTTGTTTATGCTTGTTTGGATTTATTTTGGATTTCTGTCGAGTCATTTTGCTTTTATTGAGTCAGTTTGTTAGGATCGAGTCAGTCCAAACCTTATGGGAATTAGGACCTTATATTGTGATATTTATTAACCACCTCGTGCTTCAAGTTATCTTATTCAGTTACCTTAGCAGTGACGAAAGACACACATGTGGACCTGGAACACCCTGACTTTATCTCACATTTCTCCAGAAGATTTTCGGCTTGTTGAGGTTACATTGGAAAAACCTAGCTCCATTTTATTTGAACCTAACATTGACAGAAATTCTTCTTGTTGTGGGCATTAGATTAAGGAAACGAAATTACACTCAGATCATCTTAATCTTTTCTATCCATCTTGTTGATCTTGAGTGGCTAGCTCATCTTTAGCGGCTAGCTCATCTTTAGCTAGTTCCCACCTTGCACCTTAGCCTTCATTCCACCTTCATGCATTATGTTATCTCAGTGTTATATGTGCACATATGTGCAAAAAGGTCAGATAGGAAAGGATTGACGCAGCCTCTTACTCGTTACTGCTGCAAAGAAAGGAGATCAGTGAAGAGAGCAGGCGAAGTTGGGAGAAACTGCTCTAATATGGGATTGCTCCGTTATTAGAGAAGGGAAAAGAGAGAAAGGGCAAAAGAACCAGAATGGCTGAATACTTAGGACCACCAGTGGCACGAAAATCATCATGTATTGCCTCCTTCTCTGTCACATCAACATACCATGTCTTTCAAAAAAAAAATGAAAAAAAAGTTTAATTAAGACAAAGGTGATGGAGAAGGGGAAGAAAGAAATCTGACATGAGTCACTGGGATGGTCCAGCAGAAAAGTGGATGCCAAGTTATGAGGGCAAGAAAACGAAAGAGAGCAAGGGCAGGAGACCAAGCAAAACGAATAGGGATTGTGGACATCAATTGATATATCATTTCCTACTATTTTGTGCGATATTCTGCATCCTCTACAGAAAAAGGTACCCCTAAACACACTTAACTCCACCACTAAACAGCCTGTTCCAACATCTAGCGTAGTCTACCCTGAATAATGTCCATGATAAGAAGCTCACGGTACTCTTAATTGAATGTATGAAGCCGATCTGAACAGCAAGTCAGTGGGGTTTTGGTAAGGGTGTGCTGTCCTAGTACTTCTGCATGTATGATTCAAAGATTCATGGTTGAAACATTGGTTGCTGAGAATAGGAGAATTCCCACACTTTCAAAACCTTTCTCCTTGTTCTGGGTACTTGATTGTTTGAGGGCAAACAAGGATATAAGTCTGGGAGAATTGATATGTGGTATTTTTTACACCTTGTACATATTGTTTTCTCAAAGGTTTTCAAGCTTGCATAGAGTTTTCCTAGTCATTTGGAGCCATCTCAGGTCTAAAACAAGTTAGGAGGCCATTGAAAGAGTACATGAGGAAATTGATGCAATTTGAGTCTTTTCTTCCCAAAAGAAGGCAAGGGATCAAGCAAACCGGAGCAAGGCAACGAGAGCAAGCAAGAGGTTGCTCCGCGGAAATTATGGAAGTTTCCAAATATCTCGGGATTTACCCTAATTCCTTGCTATTTTCACACCAGCCGCCAACAACTCCCTCTATTTCTCCTATCTATTATATTTAGGTCTTCCTAGACTATTTTCTATACGCTCGACACATCTTACATCTTCTATACTATAGAAACTCAAGAACAAGAGATCATTTTTAGTTTTATTGGCGATTGTGCTACTTGTAAGAGAGAAGGATTTGTCCTCACTCCATTGAGAAGACTCTAAACTCTTACTCTTTTTAATGTTAGTGTCATTCATGTCTTCTTCCATATTGTTTCTTGCGATTTCTTGTATGATTATGGAGTAGTCGATTTGTCTAGTCTAGGGTGTTAGAGTGTTAGATCCAAGAGCTAACCATAGATAAGTTATAAATATGATGTCTTCATTCATAGTTGATCTTAAGGTTTGCATTAAATTGATCACTTAGTGCATGAATCTAGGTTAATCTAATCATCAAAAGTGCTTAGGTTGCTAGACATAACTTGAATGAGCATTGTGTCCCTAATCAGCGAGAGTATATATTAGGGCATTCTGTGAACCTATCGGACCTGTCATGTACTGCTCATCATCAATCTCATGCCAAACAAAAGTTTAGGATCTGAGACTGTGTAGGGAGCAACGCTGCGAGAGCAGGTTGTTCCAAGTTGACTGTTCCGAGTTCTAGACTGTTCCATAATTGAACTTGAATAATTGTTTGGATCAGCAATTTAACATCCGTCCGATCACCTTAGGCTAGCATCTTAGTCATTCTTAAACCAATCCAACCGTTTATTTCACTTATTACTTTTGCTTGTTTAAATAGTCATATCTTGTCTTAGCTTGATATTGATCCAATAAGAGTAAAGTATAATCTGGTTCTCTAGAAATGAACCTTAATTATTACAATAACCACTGTTAACTTGAATATCACTCATGTATACACTTATCTCCTTGTGAAAAATCAAAGTTACTCTAGAAATATAGCTTTTGTTATATATATACAGCTGAATTTTTTTCTTATTTGTAATCAAAATATATTCGTGCGTAGCACGGGATCAATACTAGTTTTATAAATAAGTTATAATCTACATGAAATAAAATACAATTAAGTAATTTTTTTTGGAAACCTGTGAGAGAGATTCTCATGTTTGTTCATTCGGGAAATTTTTGATCTTTGGTGGATTCCGAGATCAAACCGGCTTATCAAATGAATTTCATCCTCACTTGGGTGTCATTCTACCAACCAAAGGGTGTTCATTTGGTGTTTAAACAGTTCAGGTATTGAGTTTAATATACTCCTCATTGGGTCTGCACTAAACTTCATCCGGAGGTTCCCCGGCCTTGTTGTTTGAAGATCGTCTTAAGTGCAATATTGTGTGTTTGTTTAATATACCCATGGTTCTTGCTCCATGATCTTTGGGAAGTCGAGGATTATCCATCATAAACCTTCAAGTGCCGATTTTCATGAGAGTTTTTCATCAAAATTCAATAAAACAGTTTGGTGTATTAGATGTGCAAATACTGTTTCCAATTGGGGTGTTCGAGCAGAGTGTTTGAAAGGCTCCACATATTTTATTGTTAAGAAGTATGTTAGTGAAATACTAGCTTGACTCACCCCTCTATTGTTCTCATTTCTTTGCATAAATCCATTTTACAAATAACTTAGGAAATACTAGTTTGACTCACCCCTCTATTGTTCTCATTTCTTTGCATAAATTAAAAGTGTAAGCTTTACCTTGGGAGTATCGATCAAAGAACACATGGACTCTTACCCCTGCAATTCTAGACAACCAGGCACAAAGTCTTCTCTGATCCCTTTCTCTTTTCTTTGAATCTTTTTGGATCTCAAACTTAATGGACAATGATGATGATACAATCCATCTTGACATCTTATTTTTGATTTTCTCTTTTTCTTTTTCTTTTTTTTTCTTTTTGGGAAAGTTATAGGCGAATAGTGCGATCATTGGTAATTTACCTACCCCTCGCTTCCAACAGTGTGTGATAATTCCTCCAAATTATAATAGTGGGATCACTGGTAATGTACCTACCCCTCTGCATCTCAAGAAATCATCTCAATCTTTTAAGCTTTTAAGTAGATGCCGAAGAGAAAGAGAGAGAAGGGAACCAAAGGTGCAATGACTTGTACCTACAAACTTGCAGATAGAATCAGATCCAGTGTATACCAAGCTCCAAAGCAAGCAAATAATGTCAGGATTAGTGTTGGAAATCAGCTTCGGTTACTTCAAACTTTCTAAGCAAGTGTGATATAATGGCATGATGATCCACTTTGGTATCTCTAGTAATCTCTGCAAACAACCTTCTAAGAATGGTGCTAAAGTGTGGTTAGTCAATAATAAATCTTGGTCATAGTCCTCTTCTTGACTCAATAAAAATTTGAAAAACTTATATATGTATATGGTAAATAAAACTCAAAACAAATCAAATAGCGTTAGCAAACCTCCCCCAAACTTAAATTACATTGTCTCCAGTGTAATCCGTCTCAGATTGGTTAGAAAAATTAAATCATAAGTAAATAGATTGAGTTGAGAACTCGATACCTCTCTCTGTAAGAGAGTGTCGATCGATGGTAGGCAGATGGGGTCGATCGATGTTCGCGATCCATGGTCGATCGATGTTGATTCTTCATAATCGATCGATGTTGCACCTATAAGTTTCTAATTCTTTTTTTTAAGAATAAGTATAAAACTCAAAATAGAACACAATATATGTAAACCTCCCCCAGACTTAAGCAACACTATTACCAATTTTATACAATCTGAGATTGGTGAAGAAAATAAATCAAAAGGACCAAATTTAACAAGGAAAAACGATATGCCTGCTTGTTGATGGTGACATCGATCGACGCAGTTAAGTGGCGATCGATCGATACTAGGGTTACTCCGTCGATCAACAATGATCAAGTGTCGGTCGATGCTCGGTGCAGACTAATCTTCCTCGTTTTTTAGATATACTGCAATAATAAAATAAAATCCAAAATTAGACTAATATAATCAAAAACTAATTAAAAACTTACTAGACGGTGGGTTGCCTCCCACTTAGCGCTTGGTTATAGTCTTAAGCTCGACGTTTGAACTTTCTTACTAGTATGGAGGTGGATCAACACTTGGAAAACAAGTGTCTACATCTTCTCTGCTTTTCTGAAACATGTGCCAATGAAGCTCCTCATTGCCTCATCTCTTCTGGTTTTCTCATTCCTTATAACCTATTTAACAACCTCCACTGAATGCATTCTTCTTTGTAGGTTCTCAATACTGCATTGTAGCATGCTAAGTCTGGCAGCTGTAGTCTCTGATATATCTTTCAACTGTTGAGAAATATCTTCCTTCATTAGGCTCTGAGAAAAGCAATCTAATCGAACCTATCTTCCAATTGTGTTTTTGTTGTTGTCTTCTGTCCGTTGGCTTCAGTGTCGATTGATGCTCGTAATGTGCCGTCGATCGATGCCGGTTTGTCTTCCCCAATCGCATGCTGTCTCTGTATAGTATCCAAATCTTGCTTCATCTCATCAATGTTTGTACTCAAACCGGTGAGGCACTTGTCTATAGGATAGTATACATCATCAAGCCTATTGTAGAAATCATCTAGTGACATCTCTTGAGCTTTGTAGATCTCATGCACAATATCATCAATCTCCACTCTACTGTATGTCCTTTGATTCTCCATAGACATACTGATTTTTGCTGCATGTTCTGGTAAACAGATATAGCTTTGCTCAAACATAGTAGCTCTTTCTAGAACTGCTTTGATGTCTTTAGCTTGCACATTTACTACCCTTCTGTCTGTAGCTTGTGCATTACCATTCTCATCTTTGTAGATGCCATACTCATCTTTCTTTTCCCAATAGAAAGTTCTTCTGCCTTAGCATCATAGGCTCTCGGACCTTGCTCGAAACAACCGTCGATCGATGTTGGGTTGATCTCGTCGATCGATGATGAACTCTCTGAATTATAGACAGTGGAAGTACGAAGTTTGTGTACTTCGGAGGGGTGATATCGATCGATGCACTTTGTCTGTCGTCGATCAATCTAGGATGTTTAGAAGTAAATGGAACATTACAGATTGGCTCGTTCTTCTGCTCCTCAATGTCGATCGACGCTGTAAGAGGTGCGTCGATCGATGGTTGTTGATGTTGTCCAAATAATTTTCCCGATCCATTAGCCATAATAAAGGCATCTGCTACATCCTCCTTGGATATATGTAGGATTCTCCCATAAAGATTTCGTGCACATTCCTCTAGGTCTCGAAATATTCTGAACTCATCTTGTCTAAGATGACCATAGGTCTTCTCTCATTCTGCAGCTGAATCTAGTTCATACTATGCTTCTTGGTCAGTATCGATCAATGGCGAATGGTTTCCGTCGATTAATGTTGATTTCCCGATTTAATGGGAAACTTGAAAAACACTAGCTTCTTCCATAGCAATACCATGGTACTCGATTATCTCTTCTTCTCTGTAATCTTCGTCGTACTCGAGGTATGCTGGGGTGTAATTGCCATCTGCGTAGCAGGTGTTAATCGGTTCTGGAGTAGGTGTATCGATCGATACGAAGGGTGTGTCGACCGATTGCTGAGCGGTAAATACGTTGATCAATGCTCTGGGTTGGGTATCGATCGATGCTCCATCTTCCGACTCTTCATGGAAGTCATAATCACATAAGCATGCTCTTATTCTTGACAGATTCATAGAAATATTTTGATCAATTAGTGATAGATACAACCTGTTTAGCTTCATCTTGCAGATGGCTCCCACGGTAGCCATAAATGCTCTTCCAAGTAGTAGTAAAGAGTTTCAATCTATCTGGATATCCATCACATGGAAATCTATTGGGACTAGGGTGCTGTTAATCTGCATTGAAACATCTTTTACTATCCCTCCTGAGTTCACTTTTGAGCAGTCTACAAATGTGAAGGAATCATTGGAGGGTTCCACTTTCAGGTTAAACTCCTCTACCATAGTTTTTGGCATGATGCTTATTGATGATCCAGTATCACAGAGGGCAGTGGAGTATTCGTTGCCTTTGATGAAGCATGAAACCACGAAATTCTGAGGATCACTTTTCTTGTTCAGACAAGTCCTCTATTTCATCCTTTATTTGAGATGATTGAATATGATCTTTGTATCCTCTTCTGTCTCCCTTGATTCCCTGAAGAACATCCACAACCTGTGTGTATAATAAGCTTCATCAAAAGGGATGTCTAAAAAATTTTGGAGACTCTTTTAACAAAGTTATCCATCTCTTTTTCATTGGCTTCTCTGCATTGATGTTTGGGGATCTTTTGCTTCCTCTTGGAATGACCTTCATCTTCTCTATCAAGATCCATATCTTCATTCGTGTCACTATTATGTGTTGAAGCTTTCATGGTTGGACGCACAATCAAATTTGCATTGATGCTTGGTAGTCGAACCGGCTTTCTCATCTATCGATCGAAGCTTAGGTCACATAGTCGATTGATGCTTCCATCTCTCTGTCGGTCGATTGTCTCGTGTCTGTATCGATCGACGTTAGTCGATTCACACAAAGCTACTTATACTGCCGGAGTTGTTGTCGATCGATGCTCATTACTTGGTGTCGGTCGATGCTCATTACTTGGAGTCGATCAACAGCAATGCGAACTGCCGAATGATATAGAACTTCCAACACGAAAATCTCCTTCTTCAAGCCTTTCTCTCTTAACCTCATGCCAAAAATCAGAATCAATCAATGCGTTGACGTGGTGCTTCTGTCCAGCGTCCTTGGTCCTTTGACCTGCTGCATTACAAAGATGACCCTTGAGGTCATGCAGGTCTCCATTCTCATCCCTAACCAATATTAAAATCGCAACCATCTGAACTCGTCTGCTTCCATCGATCGATGCCGGTAAGTTGCTGTCAATTGATGTTATGTGATAAGTGTCGGTCGATGCTATAGTTTGGATGTCGGTTGATACGGTCCATGAAGAAGTGTCGGTCGACGCGGTACAAGTGCTGTTGATCAATGTGTGTCGTCTTTCTTTGCGTTCAAGTCTGTCAGGGTCAGAAAATATTAGTTCTTGTCCTTTATTGCTTATGGTGCTTCTTTGCATGTACATGGAAAACAAATGGAAAGAAAAATTAGTAACTTTGAAAAGTAGTAATAAACCTAGACTAAATCCCTACAAATTAAATTTAATGGCGATCAATGCTTCCCGACAACGGCGCCAAATTTGACATCTGTGTGTTTATTGTTCTAGCAGAAAATAAATATACTAAACATTTAACTATCAAATTAACACTAATCTTAACACATAAAACAATACTCTTGCCAAGAGAGACTAGATGTAGTACTTAGGGATCGAATCCACATAGAGCAATGACACACAATAGAGGTGAACAACTTCTCTTGAAGCTGAACCCGGATTACGTCCTGGATCATTAGATAGGAATCCAAATACTTATTTCTAAAGACTAAGCTAGGTAAATATATATATCAGAGGTGAACAATCAATTAAAGAAATATTCCTTATCAAGAGGTAGGGATACAATATGGAAATATGCTACTAATGCAAATATGATAATATGCTAATGATGCAAATATGGAAATATTCTATTAATTAACTAGATGTCAATGTAAATATGCTAGATCTAGGGTTTCAAGTCAAATGGATTAAGGGAAAAAGAAGCACATAAATGTAAATATACTAGAACTCAAATGTTAACTATTCTGATCATTTTAACTCTAACTCTCGTATGCGAGAAAAATGAAAGACCATCGATCGACGACTAAGGCCTGGTATCGATCGACGGTGAAATCAGAAGGAAATGTAGGGCGAGATTTGATAAGTCCACCAGACTTATTGTTGGAATTCATGAGTATTTGTCTCATGTCAAGAGAGCATTCAATTAACTTGTAACTGAATCCCCTTCTACCAAACTACAGGAACTCACCATTCAATGGAAGAGACAACCAACTGGTGGGTGAATCCTCTTACACAACTTAACACACAACCTAATGTTCTAGATTGTACACTGGTTATATGAAGCAACCTATACTATAATCAAGATTCTACATAGTAAACTGATTATGTGTGGCAAAGAAACTCTAGTTTGAATCTATTCCTTGAAGAGTGACACAAAACTTTGAGTTTGTTCACTTAAGGAGAATGGGAATTAGAATCAGTAGTCTAGAGCTTAAGAGAAGATAAAGAAGAGTTTAGAGTGAGTTTTACAAGTATTAGGCTACCTTGAGAGAAAGAGAGTTAGGGCAGCCTCTAAATCATAACTCTTAACTCCTTACATTGTGAATATTGTTTAGACACAAGAAAGAGAGAGAGACCCACAAAATTAGACAGAGAGAAACTTGTATTGATATTGTTCAGATGTTACAAGTGATGGAAAAGCCTTTAAATAGGTTGTACACATGAATAAACAAATACTAAAACAGGGAAACATAAACAATTAATTATGTAGGGAATGAGAAGAGGCCAAAGGAGATACAACCAAGGGACAGGCACATCCAGATGAGGAGAAAGGGACATGAGGCAAGGTGTGGTCTCCATGGTGATAGTGACAGGTCTGCTACAACTCCTTATGCACCCATGTGACTTTTTCTTGCTTAAATCAAACTAGATCCTTCCTTTTGAATTCAAACTGAACATCCTTATGTATCTTGAGCTTAGCCATGTCCAAAAGGTCCTCCTCAACTCATTCCTTGCCTTGCAAGTCAGGTTAAGTCAAGTGGTTTAGGACAGCCTTCACAATTCCTTGTGAGGCAAGTGTGTTTGATCAAGATTATATTTTCAACCAGCTTGCTTCTTCTTCTCTTTATTTATTCATTCCAGCACTCCCCCTCAAGCTTGACCATAGGAGATTCTTGGGCAAGTTTGAAACTGAGAGTACTTGCCTCATTAAAAACCTAAGTGTGGAGAACCTCATGGGATAAAACCATCACTTAGAGAAAAAGAGTGCAACTACCCTCAACCTAGGGATTGGCCAGTGGGTTTATTAGTCTTATGATCAAGTTTAGAGACTCATAAACACTGGATCATGGCCTTACTTCAATGGCAAACAGTCACCAATGCCTTCCTTGCTTCACACTCAAAACTGCTTGGAACTCTTCATGTGGCTGGTTCTTTGTCTCCCCCTTTCTTCTGACATCCTGCCATCATCAAAGGGTTTGATCAACGACCAGACTCTTCATTATGAACTCCAAGTACCTGATTCAAACAATGCATACAAACATGCATCCATTCTCAAGGGGCAAACTTATTCAAACAAGAATAAGTATAGTTTTAGGTACTTCCCTTGCATAAGAAGAATTGACATTGACTTCTCAGATTAACACCCCTCCTCTAGCTTGACCTGAGAATGAGAGTATGTGGTCAAGCTTGGAAGATGAGAGCCAATGATGATTACCAATGCCTTGAGACCACAGCCCTCTCTTGGCTTGAATTGTGGCCTTTTCTCTTGAGTGTACTTCCTGTCTACCTTCTTGGTATCATATAAGTCACTTCTGAGCAATCTCTCCACTGCTCTATTCATCCTCTCAACCATCTTGGGAGTTAATGAACACAATCAGTGTCCAAAGTGTTGATGGGCAGTGGGCAATCTCCATGGTTAGGAATGTGTATCTTTTGCAGGCTTTGATCAACATGGGCAACCTGTCAAACCAACACTAAGAAAAGCATCAGTAGACAACAAGAGACAAGAACATGGGTTTTTCACCAAGTCTGATCTTTAAAACACATTTCAAACAAGCACCAGCAAAAATGGACAGATATCTTCATGATTCTATCATAGAAACACTCTGTGAATCCTAATCATCAAGACTAAGCATTAAGGCAACAAGACAATCAATTTTTCTACGAGCAGAAGCAAGACAATTCTTTGAAGACAACTTAACTTCAAAACAGTTAACAACCTTAGGCAGATTCTAACAAGATTGTGAGACTAGAGATTTAAGTAACCAAAGAATAAATAACCAGAGAGTAAGTAGAGTATAGAGAATGATGTAACCAGAGTATTAGTAGCCAGAGAATGGGAGAATGATGGAGAATAAGTAGCCTGAGAATCAAAGAATGGGAGAATAGAGAATTTGCTCAAGAGTTCTAATGGACAGAGTTTTGCTCTGTTTTCTTGAGTTTTACGGAAGCATTAACAGCCAGGAGCATCCAATACTCATCAAGAATTTGGTGCTTTAGTAGATGAAACAAAATGGACCATTGGACAATCAATTTATCCACTGGTCTTAAACAAATGCCACTAAAATAATTCATGAACTGATGTTTTTCAATGCTTGCAACAAGAGAACCATCAGAATAACACATGGACAAGTGTTTTTTGTGGCTTAGACAACAATAAAACCAATGGATCAAAACAATTTGTCCACTGGTCAAAGAGATGCTCCATTAAGAGAAAGCTATTATCCAATGGATAAAGCATAATGGTGAAGCATTTTCAAAATCATTCTCTTCCTCAAGCTTGATTCAAGATACTAACTAGTACTGACCAAGCTAACACTATATCAGAGTGAGAGAGAAATGATTTATTCAAAAATAGAGAGAAAAATGTGAGTTTATCCCAAAGAAGAGCAACAAAGCCCTGATACCATGTTGGAATTCATGAGTGTTTGTCTCATGTCAAGAGAGTATTCAGTTAAGTTGTAACTGAATCCCCTTCTACCAAACTACATGAACTCACCATTCAATGGAAGAGACAACCAACTGGTGGTTTAATACTCTTAAACAACTTAACACAGAACCTAATGTCCTAGATAATACACTGGTTATATGAAGCAACCTACACTATAATCAAGATCCTAGATAGTAAATTGATTATGTGTGGCAAATAAACTCTAGCTTGAATCTATTCTTTGAAGAGTGACACAAAACTTTGAGTTTGTTCACTTAAGGAGAATGAGAATTAGAATCAGTAATGTAGAGCTTAAGAGAAGATAAAGAAAAGTTTAGAATGAGTTTTACAAGTATTAGACTGCCTTAAGAGAAAGAGAGTTAAGGCAGCCTCTAAATCATAACTTTTAACTCCTTACATAGTGATTATTGTTTAAACACAAGAAAGAGAGAGAGACCCACGAAATTAGACAGAGAGAAACTTGTATTGATATTGTTTAGATGTTACAAGTGATGGAGACACTACAAAAAAGTCGACATTCATAGCACAATACTATAACTCGTTTTACTGAACTGCTATTGTAGATAAGTTTGAAATTTTCAAACTATATAATAGCGTTAGATAAACACTATGATAGAATAAATGCTATGATATCAGTAAGTGGAAACTAATTTCGCCAATATTTGAATCAAAATTATACGAGCGTCAAATAGATAATTATTTCCCGCTTGTGATAACATTGTATACTTAAAGTTAAAAAAATTTATTGTGCTATAGAGACAAAAAAAAAAAAAAAAAAAAAAAAAAAAGTCCCACATCCTCTGGAAACAGAAATCCTATTGAAAAAAGCCCCACCAATACTCTATCTATAGCAGGTGAGTCGACTCCTAACCCTAGCCACCACAACCATATGCAGATCCGACGCCACCGAGATCTTCTCCTCTGATTGACTAGAGGCTTCTAACCGAAAAATGAACCCATGCACCGGTGATTGACTAGAGGCTTCTAACTGTCTCCCCGTCGACCTCTAACGGAAAGAGCCCGCCGTTAGACCTACGAGCCCAAAAGTACAGAGTTCTCGATTGGGGCCAATCGCGTCAATAACCCATCTCAATCGCAGCTGGGGCTGAGAAATACATCCAACATGCACCGGATCTCGTTAATCTCCGTCTCGTTGTGCAAATTCCGGGAGTTGGAGACCACTACAGGTCAGAACAACAATTGAAGAAAGAAGAAGATGAACTCGAGGAAGAATAAGAGATAAACGTCAATCTCTTCAAGGTTTGTAACTCTATTCCTTCTCATCTCTGTCGTAATCACTAAGATGGCTGACTTATCTGCTAGTGAGGCAATGGCAACTCTGTCTCTCGAGTTAGTCAGAGCATTCAAGAGAAAGGAACACATACAACATACATCTTTTTGTTTATCTTAAACAAGGCCACTCTGCTGTTCTTGCAAGTGAGACAAGTATGACTCTCGTTTTGAATGATAAAGTGAGATTAACCTCTCAAGGTTCTACTCTTTTGTCTTTGTTTGTGCCTTTAGGGGAAACAAGTACTTCAGCTGAGTCGATTGATGAAAAGGTATCTTACCAGTGCTGTTGCAACCAAGCAATCTAAACCTTCTAAACGAGTACCTGCTCACTGGAGGTATATGCATATCTTTTCCTCTCTAAACCTCATAGGCAGCATTGATATTCATCTCAGATAATCTTGCCTAAAATCCCAGCTACGTTTTTTTTTGGCAGAATACGTAAACGAGGTGCTCTTCTGCAAGACTCAGATGAAGAGGATGGCTAATGCTAGTGATGGTATGCAGAGGAAATATTGGCTTTCTTGATCCTGTGCATAGTGAAGTGTTAGCTACACTGAAACCTGTATTTTGTATTCAAATTTACGAGCTTTCTTAACATAACTTGTTCAGTTTATTGATCACTTTTGTTTTAGGGTTTGATTACACAGGGAAGACGTGGAAGCCTTCTTCAGTCAGTATGAAAAGGCAATCCACTACTGATTGATTTTGTCAATTTTATGTTTGGAGAATAGTTAGAATGACTGGTTTATATGTGTGTATGAGATATGTATGTGTTTTCTTTTCAGGTTAATAGTGTGAGGAGGATGCCTCGTTGTAGTTTTATTACTCATTGTTTCTTTTTCACTGTGAAGTTTGTGGATTCAAGATGGGATATGAGACGGGTTACATTAGGTTTCATGAACCAGAAGCATCCCAGAAAGCCTGTGTTGCAGCAGTATTAGCCAAAGAAGGTGGACTAGCCGTGAAGAACTTTATTGCTGTCCTAGAACCTCGTACAGGTAAAAACACTTTTAAACTTTTATTCTTATCTTTAACTATACTTGCTTGAGTTAAATGGGTATATGAATTCGAAAGAACTGTTCTTTATGTTTGTTTTGCATTCGATTAAATGAAAGACTCTTTTTTGGTTTGCAGTAATATTTGGAACTGGGAAAGTAGCTTGCGATGTATTCAAGATTAATAAGAGGAACCAGCGACTGAGTTTTGTATTGAATCTAGACAGGTGCTTAGCTAACCCACCGGCTCGTAACGTCACTAATCCGCAATACTACAAATTAGCTAGACAGGTGCTTAGCTAACCCAAATTAGCTAGACAGGCGACCCGTGCCTTGCGAGTGCAGGTCACCATATGGTGACCCACGCTTTGCGTGTGTGGGTCGCCATATTGCAACCCGTGCTTTTCGGGTGTGGGTCGCCATATGGCGACCCGTGCTTTGCGAATGTGGATCGCCATATGGTGAATCGTTCTTTGCAAGTGCGGGTCGCCATATGGTGACCTTTGCTTTGCGAGTGTGGGTCGCCATATGGTGACCCTTGATTTGCGAGTGTGGGTCGCCATATGGCGACCCGTGATTTCAGATCGTCTTTTTGAGAGACATTTTCAGCCGTTGGGCCCGGATGTTTTCAGACACTTAGCCACCCATTCGGCCTCATCAGTTTTCATGCGTACCCAATGATAATATCTCCTAAAGTCCCGGTACATCTTGTGCATTCCCAAATGAATATAGAATTTAGATTTATGAGCTTCCCTCAAGATCTTCGCTTTTAATTCCCTATCACTGGGCCCACTGATCTGTTCATGGACCAAGATAGTACCGTCCTTAGAGGTCTGGTACTCGGTCTTGTCGTTCTGAGCAACCTTCTTTAGGTTCTCGTCTCGCCCTTGTGTATCTTAGTCCGAGTGAGTAGGTTCCCCTTGTTTACCACCTCTAATCCCAATGGTTGCTCCGACCCAGTTAATGTATTTAAATGTAATGTGTGAACCATACCTTTCAGGCCGTCCTCCTCTCGTACAGCTGATAAATCTGCTCGTCTCCGGTTCAAAGCGTCGGCCACCAGGTTATCTTTGCCCGAGTAATGGTTAATGTCTAGATTGTAGTCTGCTACAAACTCCATTCAACTCAGGCTGAGTGAACATGTACTTAAGTTTCTTATGGTCCGTAAGTATCTGCACCTTGGCACCGTATAAATACAATCTCCAAATCTTCAAAACAAACACTACCGCAGCCATCTTCAAATCATGGGTGGGGTAGTTCCCTTCATGTTTCTTAATCTGCCTATATGCATAGGCAATGACTTTTCCATGTTGGGTCGACATGTAACCTAATCCAGTTACGGACGTGTCAGTGTGGACCATGTATGGTCGATCGGCCTCTGGTAGGAATAGGATTGGTTCACTTGTTAACCTGTAATTTAGTGCTGAGAAACATTTCTCACACTCTTCAGACCATGTAAACTTTACATCTTCCCAGTCAACCGTGTCGTAGGCCGACCTAAGCTCGTGAATCCTTTCACAAACTTTATGTAGTAACCCGCCAGGCTTAGGAATCTCCTTACCTCCATGGCATTTTTAGGTCGAGGCCAATCTCGTATGGCCTTGATCTTCTCTGGATCAACCGAGACGCCCTGGTCGGACATGATGTGGTTGAGAAACCCTATGCTCCTTTGTAAAAAACTGCACTTGATGAGTTTTGCAAAGAGCTTATGTTCATGTAATCATTCCAACAGTGGTTTCAAATGTCTTTTATGAGACTCTTCATCCTTGGAGTATACTAGTATATCATCTATAATGATGATTACAAATTCATTTAGGAAGTCTCTAAAAATGATGTTCATCATCTTTATGAATGCAACATGTGGTTAGTCAGACCAATGGCATAACCACAAACTCGTAGTGACCATACCTCGTCCTAAATGATGTTTTCATCACCTCATTAGGCTCTATCAAAATCTGGTGATAGCCTGATGTCAGATCGATCTTGGAAAACCACTTTGCTCCTCGGAGCTGGTCTAGCAACTCATCTATCCAAGGTAACAGGTACTTGTTTTTCATAGCCACCCTATTCAACCTTGATAGTCTATGCAAAGACGGAAACTACCATCCTTATTTTTCATAAAGAAGATTGGTGCTCCACACGACAAACTAATTGGCCGTATAAATCTCTTATCCAACAATTCTTCTAATTGCTTCTTTAGCTCTGTCATCTCGGTAAGAGCCATACAATATAGACTTTTGGACAAAGGGGCTATCCCTGGTTCTAGTTCTAACGTGAATTGGTCCGACCTATCGGGGGAATTCCATGTAGCGTCCAAAACACGTCTTCGAACTCAGATACCAGCAGAATCCCAGCTAGGTCACCACCTGACGTGGTGTGTATTTTGTTCTAACAGGGTAATGAATATCCTAACAATCTACTGTCAAAATAACCTAAGCTTAACACACTCTATAATACTTTTGTCAAAAGAGATCAGGTGTAGTACTTACGGATCGAATCCACAGAGAGCAAATGCACACAATAGATTTCTCATTTCTAAAGACTAAGCTAGGCGAATATATATATTAATAATTTATAACCATATTTAGGAAATGTTCCTTGTCAAGAAGTAGGATGCAATATGGAAATATGCTACTAATGCAAATATGGAAATATGCTATTAATTATATAAATGTAAATATGCTAGATCTAGGGTTTCAAGCTTTATGAATTATAATGGATAGGAAGCACGAAAATGTAAATATTATAGAACTCAAATGTTAACTATTCTGACCTTTTTAACTCCAAAAGGAATATGACCATCGATCAACGGCTACGGCTTGGTGTCGATCGACAGTGAAATCAGAAGGAAGGATGGACAAGATCTGATAAGTCCACCAGATTATTAGACCATCTCTCGCATGTATCTAACAACCTAGTTCAATAGAATCTATTCTGGCACAGAACCTACTCTCGTAGTTGACCATGTCCTATCGTCGAGATCCTAGTTAGCTACTATAGAATACAAGCATTAAGCACAGCTTAGTTGATGGATATTAACTCAACCTAACAATCCTATTTTTGGGTTAATCCATAGATGTTATCATTCAACCATAAATCTAATTAGTAACTACTCAAGCATTATCTTTGTTACAGAAATCATAGATGAATAGAATATATATGATATAAAATATAAAAACCAAAGAAGTTCCAGGAGGACTCTAAAGGAGTCTCTCCTTTCTCTCCTAATACAAAATGAATCTAAAATGCTTTGTCTCTCCTCCTTTCTGTCTCTGTCAAGACATAAATATAAAACCCTAATTCTAGGTCAAAACTCGTCCAAGGTATTTTCGTCTTTCTGTCTTGGGCTTTGATCATCGATCGATGGCAAGTATTCTGCATCGATCGCTCTTAAGCTTTGATAATCGGTCGATGCCAAGTGTGATCCATCGATCGATGGCTTCGTCGACTCTCTAGATGACCAGCTACAGATTCTTCTCTTCTAAATGCTCCAAAAGCTCCAAGTATCTCATATATCTCCAAAACATTCATGGACCTGTAAATATATTAAAACATAGCCTAGACACACATAATAGACTCTAAATAGAGCCTAGTTTATGGCCTAAAACTGGTAGTAAATATGTTATATCAACTCCCCAGTCCTCAAGCAAACAAGTATGTGAAAGAGGTTTCTAAAAGTGGGGACTCACATAATATTTAAGCATAACTGTCACCCTACTTTGTTGCAACCACATCCTATCAAGTCAATCACAGAGAAATTTATATACCCTATCCTAGTATAGCAACCAAATCCCTTCTACCAACAACTTAGCAAATACTAGCTTGACTCTCCCCTCTACTGATCTCATTTCTTTGCATAAAATAAAAGTGAATGCTTTACCTTGGGAGTATCGATCAAAGGACACATGGGTTCTTACCTCTGCAAGTATCTGAACAACAAGGTACAAATCTTCTATGATCCTTTTCTTCCCTCTTTTTCTCTCTTCTCTGAATTTTCTTAGATCTCTTCTTGTTATTTTTCTCTTTTTTCTTTTTCTTTTTGGGCAGAGTTGTAGGCGAATAATGGGGTCATAGGTAATTTACCTATCCCTCGCTTCCAGCAATGTGTGATCATTCCTTTGAATTAGAATAATGAGGTCATAGGTAATGTACCTACCCCTCTGCATCTTGGGAAATCATCTCAATCTTTTAGACTTTTAAGTAGATGCTGAAAAGAGAGAGAGAAGGGAACCAAATGTGCAATGACTTGTACCAACAGACTTGCAGAAGGAACCCGATCAAGTGTATACCAAGCCCCAAAGCAAGCTGATAATGTCAGGATTAGATTTGGAAATCAGGTTCGGTTCTTTCAAACTTTCCAAGCAAGTGTGATATAGTGGCATGATGATCCACTTTAGTATCTCTAGTAATCTCTGCAAATAACCTTCTAAGAATGGTGCTAAAGTGTGGTTAGTCAATAATAAATTTTTGATCATTAATCCCTTTTTGACTTAATACAACTTTTTTTAAAAACATATATATATATATATATATATATATATATATATATATATAGCAAATAAAACTGAAAATAAATTAAATAGCATTAGCGAACCTCCCCCAAACTTAAATTACACTGTCCCCAGTGTAATCCACCCCGGTTTAGTTAGGAAAAAAATAAATCATAAGTAATAGTTTAAGTAGGAAACTCTATACTAGACTCTGTAATGACTGTCGATCGATGCGGGATATGCTATGTCGATTGATGGTCGCGATCTATTATCGACTGATGGTGACTCTGTGGTGTCGATCAATGTCTGACCTATAAGTTTGTGCTCTTCTTTTTTTTATAAGTATAAAACTCAAAAATAGAAAACAATATTAGTAAACCTCCTCCAGACTTAAACAATACTATCATTAGTGTTATTTAGTCCAAGATCGGTGAGGAAAATAAATCATAAGGACACAATTTGATAAAGGAAAATGGTATACCTGCCTGCTGATGGTGACTGTCGATCGACACAGTTAAGTGGTGATCGATCTATGCGGGGGATACTCCGTCGATCGACAATGATCAACTGTCGATCAATGCTTTGTGCAGACTCATATTCCTTTTTTCATAAAAATCTGTAATAATATAGTAAAATCCGAAATTAGACTAATGTAATTAAGAAAATAATTAAAACTTACTAAACAGTGGGTTGCCTTCCACTCAGCGTTTGGTTATAGTCTTAAGCTCGACGTTGTGAACTTTCTGACTAGTATGGATGTGGATAAACACTTGGAAAACAAGTGTCTACATCTTCTCTGCTCATCTGAAACCATGTACCAAGGAAGCTCCTTATTGCTTCATCACTTCTGGTCTTCTCATTCTTTGTAACCTCTCTAGCAACCTCTGTTGAATGCATTATTTTTTGTAGTTTCTCAATATTGCGCTGTAGCATTCTGAGTATTGCAGTTGTAGTCTCTGATATATCTTCCAATTGTTGAGAAATATCTTCTTTCATTAGTCTCTGAGAAAAAACAATCTCATCAAACCTATCTTCCAGTTGTGTTTCTGCTGTCGTCTTCTGCCGGTTGGCTTCAGTGTCGATCGATGGTCGTAGGGTGCCGTCGATCGATGCTCGTTCGTCTTGTCTAATCGCATGTTGTCTTTGTATATTATCCATATCTTGCTTCATCTCATCCATGCTTGTAATCAGACTGGTAAGGCATTTGTCTATAGGATAGTAGACATCATCAAGCCTTGTGTAGAATTCATCCAGTGACATCTCTCGAGCTTTGTAGACTTCATGCACAATATCATCAATTTACGTTATGTTGTATGTCCTATGATCTTCCACGGGAATACTGATCCTTTATGCATGTTCCGATAGACATATGTATCTCTGCTCAAATATAGTAACTCCCTCTAGAACTGCTATGATGTCTTCAGCTTGCACATTCACTACCCTTCCATCTGTAGCTCGTGCATCACCATTCTCATCTCTGTAGATGTCATACTCATCTTCCTTTTCCCAATGGAAAATTCTTCTGCCTTTGCATCATAAGCTCTCGTTCTATGCTCGATACAGCAATCGATCGATGATGGGTGTATCCTGTCGATCGATGCTGAACTCTCCAGATAGTAGGCAGTTGAAGTGCGAAGTTCGTGGTACTTCAGAATCGTACCGTCGATCGATGTGTTCTGTATGCTGTCGATTGATCTAAGATGTGGAGGCGTGTAGGGAATATTACAAATCTTCTCGCTCTTCTGCTTCTCTATGTTGATCGACGCTGGATGGGGTGCATTGATCGATGCGCGTCTCTCCACTTTCGCCCAGCTGGCGTCGTCAAGTATTTTTTCGAACAGATCTTCATCTCTGTTGGCCAGTTCGGACTCATCTTCTTGGTCAGTATCGATAGATGGTGTATGGTTGACGTCGATCGATGTCGATTTCCCGACTTGATGAGAAATTTGGAAAACACCAGCCTCTTCCAGTGTGGTACCACGGTACTCGATTTGCTCCTCCTCTCTGTAATCTTCGTCGTACTCGAGGTAGGCTGGGGTGTAATTGTCATCTGCATGGCATGTGTTGCTCGTGTATGGGGTGAGGTCATCGTTCGATAACAAAGGGTGGGTGTCGATCGATTGTTGAGCAGCAAACGCGTCGATCGGTGTTGTGGGTTGGGTGTCGATCGATGCTCCATCCTCAGACTACTCGTTGAACTTGTAATTGCAGAAGCATGTGGCTACAAGCTCTGCATCATTAGACAACTAAATGAGGGAAGGTTTATTCTTATAAATTTCCTACTTAATATTAGGATCAATCAAGGAGAGGCACAACATGTTAGTTTTTATGTCACAAATAGCTCCCACGGTAGCCATGAATGCTCTTCCAAGTAGTAGTGAAGAGTTCCAATTGATCTGGATATCCATGACATGGAATTCTATAAGGACTAAGACGTTCTGAATCTTCAGGTAGCATCTCTACAAATAAATCTTGAATCCACTCTGGAGCAATCCACAAAAACTAACAAATCACTGGAAGGTTCCACTCTAAGGTTTAGCTTTTCTGCCATAGTTCTGGGTATGATTCTCACTGATGATCCAATATCACAGAGAGCATTGGGAAACTCGTTCCCTTTAATCAAACATGGAATTACGAACTTCCGAGGATCACTTTTCTTTTTCAGATGATCCTCTGCTCTGGAGTTGTCACATTCATGATCTTTGGTAGAAGAACACATTTTGTTGTGGGAAACCATCAATCAATTCTACCGTCTTTCCGTCGATCGATGGTTGAGGATTTCCTCGACACTGTTAACTCCATGGGTGTCATCGATCGATCCTCCTTGACATGTGTCGATCGATGCATGTGCGACTTGTTGGACAAACACGAATTTTCCACACGGGAATCCCTCTCTAACAGCCTTTCTCTCTTAACTTCTACCCAAAAATCATCATCAGTCAATGCATTGACATGGTGACTCTGTCCAGCCTCTATTTTCTCCTTGATCAGGCTCTCATGTATCCTAATAGTTTCGCTTGTCTTTATCACCTGATTCTCTAGCTTGTTCACATGGGTGTTGAGATTTTCGAACTTGGTGTTGAGGTTGAGGTATAGGCCATCTATCTTTCCATTGAAGTCCACTGTCATCTTCTGCTGTCCTTCCAAAACTCTGTCAACCATTGCTTCAATCTTGCTTCCTTGAGCTTCCCGAGGAGGGTTCTGGTAGTAGGAGGACTCATAGGTTATGTTGTTGTTGAAGGGCATTCACTATGAACTCTGATTAAAGTTGCTCATTTGGCCATTCCCATAGGAGTTCCTGTTGAAACCTTGATTCCCTTGTCTCTGGAAACCATTCCCATCAAGGTAGTTCACATCCTCTTCAATCTTATCATTTCCAGACTCCATTGCTTCCACTTCTGCAAAGGTGAATTGTTTCCTGAGAAACTTTTGAACACTATCCAGTTTTGCCTTGACCTCTTCAATATGCTCCTTGCTCATTTCCGGAGTTGATTTCTTCCTCTCAAAATCTGTGTTCTTGGTGCTGCTGCTGGATGCCAGATTCTCGATCAACCTTGTAGCCTCTTCAGGACTCCCTGTGCTGAAATTCTCTTCACTGGCTGTGTCCAAAGCCATCTGGTATTATAGTCCAATACCTCTAAAGAAAGTGCTGAGAAGTTCCACTTCGTTGAACCCATGATGTAAACAATCTCTCTGGTATGATTTGAATCTAATCCAGAAAATTCTGAAGGATTCTGAAGGGTCTTGTGAAAAGGTGGCAATCTTGCTCCTAAGATATTCTGCTTTCGCGTCATCAAAGAAGTTGCGCAAGAAAGCATTCTTGATGTCAGTCCAGGATGTCAGGGATCCTGGTGGTATCTGCTTGAGCCAATATGAAGCTTCTCCAGCAAGTGATTACTTGAAGAGCTTACAAAAAAGATAGTCCTCAGGGACTCCATTGGATTTAATGGCAGTCACTAGATCCTCAAATCGCTCTAGATGATCCATAGGGTGCTCATGTCGCAGCCCATGGTAGGGTGTCTGTGCCACAAGTCTGAAGAAGGCGGGCTTGATTTCAAAATCGTGTCTCTGAAAAGCTGGAGGACGAATGGCGGATATGTTGGCGTAGTACTGGTCTGGACGGTTGTAGTCAGCCAGTGTTCTCTGAACAGCTTGGGCATTAGCTTCAGGTTGAGCTTCTGCAGCGTATGTTTCTGCTTCTGCATCAGAGATTATAGTCCCCTGATCATCTATCTTCTAACTTGTTGCATTACACAGGTGACCATCGAGGTCACGTATGTCTTCGCTCTCATCCCTAATTAGTATCAAGGTAGCAACCATCTGAACTCGTTTGTGTCTGTCGATCGATGCGGGTAAGATGTCGTCGATCGGTGCTATGTGGTTAGCGTCGGTCGATGAGGTGATGTTGATGTTGATGTTGATCGATGAATGTGGTTTTGTGTCGATCAATGTGGAGTGATTGTCGACGGTAGAGTTCAGATGATGGTTGATACGGTCCGTGAAGAAGTGTCGGTCAACGCGGTACTAGTGTCGTCGATCGATTCTTGTCGTCTTTCTTTACGGATTGAGCGTTCAATTCTGTCAGGGTCAAAGAGTGCTATCAATTATTGTCCTTTGTTGCTTCTGGTGCTTCTTTGCATGTACCTGAAAGCAAAGAAAAGAAAAGTTATTAGTAACTTGATAAATAAGTAACAAACCTAGACTAAATCCTAGAAATTAAATCTAATGGCGATCTATGCTCCACGACAACAACGCCAAATTTGACGTGGTGTGTATTTTGTTCTAGCAGGGTAATGAATATCCTACCAATTTACTGTCAAATTAACCCTAATCTTAACACATTCTATAATACTCTTGTCAAAAGAGATCATGTGTAGTACTTAGGGATCAAATCCATAGAGAGCAAAAGCACACAATAAATTTCTTATTTCTAAAGACTAAGCTAGGTGAATATATATATTAGTAATGAATAACCAGATTTAGGAAATGTTCCTTGTCAAGAAGTAGGATGCAATATGAAAATATGCTACTAATGCAAATATGGAAATATTCTAGATGTAAATATAAATGTAAATATGCTAGATCTACGGTTTCAAGCTTTATGAATTATAATGGATAGGAAGCACATAAATGTAAATATTCTAGAATTCTAATGTTAACTATTCTGACCCTTTTAACTCCAGCTCTCCTATGTGAGCAAAAGGAATGACCATCGATCGAGGGCTAAGGCATGGTGTTGATCGACGGTGAAATCATAAAGAAGTATGGACGAGATTTGATAAGTCCACCAGAAATATTAGACCAGCTCTCGCATGTATCTAACAACTTAGTTCGACAGAATCTATCCTGGTACAAAACCTACTCTCGTAGTTTTCCATGTCCTATCATCGAAATCCTAGTTAGCTACTATAAAATACAAGCATTAAGCACAACTCAATTGATGGATATTAACTCAACCTAACTATCCTATTTTTGGGCTAATCCATAGATGCTGTCATTCAACCCTAAATCTAATTATTAACTACTCAAGCATGATCTTTGTCACAGTAATTTGAATAGAATAGATATGATATAAAATATAAAAACCAAAGGAGTTCCAGGAGGACTCTGAAGGAGTCTCTCCTTTCTTTCCTAATACAAAATGAATCTAAAATGTTCTGTCTCTCCTCCTTTCTTTCTTTGTCAAGACATAAATATAAAACTCTAATTCTAGTTCAAAACTCGTCCAAGGTATTTTTGTCTTTCTGTCTTGGGTTTTGATCATCGATCGATGGCAAGTATTATGCATCGATCGCTCTCGAGCTTAGATCATCGGTCAACGCCAAGTGTGATCCATCAATCGATTACTTTGTCAACTCCTTAGATGATCAACTACGGATTCTTTTATTCTAAATGCTCCAAAAGCTATAAGTATCTCATATATCTCCAAAATGTTCCTGGACCTGTAAATATAATAAAATATAGCGTAGACACACATAATAGACTCTAAATAGAGCCTAATTTATGGCCTAAAACTGGTAATAAATAGGCTATATCACCACCCTTCCCGATATGCATAGTAGTAATTGTGGCTAAATAAGCCTCACAACCCCGATATAGCATCCTTCCGCACACACTGCTGATACAACTACTTTCTCCATAGTCGGTCTAATCCATGTAGCCCGATTGTCCCATCCCCACTCTCAAACCACACCTTTCTTCGATGACAGTCTAGATTGCCCTGATTATTTTCAAGCCAGTCCATGCCTAGTATCACCTCGTGACTCTTTAGGCATACAACAAGCAGATCCACATGCATACTCCTTTTTTGGATCAGCACTGGATGTGTTTCACAAACCTTATTGAATGCATCACTTGCCCTCCGGTGGCATTAACTATGCCACAACTATCCCATGTTCCCATCTGGAACGCTACCATTCTGATCATCTATGGACTCACAAAACTGTGTAGATCCAGTGTGGAAAAGGACGTGTGTTTCCACACCACCAACATTTAGGGTCCCTACAAGCGAACCTTATCTAAGTATCTAACCATTCTAGGTTCCATACCATACATTGCGACTGAATTTATAAAGATAATTTCATAACTTTACCAGTGATTGGTTCATAAGAAGCAGACGCCCCTGTCTCCCTAGACAGCTCATACACATGAGGTGTAGTAGTCGTACCCTTTCCCTGGTTCGATCTATCCGTGGGAAGCAAAATTCACATTGTCGATTTTGTGATCTTAAGGGAAGTCTAAAAGATCCGACTTTCCCAGAGGTCCCGAATTATCTGTGTAAACACATGAAACAAAGAAGAGAGAGATAACAGAATATCGAAAGTAAACTGCACTAAGGCGTTTTATTGATTGATAATGATAAAGTTACAGAGTTTCAGCGATACTAAAATAGACAGAATTCGTCAGCCATGGAGAACGAAAGAACAAAGTAGAAAAACGTTATAAGTATCGAACTTGCTAGTCTAGCCACCTAGATTCTAAGTTCTCCTAAAGCTAACAGTAGTTTTTAGACCTAATCTTCCGATCCCCTCGCCTTCAGCCTTAGCTCTCTTTATATATGCCTCTTGAGGCGGTTTTCTCTTCCCTTTTTGCCCTGAGTCGAGTTTATCTCCTTTTCGGGAATATTCCTTTTTCTCTTGATCTTCATATTTATCTTTGGAAACTTTACATTTATCTTCTGATTTTTCGATATTTATCTTTGAGTGAATAAAGATAGACCGTCGTAGCACCACTGGCTTGGTTTTGTATGAAAACATAAGCGGGCCTTTAGCCGCGTTTTAAGCCTCACGGGCAGTTTTTCCAACTTTGAGCGTTTTCTCGAAAGACGGTCTTTGAAACGACATCGATTTTAAGCATGGTTTCAAACTTCTTGTATAGCTTCGGCGAATTTGGTGTTAAGCAACAGTTGCCGTTTTATAAGATCGGTTTGAACTTATACAAAAAACGAGTCTTCGCGGTTTTTACCGTAAAGTTCCAGCAATAACTCCGATTGAGACAAAACGAAAAACATTTAGATCACGACTCAAAGGGAATACAAAGAAGAGATACATCTCGCAATATGGGGGGCCAGGCTTGGAGAGCTGAGGTCACCATATGGTGACCCGGTCTTCGAAGGGTCAGGTCGCCATATGGCAACCCGGACTCGGAGAGCCTAGGTCACCATATGGAAACCCAGGCTCGGAGACCCTAGGTCGCCATATGGAAAACCGGACTCAGAGAGCCTAGGTTGCCATATGGCGACCCGGTCTCGGAGAAGCTAGGTAGCCATATTGCGACCCAAACTCGGAGAGCCTAGGTCGTCATATTGCAAACCGGATTGTATGGGTAGGTAGTCATATGGCTACCCGTAATCTTGGTGCGCAGGTCGCCATATGGCGACCCAGACTCAGAGAGCCTACGTCGCCATATGGCGACCTGGACTCAGAGAAGCTAGGTCGCCATATGGCAACCCGGACTCGGAGAGCCTAGGTCAACATATGGCGAACCGGAATGTACGGGTTCAGGTCGCCATATGGTGACCTATAATCTTGGTACGCAGGTCGCCATATGGTGACCCGTACCTTGAATGTTCTGGTCTCCATCTTTGCGAGTGTGGGTCACAATATGGCGACCCGTGCTTTGCTGGTGCCGGTCGCCATATGGCGACCCGTGCTTTGCGAGTGTGGGTGCTGATCGCCATATGGTGACCCGTGCTTCGCGAGTGTGGGTTGCCATATGGCGACCCGTGCTTTGCGGGTGCGGGTCACCATTTGGTGACCGTGCTTTGAGAGTGTGGGTCGCCATATTGCAACCCTTACTTTGCGGGTGCGGGTCGCCATATGGTGACCCGTGATTTGCGTGTTTGAGTCGTCATATGGCCACCACCCGTGCTCTACGAGTGTAGGTCGCCATATGACGATCTAAGTTCGAGGTGTTTTTGTTCTTTCCAACCTGCTTTTTTTTTGATAAGTTACTTCTAGAAGTGGTAGCCTTTTTCTGTGTTTTCGAGATAAACGTTTTTGACCCCAACAATTGCCAGCCTACAAATTCTTGGAGATGATTTTTGCGGGAGAGTAGCATGTTTTAATTGGAATCATGACTAAGGGTACTTTCCCGAGAACTTTTTCAAGGCTAGTTTATCTCCACGAGTCGAGGAAGCCCGGATTTCGGCGCACAAAGAAGAGTTTATGGTTGCTGAGGGTCCCACGATCCCTGGCTGTCTGAGATTCGAGTTCCTCCTTCCGCCATGCTTTGGGCGATATAAGAGGGCAGGATGCCATGGTCTTCGAAGGCGCGGCCCCAAGCTCGGAAGAGGTGATGGTCGAAGGTGAAGTTACATGTACTGATGATGAGTGAGGTTGCAGTCTCGTCCGAGACTTTTTTATCATTTTTATGTTTTTCATTTATGTTTGGATAGGCCAAGTGTGGCCTTGTTTTTATTTTGGGACTGGCCATGTGTGGCTTTGAATCCCTTCCGCTTTGCGGCTTTTGCATGAATTTGGACCAATCTTTTTATTCAAAGGATTTGAGATTTAAGAGTGTGTTGAGTAGTAGCGCGTAGAAGGAAGATTCTGAGTTGTCATCTCACAACCTAACTCTTCTTTGTAGATCATTCTATTTTTTGCTCGTTCGAGATGTGCAAAAAGTTTCGTTAGCGTTTAGACGTTAGAGACCAGTGTGCTGGGTTTAGGGCAAGACCTAGGTTTACTCTCAGTTAAGGCTGTGTGATGACTAATTGTCTTTCATTTTGCATTTTGCGATTTCAACCTAATTTTGTACCGCTTTAAAGTCCGCGATATGTTCTCGGCTTATACGACTTGTATGGTCGGAATCGAGCATCTCTTTGAGGACAATTTTTAAGTCTCTCGAAAGTGCTGACCAAAAATTCTGGATTTCTTTTATAGCGCTATTATCCTTGTGTCGGATATATGAAAGCTATCCTTGTAAGATAACTTAGTCTGTTTAGGACGTTGAGAGTTCGTTGTGATCAGCAACAAACTTATTGGTAGATATTACCATTTTTTAGCCTTCACGAGAGACACATATTTGAGAGGGTGTGCATGTTTTATAGTCGCGGGCAGACTGCTTATGACGACCTTGGTTCGAGGTGCTTTTGTTCTTTCCAAACTACTTTTTTGATAAGTTACTTCTTGAAGTGGTAGCCTTAGTCGGTGTTTTCGAGATAACCGTTTTTGACTCCAACACTATCCACATATCCACGACCCTTTCCTTGTCTTGCCTGCAGCTTGTGACACTCCCTCTATTAATGTCCGACCTTTCCTTAGTGGAAACAAGTCCTAGAGTCATTTCCAGTCATCCTTCCCTGAACTTGATCCGGTCTAGGACACTCTTGGGCCACATGTTCCTTGCTGCCACTTCAAGTGCAAGCTCCCCTGGCCTTCCAGCATTCGCCTCCATGGTGCCTACCACACTTAGGGCACTCAGGTCTACCACTTGTGGTTTTACCCTCCTCGACCTGTTCCCACTTTTCTTGCGATCATTAGTCCTGGCTGATGGGGCATACTGGTTACGAGACCTGGGCCGAGCCTCTTCGGCCAGGTTTGTCTCTAGCATTGCCATCCTCATAACTGTCTCAGACACAGTGTGAAAAGCACTGACCGAGCTGTGGGTTCACAGTTCGACCCTCAGGCTTCAGATTAACCGACAAATTTGAACTGCCTCGTCCTCGAATTCCCTTCCCACAAACCACCTAAGTCTGTTGAACTCCTCCTCGTACTCATATACTGTCTTGCGACCCTGGACATGGTCCAAGAACTTAGCTTCCATTTGATCCCATGCCTCTGCAGGGAAGTACTTGCGGTTGAACTCGACTTCAAAGTCTGCAAAGTGCTCAATGATATAGTTGGTGCGCTTATCTAAAGCCAACCACCAATTATGCGCGTCCCTTCCTAGAAAGGAACCACAATATCCTTCTCATAATCTTCCGGGCAACGAGTTGGGCTGAAATTTCAAACCAAACGGCTCCTCCATTTGTCGGCCTTAATAGGGTCCACATTACCTGAAAAGTGCTTGGTGCCCAGCCAGAATATGTGTTCCAAAACCCTCAGGTAATCGATCCTTCTTACGGACCTAATCGGTGGGTCTATCTCAACCACCTCAGCCGTAGGATAACGACCCGCCAGAGTAGTTGCTTGACCCACCGATGAGTTCACCATGGGCGTGAACACGTGATTCCAATCAATCATCTGGTTTCCCATGACCTTCATCACCTCTAACACATCCTTCATAGGAGTGTCAGCGGTTGGATTCCTCGATCATGCAGTACAGTCAACCGCACTAGTGTTCTGATCGGCTTGATGACCAGCAATACATGAATATCCCTCTCCTTCATGCTCATCCTGTTGTTGATTCTCTGGATCAATTGCACTAACTCCAGTAAGGTTAGTTGGGTCCACCGGTAAAACTCCACCCATATTGCCTAAAACATGGTCGGACGGCAAGATGGTCGGATGTACTCCATCCGCGGCTACCTGGCTAGACTGTCCAGCAATGGCTACCTGGCTAGACTGTCCAGCCGCTTCCTTCCCTTTACGGGTCTTTCCCGATTTGCTTTTTTCACCCTAAGGATTTCCAGTCATCTTAGTACACAAAAAAAAAGACAATTCAAAACACACAATCCATAGCGTAAGCAATCAAGATATAACCTTACCGTGAGACCTTTCACCGTGTGTGTGTTTAGTACCCCATAACCCAAACTGTCCTAGATTCAAGAATGCTCTCATACAAACTTGTAAGACCCAGTCTTGGATTTCAAGCCCAACTGAACACGCGGCCTTACCCAAATGCAATTTGATCCTTAGGTTCATTTTAGGTCCAATATTTTCTAAGTATTTTCCATGTAAATGAGGTTTATAAACAATTCAACCAACATGTATAAACAATGAGGCAAATCAATTGTACTAACATAAAATGAGATTCAATACATAAGTTCAGTTTGCACTATAGGCTATCATAAGTTTATTCCTAATTCGATCTACCCAAACACCACACAACTCCTCGCTGATTGACCCTTCACGGCTCCGTGGTCTTATCATGATCAACTTCAGTTCATTAAACCACATATCACAACACATCAATATCCAAACCAATATCCTAATGAACAAGTCTAACGATGCATGTTTTGTTCCATTATCTAGTTCCATTTATTCATAGTATTCCTACTTAGAATTAGTATCAATCGGCTATAGTCTTTTAATCTTAACCAAATACAGCCGACCATACTAGAATCCCCACCGGATCGCCTATGATCCAGTCCGACCAAATGGTTGGGATCTAAGACCATCCGGCCCATCATTTAGTCTAGCCCATATGGCCTTGGACTTACTTACCAGAACCGACCCAAGCTTAGGACTAAGCCTTGGCCCATGGAACCAGTTTGAGACAAACACAACCGTGTTGCCTTTCAGCCGTCTGATCCAAATGATCCATCACACGTTTAACCGGACTTTGGCACGCATCCGGCGTAATGGCCTTGGATTGAGAATGGGCACAACCTAGAAAAGTCATGAACCATTGCAATTGTTAAGCGAAAGGGGAAGAAAAAATTAGGCACAACTTTTGTTTCTAAAACTTTATGAGAAACAAACGTTTTAGAGAGAGTTTTTTTAATAAAAAGAGTGAATAACGTTTCTAAAACAAAAGAGAGCATAAGTAGCAAAAATAAACTTGAAAGGTCCTTAAAACTCAAAGAAAATCAAAAATAAGAAAATAAAAGAAAAAATATTGTATACAAGTCCAAATACTGAATAAGTAAGGAGTTGGATTGGTTAGGCTTGGCTTCCAACTTAATTTGGGTCTGGTTCAAAGTAATCCAAAGCAGAAATTGATTTCTTCAGCCTTCTGGTTTGTGATCTAGTAACTTGGCCATTAGACAAAAAGAATGGGTCTTTGTCTTGATTGATTTGGGCTGAGTAGGAGATATATGATCCTTGTAAAAGAATGGGCCAGATTTCATCGCCATCTGCTAAACCCATCACACCTTGATCCACCATCTGGTTCAGCTCACCTAACTCCTCTTCAATGTCACTCTCATTCAGCTCCATTTCAACTACTAGTTCAGTCATCGTTTCATCATCCCCTCCTCCTTAAAAAAGATTTGACCTCAAATATGTATCTCCTACATTAAAAGGAAATTGATTATACACAATACAAAGGTTTAAGAAAAGAAACATGCAAGAAACAACAAAATAAAGTTTTGGAGAGAAAATTCATTTGAGTTTAGAAGCCATTTTTCTCAAGTACTTCGATCTCTAAATCTTAGGCTGGTAAGCCTTGTGTCTGCTTTCGTCCTTCGCACTCCTTTGGGATAGATCCTATAGTTCCTGGACAATCAAAACATAGACTATATACCCAGAATTATATGTGCAAGACATGTTCTGATTTGAACAAAAACATGTCTTCCACAAATAATTATGGGTATATAGCCTCTGTTTTGAGTGTCCAGGAACAACATGATCTGTCCCAAAGGAGTGCGAAAGACGAAAGCAGACACCAAGCTTATCAGCCTAAGATTTAGAGATGGAAGTACTTGAGGAAAATGGCTTCTAACCTCCAAGGAAGTTTCTCTCCAAAACTTTATTTTGTTGTTGCTTACATGTTTCTTTTCTTAAACCTTTGTATTGTGTCTAATATGTTTTCTTTTGATGTAGGAGATACAAATTTGAGGTCAAATATCTTAAAGCAAGAGGGGATGATGCAACCATGACTGAACCAATAGTTGAAATGAAGGTGAATGAGAGTGACACTGGAGAGGAGTTAGGTGAGTTTAACCAGATGGTGGATCAAGGCGTGATGGGCTTAGCTGATGGTGATGAAATCCGGCCCAATCTTTCACAAGGATCAGATATCTATTACCCAGGCCAAATAAATCAAGACAAAAACCCATTATTTTTGTATAAGAGTCCAATTACTAGATTACAAACCAGAAGACTGCAAAAATCAATTGCTGTTTTGGTTTACTTTGAACTAGACCCAAATCAATTTGGAAATCAAGCCAAACCAAGCCAACTTTCACTTATTCAGTATTTGGACTTGCATAAGATATTTCTCTTTTATTTTTCTTATATTCGATTATCTCTGAGTTTTAGGACCTTTCAACTTTATGTTTGCTACTTATGCTCTCTTTTGTTACAAAAGCACTGTTCACTCTTTTTATTGAAAAAAAACTCTCTAAAATTCTGTAAATCTCTTGTTCATCTTTGAATATTTAATTTGCTAAGAGTTCATTCTCTGATTGCAAAACCAGTCTTTGATCATACCTAGAGTTCATTCTCTTTATTTTCGATAATTCTACACAAGATATGATCAATCCATCTGAAATCAACCCCTTTCTCTCTCAAACCAAGAGATCATCCTTCATAGAATCAGGAACAAAAAGGATCTCATCGTAAGGGAATCATCAAAACACCTTTTTTTTTAGTAAACAATGTGGTGGTTTTACGATACTAATGATCAGCAGTAGATATCATCCATGATATGTCAGTACTTAATCAAAAATATTATCTCCTATGACTTCCAAACAGGTTGAATATGTCAGTACTTAATCAAAAATAAACATTTCTTCTTTCAAATGAAAAACTAGGATACATTTACAAAAAAAAATTCCTTGCTTTTTAATATGATGGATGAGCAGTGTTTCCTTTTGTTATGTGTTAATTGTGTCATGTCATAGCATCTGCTGTACGTTCGGATAGGTATAACCTCTTCAGCCGGTCTGTTATTGGAAAGTACCACATTTTCTTATACGAGATTTTAGTTTTGCAACTCTTTCTTGAAAATGTAGTTTGTGACGAAATCGACAACTAGTACGATCAACATCCCTTTTCTAGTATAGCATACAGTTATCGACACAAACATCTATCATTTGATATGGAAAACCTAACCCAAAAACAAATTTTTGTATCTCATAATATGTAGCTGGTGAAAGATCATCTTCTCGCAATATATCTTTCACAAAATCAGCTATCACATCAACACGTTCTTCGCTTAGCTTATAATATGTTTTAGTAGACATCATCTTTGTTACAGATGACAAAGGCGAAATATCATCTCTACAACCATCATATAACAAACTTTTTTAATGCATCTAACATATCAAAAAAAAAAAACTTTTTTAATGCATCTAACATATCAAAAAAAAAAAGAAATCTTCAAAGTTTGCTTCCTCCACTCTATACTTATCTTCAATCATCTGAACAATATTTATGTTTTCATCTAAACCACTTTGTTATTCTCCCACTCCATCCAAATTACTTTCTTTACTAGTACTACAAAAATTCACCATCAAATCATTTTCATCATCTGAATACCAAACTTTATAACCTGCCGTAAATCTTCTACTATATAAGTGCTACAATACACCACTAACAGTATCAAATCTATGATTCTAACAAACTTGACAAGGAGAGTACATCTTACCCGTTTGTAAAGTGCTATCCTTGTTTGAGGCAAATGACTTGAATTGTTGAAGACCTTCAGCAAACTCTTTTGTAAGAAGTGCAGTTGATGGATCTTGATGATTGTTATCCATCCAAAACATGACCTATTTATTATGATTTGAGTAAGATATTTTTTATTATAGAGTATTGTATTTATAGCATAAACTGTGAAAGAGAGAATGTTGTGATTATGATATTTAAATAAATATTTCTGAGTGGTTTTTAACCGAATTCTGACAGATTTCATAGGGGTATACAATGGCTATATAATGGCTACAAAACGTTCAAAATTTGGTCAGAAATCCTCTGAAAATTTCCAACGGTTTTCCAACTACATATTTTCGTCAGAAATTTCCAACAGATTTCCACTAATAAAATTTTAAAAATGTTATCACTGAAAAATGGTTAGAAATTTCTGACAATTTTCTTTCTATTTTATGTTCGTCAGAGCATTCCGATGGATTTTTTTCCAGCATATTTGTTGGACGTCGGATATTTCAGACAGAAAATAACAATCGGAAAGTTCTTCAGAAAAGACCTTTTCTTGTATGTTGCTCTTTGAAGACTATTAGAAAAGTTAGACTAAATCAAGTTGATGTCGTACGTAAGTAGGAATTTTTATGAAGCATCACAAGCTAAATAAGGTTTCTCATATTAAGGACATTGTATTGAGAATGATAGACAACTGAAATAGAGAGCATTTCACAAAGTAAAAATGATTATAAACTATCCAAATAATATGCCACCAAATGATGGTACATGCAGAAAAATAATGTATGAAAACTACAAACTATATAAATCATATGATAACATTTATGAATTAATATGCGTTATGCTAATAATATTATAAACAAAATTTTGATACTTTGAAAAGTATATTGAATTAGCATTTGGCATCATCCTTTAGTGAAACATACTTTGAGAGACAAATAAAAATTATCTAAATGATCACAAAAAATAACACATTGATTAAGCATTCAAAATTTAATATTATAGAACAAGGACATGTTACAAAATGTTAAAATATCATCAGAAATTTTTGGTTTACAAATCTGGTATACTTTTGTTGCTATTGGAGTTATTTTCATGATGTAAACAACATATCCTATATTAGTTCATGAATATCATTATATAATTCAAATAGTTGATAGAGTTTTAAATTAATTACTTTAATTATGTGGTGGTGGATTATTCATGTGGCTGGCAATTATTTTTAATACAAAATAAAATCTTATTATTGTTCTTGAGAAATGTAGAGAAAAGTAGTCAAAATAAGTGTTGTACAGACTTTAAAGTTTACCTTGTAATTTGGATTTTGGGAGGAGAATCCCGTCTTAGACATAACACTTTTGCTGACAGGTGTAAATCATGATAATTGTTAAGTATGTTATTCCTTTTTAGGATTTCCTTAAAACAATCCAAATATTAATTCTAACCATAAAAGTAACTCATATATTCAATCAAATGCAAAACCAATATAAAAGGATGGTAAAAGTATTATTTAACCTTTATGACAAAAAAAACAGAAAATTATTTTACTATTATGTCTTTAATAAATTTATATGTAACAAAAGAAGTCTACATATTTGGAAACCTCGTAAGAAATCTACTTTGTAGACTTACTATGTAGTCTACATCATGATTTGATCTAATTTTTTTTTTTTTTGCGAAATTTTTAATTAATCATCAATATAAAGGTTAATATGAAGTTTACAAAAAAATATATAATATAATAATTTTAAAAAAATATATATTGATTTGATAACCATGTGTTAGACAATGTTTATGGTTTAGGAACAAAAAGATTAGATTCTTAGGGTTTGATTTTAGATTGATATTTTTCTAGTTTATTGTCTTAAATTTGCACATTAATGTTGAATAGTTTGTATTTTGAATATTTTAATATTTGATATAATAATTGAGACTTTCTGATTATAAAGAAAACATTTAGGATTTGATATTTCTGGTTTATGGCATAGTATATCTATAATAAAATCTACTTGATGACAAAAAAAAAATATATACTTTAGTATAGACGTTTTTTCTTTTTTTTTTTGTCAACATTGCTTTTTCATTAAGCATGGAAAATATAAGAGTACAAAGGTGTAGCTACACACGTGTACACATGGAAGGACGTGGAAGATTTTTAATTAACCTATGCTACGTGTCGAAACAGAAGTATGTAGATCGTGTTTCTCTTCTCTTCTCCGCCGATCAAACCCTTCCGATCGTAACTCCGGCGTTCTCTTCCGATCCATAACACCTCTATTTTCTTCTACTTTGTACCCTTACTGAAACCTCCTCCACCTTTTGCCGTTGCTAGTGAGTGAGTATCAATCTTCTCCAGATTTTAATTTAAGGATTGGCCAATCAAACCCAGAAGTAGATCCTTTGTTGGACCGTTCTACGAACGCCAAACTCTGCTGAATCGCCTCTGAACTGATTGAGATTAATCCATCCTCCTCTTCATCTTTTCCACCATGAAAACTTAACCCAAGAACCGTTTAACCGGCAAGCTTCTAGCCTGGCTAAGTCTGATTTCTGTGAAAAAAGAGTCAGGGGCTTAACCTTCGAAGAATATAAACACTTCACCAACTAAACGGAGTTTAAATGAATGCTTTGCGAAGGAAGGTTTCCACATAAACCGCCTCCGAAACAGAGACGGATTCATAACACTACAAAAGCTCGCCAAGCGAAAAGTATAATCCGACTAGCGGAAGATAGAATCGCCAACGCGAATTATTCAAATCAACCTAATCTAAACTGATAAGAATTATGCTCTCAAACGATTAGAATTAGGTTGAAACACAACAAAAAGCCTAAGAAACATAGACTAGATACAGAACAAAACAAAAGAAGATGGTAACCGGCGGCTAAGGCCACCGGCCACCGATTAAACTTTGGATAAAGAGAGTTCTAGTGTTCTAGAGAGAAGTTGGAGCAAAGTTTCTAGTATAGACGTTTTTTCAGTTTACTTTAATTAGTGATTACAAAAAAGAAACTTATTTTTAAATGAAATAAAAATCTAAAATCATATATTATAACTACTAAAAATAAAGAAATAAATTTAGTAAATCATACATTAAAATTAGGGAAAATTGCCAAAACTAACCTAAAACTTGAATTCAAATGCAAAAGTGTACCCAAACATCAATCAAATGCCAAAGTAACCTAAAAGTGTAATGAAATTACAACAGCCCCCTTATGACCAAAAAAAAAAATTATATGCGTTTTTACCTTTATAACCTATTTAAGTCTTCCGTCTTTTTAAGTCTTCTGTGATTTTGTAAGTCTTCTAAGAATAATTTAGTAAATTTTAAAAATAATTTATAAATTATATAAAAAATATTTTTATGGAGGAAAAATCTAAATCATGTAATAATAAACATTTGTAAATGATATAAATTAAAATCTAGTAAAATTGAATTGTTCTCAACATAGATGAGTGAATGTATCATTTTTTGATATTCTTTGGTCTAGGGTTTGAAACATATGTCATAGTATTGTATGTATCTTTAGGGTTAGATTTTGGAAGCCTAACCAATTTTTTTGAAAAATCATTTTTTACATATATTTGTTTAGTTTTGTGTATGTTAAATAGTTTTGGAGTTGATTTTAAGTTTAGTGAAGTGTTTATTGATATTTAGTTTGTTATTTAGTTTAAGATATTAGAAGACTTAAGTCTACTAAAAGATATTACGCCAGAAGACTTACATGTAAGTATTCTGGGCGAATAGTAAATTCAAGGGGTAGAAGACTTTCAGGAAAGTCTTTTGTCTTCCCAGAAAGTTTTCTGTCTTCCCAGAAAGTTTTTTGTCTTCCCAAAAAGTTTTCTGTCTTCCAGAAAGTCTTCTGTCTTCCCAGAAAGTCTTTTGTCTTCCCAGAAAGTCTTCTGTCTTCCCAGAAAGTCTTCTGTCTTCCCAGAAAGTCTTCTGTCTTCCCAGAAAGTCTTTTGTCTTCTCAGAAGACTTCCCTGAAAGTCTTCTCAGAAGACTTACCTGAAAGTCTTCTCAGAAGACTTACCTGAAAGTCTTCTCAGAAGACTTACCTGAAAGTCTTCTCAGAAGACTTACCTGAAAGTCTTCTGAATCGAAAATATTTAACCTAATTACAATTTTTGCCTCCCTCTATATAAAGAAAGTTTACACATTCTCTCTCTTCCTCTCAAATTGCTGCAAGAAAATATAATGTTTCTCACTCTAAAACTCTCAAACCTCTCTTTAATCTCTTTTATATAGTTCTCATCTTTTACTCTTTGGATTTGCAAGTTTTCAGATCTGGAAGACTTTAAGATTGTCTTCTGACGAAATCTTCTCCCATGTCTCCTCTTTCATAACATATTTGAGTGTTTTAGTAAGTTTTCATGTCTGATTTACATCATTTGTAACTTCTTATTGCTTAAAGTTCTTACCTTTTTCCCAAACTAAAATTCTCTAACCTCTTTCTAATATTTTTGAACTTGAAAAACAACAAACTTTATATAAATTTCTTATTTTTATCTTATGTCTTCTCACTAATTTATCATGTTTTGCAGATTTTTTGGTTCTCATCTTCTACTCCTTTAAAGGTATATATATATATATATATGATGTATATGTATTTTTGTATATTCTATAAAGGTATATATATCTCATATTCTACTCTTTTTCTTTGTTTTGAGGATATTTGAATTTTTTTGGATATGCAGGTTTTTCAGATCTGGGTCAGATTTTAGAAGACTTTTGAGAAGACTTTTGAGAAGACTTTGTTCTCTGTGGGAAGACTTCCAGAAAGTCTTCCAGTGCATTATATGTTAGAAGACTTTGTCAGAAGACTTTCTGAAAGTTTTCTAACATAATGTACAAGAAGACTTTCAGAAAGTCTTCTAACATAATGTACATGTGTAATAATTTTGTTTATGATTTATTTTGTGATTTGTATGTGTAATCTTTTATTTATGGATTGTTTTATAAATTTGAAGAGATGTCAATGAATTTTTTTTGGTAAATTTTTTCATGTCTACAACATTATCTTGCAAAAAAAAGATAAATATGTTCAATGAAATTTTTTTGGTAAATATGTTCATGTCTACAACATAATGTCTACAACATTATCTAACACTTATAACATAACACAACAACACAAAAATTTAGTTAAATTTACTAAAATTTAAAGAAAAAGAATTTTAAGAAAACTTAATCAAATTCACAAAATATAAACTTTCACTTGAAATTTTCTGAGAATTTTCGGAAGATTTTTTTTAAAAAATTTAAAAATTTTCTATAAGTGTTTGGAAAGTATTCTAGCACATAATGTAATAGAAGACTTTATGGAAGTCTTCTAGCATATAATGTACTAGAAGACTTTCATGTAAGTCTTCCTGAGAAGACTTCCACGGAAGTCTTCTTCTGGTAGAAGACTTCTAGGAAGTCTTCCGGAAAGGTCATTTTTGCAATTCTAAATTTAGAAAGGAAGACTTTCAGAGAAGACTTCCATGTAAGTCTTCTCGAGAAAAATGAGAAGACTTCCATGTAAGTCTTCTCGAAAAATAGGTTAGTTTTGCAATTGACCAAATTGTGTCAGAAATTTGACTTTCTGTGGAAGATTTCCAGGAAGTCTTCTCGACAGAAGACTTCCGACAGAAGACTTCCGACAAAAGACTTCCGACAGAAGACCAAAATCACAAAAAAATAAAGCTAGAAGACTTACAGAAAAGTCTTCTGCTAGAAGATTTCCTAGAAGACTTCCTTGTAAGTCTTCTCGGTGGAGAAGACTTTCAGTTTAGTCTTCTCCACGAACCAGATCTGAAAAAAAATAAAAATTCTTCTTAAATTTGGTGAGATTCATGTTTAACTTCTCCAAGTAACATATCATTTCTTAGTGAAAGTTACATACTTGTTCTTGACCAAGAATCATGAATTTTAGTAACATTAATAAGTTTATAAATTTTAAAATCAAAAAGTTGGGATTTTGGGAAGTAATAAGAGAGAAAGTGAAAGGAAAATAGTTTGTGTGTGTAAGAAATAAATATATAAAGATGTAGATGTTGATTTTAGAAGCATTAAAAGCTTCAAATTGGTTGTTCATGCTGGTTGGTGTATTGAAGCCAATGACAATATTGTAAATACTTGATGAAGATGAGGATGATATAGTAATACAATCATTTTCAAAAAAAAAAAAGTAATGGCATTTTCGTGAATTATCCGAACTTCTAGGGTGAAAAGGGAAAGTGGAAGTTTCAAAAAAACCATGGGTTGGTTTTGCAATTGAGTTCAAGTTTTGAGTCACTTTTGAAAAAACCCTTAAAATTATTAAAACAATAATGTATAAAGAACCCAAAAATAATTGTTGTAAGCTTACAAAGAAGCCTATTCACAATAGCAATTTAACCTAACCAGATTTTACTAAGTTAATTTTAACTTGACTGAACTTAAACAAAATATTTTAAACCTAATGTAGAATTATATATTAAAATTATTAGAAGAATAAAAAGCAAAAAAAAGTAACCTTATTTACTAATATTTCTAAAACAATAAAGAACAAACAAATATTGCAAAAATCAAAATAGTTTTGATTTATTTTAGTTTTCTATGAATAAATTATAATTATAATTTTTAAACTAATATTAAAAATTGGTAAGATCATATATTAAAATTATTAAAACAGTAAAAAAAAACAATAATAAAATTATCATAGTAGATGACATGGTGGTGTTTATTGTTCTAGCAGGGTATAAATATCCTAAACAATCAACTATCAATTTAACCTTAATCTTAACACACAATAATAGCCTTGCCAAGAGAGATCATGTGTACTACTTAGTGACCGAATCCTAAGAGAGCAAATGCACACAATAGATTTTTTATCTCTAAAGATTAAGCTAGGTATATATATATATAAGGTGGTGAATAATCAAATTAAATATTCTTTGTCAAGAAGTAGGATACAATATAGAAATCTGCTACTAATACAAATATGGAAATATGCTATTAATTAAATAGATGTAAACATGAATGTAAATATGCTAGATCTAGGGTTTCAAGCTTAATGAATTATAGGGGATAGGAAGCAAAGAAAAGTAAATATACTAGAACTCAAATGTTAACTATTCTAACCTTTTTAACTCCAACTCTCGTCTGCGAGCAAAGTGAAAGACCATAGATCGACGGTTAAGGCCTGATATCGATCGACGGTGAAATCAGAAGGAAGTGTATGCGAGATTTGATAAGTCCACCAGACTTATTAGACCAGCTCTCGCATGCACCTAACAGTCTAGTTCAACAAAATCTATTTTGGCACAGAACTTACTCTCGTAGTTGTCCATGTCCTATCATCGAGATCTTAGTTAGCTACTTTAGAATGCAAGCATTAAGCACAACTCAATTGATGAATATTAACTGAACCTAGCAATCCTATTTTTGAGCTAATCCATGATTGCTATCATTCATCCCTAAATCTAATTAGTAACTACTCAAACATGATTTTTCTCACATAAATCATAGATGAAATATTTATGAAATATAAAATAGATAAAAACCAAAGAAGTCCCAAGAGGACTCTGAAGGAGTCTCTCATTTCTCTCCTAACCCTAATACAAAATGAATGAAACTAAAAATGCTCTGAAAAGCTCTTTTTTTTTGGAACTCCTATCTCTCTGTCTTTTTTAAGACATAAATACAAAACCCTAAATTTATGTCAAAACTCGTTCAGGGCATTTTTTTCATTATGACTTGGGCTTTGATCATCGATAATTATATAAGTTTTCAAATCATCTTTCCAAAAATATAAGTTTTACATTTATTCATTATATAGATAATTATATTTTTTATTGAACTAAATTTATAAATTCATACTCTATGTTTGTGCTTTGCTACAAGGTTGACAAAAAAAACTATTTTGAAATATTTTCCAGAACAAGGTATTTTCAAATTTTCTAAATGTATATTTTTATATATGAAAATTTCTTGTTAGTGTAGACTTCAACTAAAGTCTACTAAACCATAAACTTTAAGTAGACTTAATAAAAAGTCTACTAAAATATGATTTAAATGTTTTATCTTGTGTTTTCTCACAACTTTATCTTACTTTGCATGTATTCATTTCGAAGACTTCCACTTAAGGCATCAAGACTATGAAAAATCAAACGCACTCGAGAATATTTTTGATAAATTGTTTTGTAATAGTTTATCTTTATAAAATATAATTTGTAAATAATTATTTGATGCATAATCTATAACGATTGCATTCCTTTTTTAGTTGTGTTTTGCTTGTATGATATTATTAATTTTTGTTAACTATCATTTTTTTTCACAAAGTACTCTAATCAACTAAACAATTAAAACTACCACAAGCTAAAAGAATAACTAACACACATGTGAGAAAAAGAAAATCTATACAAAATTCCCAAGAAATTTCAAGAGTAAACTAATCATAAATTTTTTGCAATAAGTTTCAAGTGTATATTTCAAACAATAAAATGTAGAAGCAAACTTCTAAGTAAATATACACTTATTAGTTAACAACTTAATCAAACAAAATATTTCTTAGTTCCATAATTATAACACAGTAACTTTTGAAATTCATCCAATACCATTAAGATTTACTAACACACACTGTAAAATAATTAAATCATAAAAAATATGATGAATAATACACAAATGTACATTTAGTAGAATTTACGATGTAGACTTCAACTGCATTCTACATTTATAGAAGTACAAAGACGTCTACACTTATTATCTAACATATAGTCAAACCAAAAATTAGTAGTCTACTTGGCATTGACTTGATACACAATGTCGTACAATATGCATCTTAGATAACTAGATCAAGTTCTGCACTTGTCTATCATTCGTGACATGCATATGAGGAGTATCCGAACCCATTGCTGTAAAATAATGTCGGGTAAGGAATACATTAGCTCCACAATCTCGATTTCTTGTCTAGATCATAATATTCTTGAGCCATTTCAAGAAGTTCACCATGTGTACAACCATTATGAACAAGGAACATTCTCCATTTTTCCGATTATCGACCACAAACTCCCACGAAGAGCCTTTCACCTCTCATTCTCTGTACACAATAGTTAACTGAACCGTTACCTGCAAAAAATATATTTTTCCAAATTAGCGAACAAATATTTCATGTTTGATAATACTATAAAAGTAGAATTCGAAAGACGTCTTCACTTATTAGCTAACTACATAGTCAAATCAAAAAGTTGATAGTTTCATAATTATGAAATATTTTATTTTCAAAATAGTTCAAGACCATTAGGATTAACTAACATACACTGTCAAACAATAAAATCTTCAAAATACATTATGAATAATACATAAATTAAATTTTTATATATTTTTGTACGTAGACTTAATATTCAGTCTATAAATTAATAGACTTTCTTATAAATTTACATTTGAAGATTATCGTGTAGGTCTACTGTTTGGGTTAGTTTTTGTAATTGGAAAATTCACGGTTATTATCTGTATTTGAAAAAGTTGTTCTTTTATACGTGTAAAATTTCTTTTCAGACTACATTTGAAAATGTTAGTTTTTGCAATTGGCGAGAATTCATCCAGGATTTGACTTTCAAAGGCCAACTTCATATACACTATATTTTTTTCATTTTTTGGAACAAGTTAGTTTTTGCGATTGACCAAATTTGACTTTCTACAAATAGACTATGATGAACGTATACACAGGTGTAGACTTCACCTGAAGTCTACTCTCAAATCTGATGGGTTAGTTTTACATTTGACCAAAATAAAATAGTAAACTTCACATGCAGTCTACATTTTTCTGAGTTAAAAGATTTAATAGAAAGTCTACACTTTATTTTCTTTTTGGTCAACTTTTTAACATTTCAGTTAAATACAAAACTAACATGTTCAACGCAGTCAAAGTTTGGATCAAATGCAAAAATGACTTTTTGTAGATTTCCCTAGCAGTCTTCATTCAGTAGACTATCGATGAAGTATAATTTGAAAGACAAAAGTTTGGTCAAATGAAAAACTAACCCCTTTTACGTAGACTTCTTAGTAAGTCTACCTAAATTTTTGTTTTTGTTTTTGTTTTCAAAGGTAAAGATGTAGACTTCCCTCGAAGTCTTCTTTACAAAATTAGTTTTTGGTCAATTGCAAAACTAACTTGTGCGTTGACAAGTAGACCGCATCGTAAGTCGACACTTGTACATAGACATACAAAACAGTCTACTATCGCGACATATGTCTGAAAATGATGAAAACCATGTAATTAGTTACCTTTTATGGTGTAAAGCTCGTTTCGACCCTTTTCCACCGTCCAAGCTCCAAATATGACAAAAAGGAACCAACTTTGAAGACTCAGAACTGAATAAACTCGAAAATATGAAAGTTGTGCTTATGAAAATAAAAGTTATGGGAGTTTTTAGATGAAAATAAAGAAGAAATGAGTGGAAATGAAGATTTGTTGGTTTATAAAGAGAAAAAATGGTTAGAAATTGAATTGTAGAGGTTTTAAGAGCCTAAAATGGTGGTTCATAGTGGTTGAAAAATTGATGATAGTGGCATTGCTGTAAATAATAAGAAATATTTAGGATGTAATAGGTTTTTCATATTTTTGAAATAATTAAGAAATAAATTAATAATGGCAATTTTGTAAATAATTAAAAACATAAAGAGGGTTTGGAAATTTCATGTGTGAATAGTAATAATAAAAAAGGTTGGTTTTGGGGTTGAACTGAAATTGTAGGTTGGTTTTGAAAAAAAAACTTCCTTGTTTGCATCATTCTGTTTTTCTCTATGTTTTCCACAAGTCTAATAGTTTCTTATTTCTTCTTTTAAATCATTTGTCATCTTTGTGTGAGAATGATCTTTATCGACAAATGGAGATGTCGTCAAGTCATAGTTTCTTCACAGATACATTTTTTTGAGTATTTGATTATGTCCTTAATGTCAACGCTTAGTATATCAATCATTAATCGGTAATCACTTGCAGTTAGGCGGGCTTACGTGATTTAATGGACTATACAGTAACACCGCTTTTGAAATCTAGATAAGTTTGTAATTGCATGTTTGGGTTTGAAATTTATAAAGAAATCAAAGGGTAAAGCCAAAAATAATAATAGTACATTATATAATTTTATTAGTTCAAGCACCAACACTTCCACAATGCAATGAACATCTCCATAACGTTATTAATTATACACAGCAGCCACATGATAGTTCGGTGGCGCTGCTGGACTTTTTAAAACATTCTCCGCCAGAAAAGTGTAATTCCACGCACTTATTATTGCAGTTTGGAATTTTTGAGCAAAGACCTATCACAAAAAGTCCACTTCTGGGTGAACCGCAAGCATCCGCAGCACCTGATATATTAACTAAACTTGAATCAGTTACTTAAAAATATATAAAGAAAGAACATGGATATATTATAATTGGGAAGTTTTGTTGAATACTTGAAATCAAGGGAACAATTAAGCACAAGAACACAAAAACGAAACATTTGCCGGAAGCCATTTTTTAATTAGTTGATTTCGAATTTGGGTTGAAATAAAACTGAATAGTTCAAAATCACTTGAGTGTATATATTTATATATGATATAATCTCTTTTTGGAATTTTTTGGTCAGTAGATGTAATCCGCGATATATTTAATTTCCTATAATATTTAGATTTTATGTTGACCCAAAAGAAGATTTTCTTTGTTGGTTAATATATTATGTTTGGATTTTATGAATTACTTGAACCTTTTAGTCAATGCTTAAAGATTTATACTCTATTTGTCCCATGACAGGTTGGTTTTGGATGTTAACAACTAAATTAAAAATTGACTGTGTAAAATTTTAGGAGGGATTTATTAGTGATTGTCAGCTTTTTGTGTAGATAGGTAATCTTTCTTTTGTTATTTTTTAGTTTTTTTCTTTACTATTTTTTCGTGAAAGATTTTTAGATTAGTTTGTCAAATGTCAATATTGAGAGATAAAATTCAAAGAATATTTTATCAAAAAAAAAAAAAAAAATTCAAAGAACAACCATGTAATAACTTTGATATAAATTTGACACTTTGCAAAAAAAAAGGCTACTTTCTCCTTGTAGTGCGTGAGTGTGTATATGTAATATTGTTAATCAAAATACACTATGTAAATATATATTATAGCCTAGATCAGAAAAATAAAAATAAATTAAGATACATATTAGTTCAATAAGGTATTAAATATACAATATATAAATATAAAAAAAGAAAAAAAGGAAAAGAGTTAAAAAAGAAGTGGATTGAAAAAAATAAAATAAAAAAAGTAAGAAGAGGAAGATTAAGCACAAAAAAGAAGGAAAAGTGATGAAAGAGAATAAAGGGAGGAAAAAGAAGAAAAGAGGTGCAAAAAACAAAAGAAAGAGAAGGAATAAAAAGTGAAGAAGAAAAAAAGGGAAGAGGGAACCATGGTTGTAAAGGATTTGAGGATTTATGGTTTAAAATCACTAAGATTGCAAGATTTCATCAAACCCATGTTTTTTTAGCTCTAAGGAGCACACCCAGTTTTTCTTTAAAATGAGAGTACTAAGCTGGAATTGTATGGGAATGAAGCAAAGAGACTATAAGTAATCTCAAAGAGATATGACATAAATATAGACCATATTTTTTTTTTTATCTGAAACAAAGCAGGATTTTGATTTTGTTCAAGGATTTCAAGCGCACTTCGGTTTTGAAAATCTAGTCACTGTGGATCTAAATGGCAGGAGTGGTGGATTAGCCCTATACTATAACAATGACTATCAAGTTAAGATTTTATACTGAAGTAACCGAATGATAAAACTAGTGGCTTATGGAGATCCGGTTCAAAAGCAAAGGGAACAAGTATGGGAATGGTTAACTCGATATTGACTATCGAGATCAGAACCATGGTTTATTATTTGAGATCTCAACGAGACTACTGAAAATCATGAAAAAGAGGGAGGAGCTTTGAGGACTGCATGATCTTTTATCCCTTTTAACAACATGATAAGAAATAGTGGTTTACTCGAGTTTTCGGCGCAGGGAAATAAGATGTCATGGCAAGGAAGAAGAGGGAAAGTGACGATTAGATGTCAGTTAGATCGCGCTCTAGCGAATTAGGAATGGCACACGCTCTTTCCATGTTCTTATACAGAGTACCTAGGTATGGTAGGTCTGATTATCCTCCAGTGGATGCTTATTTAAAAGATAAGATACCCAGAAGAAGAGGTTAATTTAGATTTGATAAGTGACGGATTGGATAAGAAGGCCTTCTGAAATCCATTGGTAGAGCCTGGTCAGAATATAAAGAAGGTCGATCTGAGGATTTCGTTACAAAAATAAGCAATTGTCGTCATAAAATTGCTAAATGTCGGAAGGATAATTCACCTTATGGGAAGGAAAAAATTAATGAACTTCAAAAAGCTCAAGAAGAGGTACAAACAAATACAAGGATGAAGAGGATTATTGGCAGCAAAAGAGCTGGAATATGTGGTACTCATCCGGGGATCTTAACACAATTTTTTATCACGCCTTAACGAAACAATGTCGTATTCGTAAAAGGATAGTGGGCTTAAATGATGAAACCGGAAATTGAGTAACGGCGGATAAGGGTGTTGAAAAGGTAGCAGTGGACTATTTCGAGGAATTATTCAGCACTACTTCCTCATCAGATTTTGATATTTTCTTGGATGAGATTAAATCTAGTATCACCTATCAAATGAATCAAAGGTTTCTAAGGATTGCGTCGAAATACGGGGTACGACAAGACTTATTTATGATGCATCCGGAGAAAGGCCTATGTCAAGATTGAATGACAACTCTTTTTTTCCAACATTCCTGGCATATCATTAAAAAGGATTTGGTTGCACTGGTAAATAATTTTCTGGTCTCTTGAGAAATGGACGTGAGGTTAAATATCACCAACATTTCTATGATCCCCAAAACAGAGAGGCCTACGAGGATGACAGAACTTAGACCAATAAGTCTCTGCAATGTGGGGGTACAAAATCATTTTGAAGGTATTATGCGAGAGATTGAAAATGTGCCTATGTACACTTATTTCTGACCCAATCAGCCTTTTGGCGGGAAGGTTGATATTGGATAATATCCTTGTAGCTCAGAAAATGTTTCATGGTTTGAGAACCAATAAATCATGCCAAAATATATAGATGCATTGTTTTTATTATTTTTAATTATGTTAATTTTAAAGCTTAGTATATCAAACATTAATCAGTAATCACTTGCAGTTAGGCGGGCTTACGTGATTTTAGGGACTAACATGGTAACACCGCTTTTGATATCTAGATAAGTTTGTAATTCATGTTTGGGTTTGACTTAAAAATATAAAGAAATCAAAAAGTAAAACCAAAATAATAATAGCACAGTATATAATTTTATTAGTTAAGAGCCAACACTTCCGCAACACAATTATTATCTCCATAACATTTTAAATTATACACAACAGCCACATGATAGTTCGGTGGCGCTGCTGGACTGTTTAAAACGTTCTCCGCCAGAAAAGTGTACTCTACACACTTATTATTGCAGTTTGGAATTTTTGAGAAAGTACCTATCATAAAAGTCCATTTCTGGGTGAATGCAAACATCCACAGCACTTGACATATTTTAAAAAATTGAATTAATTATTAAAAAAAGAACATGATATATTATAATTGTGATACTTGAAATCAAGGGAATAGTTAGGCAAAAGAACACAAAACCGAAACATTTGCTTGAAGCAATTTTGATTTGTGTTTTTGATTTTTTGGTTGAAATATAATTGAATATTTCAAAATTGCTTGATTGTAGATGTGACCGTCCATATATTTCATTTCCTATCATGTTTAGATTTTTTGTTGACCAAAAAAGAATATTTTCTTTGTTGGTAACTATATTATCTTTGGATTTCTTGAATTACTTGAACCTTTTAGTCAATATTGATCTATACTCTATAATATCCCATGAAAAGTTGATTTTACATGTTAACAACTAAAGTAATATGTGGACTGTGTAAAACTTTAGGAGAGATTAGTGATTGTCAACTTTTCGCGTGGAGAGTTTATCTTTCTTATGTTTTTTTGTTTTGTTCTTTACTATTTTTCCACAAAATATTTTTGGATTAGTTTTCCAAATGCCAATTGAGAGACAAAATTCAATTTTTTTTATCAAAACAAATTCAAAGAGCAACCATGTAGTAATTTTGATATAAAATTTGACACTTTGTAAAAAGACTACTTTTCCTTGTAGTGCTTTAATATGTATATGCAACATATTATTAATCAAACTTCACTGTATAAATAAATATTATGGCATAGCTCTGAAAAATCAAAACAAAATAAAACATAAATTAGTTCAATAAAATACTAACTATACAATAAAGTAGTTGGTTTTACAAACAGACAAGACGAAAATACAAGGAGAAAAGAAGACATATAAGAAATAAAAGCGAAGAGTAGAAAAAAGAACTGGATTGAAAAAGAACCAAAGAAAAAATTAAGAAGAGGAAGATGAAGCACACAAAGGAACGAAAGTGGTGAGAGACAATAAAAGGAGGAGAAAGAAGAAAATAAGTAAAAAGGAACAAAAGAAAGAGAAATAAAGAGTGAAGAAGAACAAAGGGAAGAAAAGAAGAAGCGAGAATTTTACAGAAGAAAAGAAACGAAAAAAATACTGTAACATATTATATTATATTTTTATAACAAAATAGTATACCATATTTACAATATACTAATTGCATATTGATTGATCGAAGATAACAAATGAAAGATTAGGTAGAAAAAACAAAAGAAAATGATTTGATGGATGAAGTGGGGGAGCAAGAGTACGAGGAGGAGAAAGAGGGAAAAAAGGAGAGGTGAGGAAGAACAAAAGAAAGAGAAAAAGAAGAGATAGTAGGGGATAAAGAAGAACCAACGAAAAAATAGAAGAGGAAAAGAAGTGTGAGGTTATGGAAAAGCAAATGGTGGAACACATTTTTTAGAGTAGAAAAAGAAAAATCGAGTGAAAAAAGAATAGAAATAAGAAAAGTAAGATGAGAAAGATTAGGTAGGGGAGAAAGAGAAAGACATATGAGAGACAATAAAGAGAAGAGAAACATGAAAAGAAATCAAGAAGAACAAAAGAAAAAGGAGCGAGGAACAACAAAGAGAACAAGAGACAAGTGTAGCATACTACATTATTCTTTTAAAATCAAATAATATACCATATTTATAATATATTAAATATATATTGGTTGATTGAAAAGAATAAATGAAAGATGAAACATAAGAAAAACAAAGGAAGATGATCATATGGATGAGGCGGAGGAGCAGAAGTACAAGGAGGAGAAAGAGGGAAGAGAAGTGAATGGTAAGAAAGAACTAAAGAAGGAGAAATAAAAAAGGGTGGATAGGGGTGAGAAAGAAAAAGGAAAAAAAAAAGAGAAGAAGAATTAATAGATGATAAAGAATAAGTAACACATTTTTCACAGTAGAAGAAAAAAATATAGTGAAAAAGAACAAAAATAAGAAATGTAAGAAGCGGAAGATAAAACAGAGGAAAGGAGGGAGATAGGTGTGAGATGATAAAAAGAGGAGAAAGAAGAAAAGAAAAAAAAGAACAAAAGAAATGAGAGGAGTTAGGAGTTAGGAAGGAGGAAAAACATAGAACTGTACAAAAGAAGAAAAGAGAGTAAAATAGTATAATATACTATACTATATTTAGTAAATAGAATAATATATAGTATTTATAATATATTGATTACATATTGGTTGATCGAAGAGAACAAACAAAGAATGAGGCAAAAGAACAACAAAGGAGGAGAATCCATCCGAGGCAAAGAAACAAGAGTATAGGGAGCAGAAAGAGAGAAGAGAGGTGATGAAGAGTTAAAGAAGAAGAGAGAAGAAAAAAGTGGTGAAGAAGAACAAAAGAAAGAAAATGAAAAGGAGGAAAAGTGGCAGGTGCAGTAGTGGAAATGGTTAAGAATAGGATATCTTATGCACGCATTAATAAGAATCTTTACTACGAAGATATACCAGAAAACAGAGGTAGACATCTAGCTTCCTTGATTGGTGCCTTTGGCATTGTTTCAGATGCTACATCTGCTCCTCAGAAAAGCTTAAGTGATGAAGGTGAACTGAAGAGTGTCTACTTGATACTTGTGTCGGACGACACTCCACTGGTATCACAGCACACAAAGACAGAACTTCTCAGATGGTGTCATAGAGTAAAGAGCGTGCAGCAAATGTTTCTCACAACTTTTTGCTAAGGTTTGAGCGTTCTTGACTTCTGAGATGATAGACAAAGGAGAGGCTCCAATGAATTCTTTCATGGGCAGTATTCTGAAGCTGAAACTATTGGACATTGGTAATTGTTTTGGAGCAAGTTCCCAATCTCATATGGATTGAATCTGGTCTCCAAAAACGGAGTGGAGTGGGAGGCAATCCACTGTTAGGTAATTTCTTTACTCAAAAAAGGGAAGAAGACGCGTTGTGTACTAGCATCGATCGACACCGACTAGGTGTCCGTTTACACTTCCCTTCATCATGGGAATTGATCGACACTTAACTGTGTCGGTCAACACTTGCTTCGTTCTCAAGTACATACTCAACTTCTTTATCTTTTGTTTCAGTTTTGCTTAGTTATTTCGCCAATCTCAGATTTTATAACACTGGGTACAATATTGTCCAAGTCTGGGGGAGGTTGTTAATGACATTGTATTTTGTTTTGAGTGTCAATGTGTCGTTTTATTGAGTCAAAACAGAGTCAGTTGTGAATGATGAACTTCTTTTTCGAACTAACTGTCTAACCACTCTCTCGCACCATTCTTTAAGTTGCTGACTGCAGGGTGTACTGAATGAAAATACCAAAGCGGATCCACATGTCAGTAACATCCATACTTACTATGAGTGTCTGAAAGAACCGAAGCTGAACTCCAACCTTAATCTACTTATATTGCTTGTCTTGGGGTTTGGTATACATTGGAACATATTCCTCGTTCAAGACTGAAAGACATGTATATGTGAGTATGGTTCCCTTCTCTTGACTCTTTCGATATATAAAAGATTGAAATGATTTCATTAGGAGTAAAGGGACAGGAAAATTTCCCAGAACTCTATTATTCTACTTCAATGGAATGATCACACATTGATGGAAGCGAGGGGTAGGAAAATTTCCTACGAAACCCATTATTTGACTAATCTTGGTCAAGAGATAAAAAAAGAAAAACAAGAGATGAAAATTGACCAAAAATGAAAAAATATAGAGGAACGAAACCATAAAAGACTGCATATGTGATCAAATACTAGGATGATTAAGTCTATTAGTTTGGTGAATGATACTCCTAAAGGTGAGCCTACACATTAATCTTAGAATTATGGTCAGTAGAGGGGTATGTCAGATGATATCTAGTGAGTTGTGGACTGGATAGTCATGTTTCTAAACTAAGGCTAAGTACATCGAAGTACCTCTAAAGTTGGTACTGATTTGATGTGGCTTTCAAACCTCTTACACAGGTTCTAAAGAAAGGTGAGTCCCTCTTTTTTCAAACCTCTTCCACATGTTCATTTTATGTTTTGCTTGAGGGCAAGCAATTGATAAGTGTGGGGGAGATTATATACCATGGTATTTACAAATTTTTGACCATGGTAAATGTCCTATTTTGGATTCTATTATATATGTTTGAAGTAGCTTTAGAGTTTTTCAGGTTCATGTACATTTTGGGCAATTTCGGAGATTCTAGCTATTTAAGATCCAGAAACTGTGCATATGCGTTAGAAGTTTAACAACTGGTGAAGGACTTTCAATGATCTGGTGAAGCTCATATATTGACACAAGATAGATAACTGACTTAGCTTTTGAGGTCGATCAGACAGTTGAATCATAATTAATGTTTAGTTTTCTGAAGAGTAGTCCACCTGATGTGCGAGAGGAAGCTTTCGTGCTTATAGCATAGTGTCGACTGACACCACCTGGGTGTCGATTGATACTCTTCCTGATCCGCTCCCGGCAAGTTTGTATCAGCTTCCAAGATGGCCCAGAAGTTTCATTTATTAACAAAAAGGTCCAAACGTGTTTTAACATGTATTCTTTGTTTCTAAGCCATTGTTGACAACTAAGCTTTGTCTCATATTGGGAGAGAGAGATTAGAAATCGTTTAGAATTGATGTGGAACTCCTGTTGTTTACTCTTTGTGATATATATTCAGTCATTGATTATTACTTTTATAATCTTTCTGAGTAATTATCCTGTTAGATTTAGGGATTTCATGAACTTAATGTCAATATTCTAATTGTAGGATTGTTAGAGTTATTCAGCATCTTCTACATCAGGATTGTTTATCATACTATGGATCTAGTGTAACTAACTAGAGCCTAGAATCATAGGATCATCAAGATACACGAGAGTGTAATCAATACCTGAACATAATCAAGCTAAACTAAATATCCATTCACAGCAAAATTTGGTCTAGGATGTTAGCTGAACATATTCCAATCTGGTTTATTGCTAGTTTGATTCATCGAACACACAACAAGATTTCATATTTGATAGAGTTAGGCATATGATAGCTTATCGCAACAAGAGTGGGATAACTTATTGTTTGAATTTGATTTCTAGAATTAATCTACTTATACCATTGGTGTCTGTTGATTTGTGTTTGAATATCTTGTTTGATAAATCTCTAAATCTAGTACTTTCTTCTTATAACTTACATACCGTTTGGTCTATTGTTTTACTTATTGGTTTCTACTATTTTTCCTTGCTGATACACTAAAATTGGATCTTGATCTACTGGAAGTTAACAGTGGTAGTTGTTATACTTTTGATTCAATTTCTAAAGGAACGTTTCGACACTGTTCTCTTATAGGTTTGATATCAAGCAAAAACAGTTTATTATTTTTCAAATAAAGAAATAGTGAAAAACAAGTAACAAAATTAGGTTTGATTTTCCGACTATGAGGAAGCTAATCCTAGGGTGAAGGATTGGGTATCAAACGATCATGAGTCAAACATCTATTCAAGGTTTAGATTGGCGCGAGTCTAGAACTCGAATTACACAAAAAGATCGATCTACTTTCATGACATATCTCCTTTTATCAATCTATCTTAATACCTAAACTTTCATTTTGATAAAAACACAATGATAAACACTATTGTTAATATTTGATTAGTTCACAAGTTGCCCTAACATCTATTTTTGCTGGTTAGGGAAAAGCCGCCCATTCATGTTAACTCTAGTATTGTAAGCACTTTTGAATATTAGATTAAACCTAATTTCAAGACTTAAGTGACCAGTTAAATACATGCAGTAAGAGCGACTATGAATGGAAACAATAAAAATGACCTTATTGGTGTTTAGCTCATCGATATAAAAATAAAATACCTGATTCTTTGGAATTTTCTTTAAAAATCACAAGAAGTAGAGCAGCTGCTCCGTTTGGCTCCTCAGAAATAGGCCTGAGTACATACTCATGGTCCTTAAATGGGTTCCTAAGATTGTCACCCGCATGCATCGGATCATCCATGGTTACATCGTCCTGATGAGGGAAAGGCTGTGAGGCCTGAAGAGGTGCATGTGTGGTATGTGGATCAGCACATAGGAACTCAGGTCCTGGTAGAAACTGATGTTCTAAAACATTCCTAAACCGGTGATGGAGGGCTGGGGCAGCTTGCAAAAGAGATTATTGTCTTCCTTGTCATCAAAATGGCAGCTAGTCTCATCTCACAAGATCTCGCACTTGATCAAGTACAGTGTGACAATGAATTCAGGGGTGAGGTTCATCATGTAGGAGTTGTGATAGATCAGAAAGTGCCTGAAAAAAGGAGTGAGCAGACTGCAACAACGCTCTACCTTGCCACTCCCTCTCTGAAATATCCTTCCTTTCTTATCCACAATAATCTAAGTCAAGAGTAACCCGACATTAGTTTCGATCTTCTAAGGATGTGTTACTGCCTATGTAAGCTTGTCTTTGACACCTGCATACATAAGCTGCAACTTGTTGGTGGTGACCTTGGCAGTGCTTTCTTTGGCAAACATCAAGTTGTTGTAAACCTTAGCAGCTATCCTTAAGGCAGGGTTGCATATCAGTGACTGGCTCGTCGATCGTGACTTAAACGCTGCTGAAGCAATGATGCCCCAAAACTCAGTTGTTGGAGGGAACTTCTTAGGGAAAGAAATCGCATTGGGTTCATTAACAAGCTTGTGAACCTCGTTAAATTTGTCCATTGTTAGAGAGTACTTCTTTCCTCCAGAAAAGAAAGAGAATTTAGCTTAATTAATGGTCAGTTTGTTGGGATTTGCGCACGTGATACAGCTGTTGTGAGACACTGCATGACGAAGCGGGGAACAAGAGTCTGGGAACAAGGTGTGTCATAGAAAATGTTGGGTATCTCCGAGGAGTAGACAATGGAGTGGACATCGTGATTAAGGCTGAGACTAATCATTGCTCGCGAGTTAATGAAGCGAGTCGGGGCAATCAATGTCCAAGAACCCATTGTAGTAGTAGGCATCTGAGTTGTCCCACCTATCATCAGAGAGGTTTGGGAGAGAGCCATCATTGACATCGAACCGCTCTCCTTCTTGTCGAGGCCAAGGGTAATACGCTGGGTTTTTGGTTTTGGAGGTTGAGGCTGGTGTGGCAGATGTTGATTTCCTTCTTGTCCTGATGGCCATCGATTTCGTGTGTGGGGGCATCTGCAAAATAGCCAAACAAGCAATAAACTCAGTATTTCTCATTGGGTTACTCGAAAAAGTAGGAAGCTTTAATTCACCAATCTCATATCAGAAACAAATTCCATTCTTTTTCCAGTAATTCCACCTCAAAATTGCTTCAATAAAACCCTAAAACAGCAGTGATGGGCACATCGAAATCGGTTCAGTGCTAAGCCTACCAATCGGTTCTCAATAAACAATACCACCTTGTTTCTGTCTCAATCAAAACCTTAGTTTGTTTCTATGATATACAGAAAAAATCAGTCAAACAAAACTCAAAACGAAGTGGAAAACCATAAACCCAAGTTTGGTCACAATTTGCATGCGAAGAGAGTTATGTGATTCGCGTGCTTACCTTGCTCGATTGGTTGTGTTAGCAATATATGTCTTCAATCGGTGAAAGTTCACAAAAAACTCTCTTCCTCTCGTGTACAGAAACACGACAGCCCCACAGTTTCAACCCGCTTTGATGATGAAAGGTGAAGACAAGCTTGATCTCAGCTTTACAGGGAAAAGCAGCAGTTGATGATTTGGCTGGAATCTCCTTCTAATGATCCTCTTCTTATAAATATCTGATCTCTCACAAACGAGGTGCATAATTTCTTCTAAATGGTGGAGCTGAATAGAGCGCCTCTTAGAGGCTGATTCGACGTCGAATTTCAGCACTTTTACAGCCCATGCTGCCTTGTACTCTAATCCACAGGAAGATGACATGCCTTAAATTACACCAACTGATAGGGAGTTTTCAAAATGGTGTTTTATTGGCTTTTATGTAATCCCAAAGTGCATTGTTAGGCTTCAAATACCAGTCTTTTTGCGTGGTGCTAACAGTCTTTTATAGAATGTTATTGATTTCCCTATTAGACCTCGGACTGTCCGCTTGTTTGTGGATGATAGGAGGATTCAATGTTGTGTTTAACACCGTTATTCCTCAACAATCCCTCAAAAATCTTGTTTATAAAATGATTGCGCCCATCACTAATCACCACTCTAGGAACTCAAACTTTGGGAAAATGATTGATTTTAACATCTTGACTACCATTCTGGAATTGTTTTGGGGACTGGCCAGCGCCTCAACCCACTTGGACATGTAATCCACTGCAACCAAGATGTAACCATTCTTGAAAAATTGTGAAAAAGATTTCATGAAGTTTATCCCCCAACAATTGAACACTTCAATTTCCAAGATTAAATTTTTTGGCATTTCATTTCTTCTGCTTATATTTTCTTGTCTCTGATATAAGTTGCACTTGGATATGAAAGCCTGTGCATCCTAAAATATTTTGGGCCACCAAAATCCAGACTGGAAGATCCTGGACACTGTGTTGAAGTTTGCAAAGTGTTCTGCATATGAGAAACAGAGGCAGTGGTGTAGAATCTTTGGGATCTCCACTTCAAAAACACATCTTTTGAAGACTCCATATTTGCATGCTGATATAAGTATGACTCATTCCAGAAATAATGCCTCGAATCTCTTAATAATTTTCTGTTCTCATTACCCGTAAATTCCACTGGTTCATTTTCTGGAGCCAGAAAATTAGCAATCTCAGAAAGTCATGGCAGGTTTGGATATCTCTTCTTGATTGCAGAAACAAGGTTTTCAGGATCACTGGAGCAGCTATTATACAGAAGTTGCTCCACTGGTCTGCAAAGATCATGAGTAAACGTGCTCAACTAGGAGGCTATCATCCAATGCGGCTTCTTCCATGACTCTAATTTTGGACAGGTGATTGGTAACTCCATTCTAATTCCCTTTCTTTTCCTTGATCTTGAAGTCAAATTCTTGTAGAAGAAGAATCCATCTCAACAACTTTGGCTTCACATCTTTCTTTATCAATAAGTACATCAAGGCTGCGTGATTAGTTCTACCACTTTCGAGCTAAACAGACAGGACCTGAACTTCTCAAAGGCAAAAACAATCGCCAATAGCTCTTTTTCAGTAGTGGCATAACGACATTGGGCCTCATCTGGGATCATGCTTGAATAATTGATGTCGCTTAAATTACCATAGAGCAACTTTCTCTATCAAATAAGAGACCAGTTGTAGTACTTAGTGTCGAATCCACATGAAGCGTGGGCACACAATATACTATAGAAATTAAGATTAAACTAGACAATTAAATATTAAAGAGTAAGCAAGTAAATAAATTGGTTTTAAAGTATATGAGATGAAAGCTAGACTTAGGATTTCAAGCAATCAGAATTATGATTTATAGATGCTAAGGGTGTGTGATGAACTGTCTTAGAATTAAAATACAATAGTAAGATATCCAGCTCTCACGTTGAGTCTAATCAGATGTCTAAATCCTATATTCCAGGTCTCACATGTGACAAGGAATGAGTTTCGATCAATACTACAGAGTGTCGATGGATATTTCTTTAAACAAGCATTAACGCTTAGATCGATTTGTTCACCAAGTTTTTAGACCAGCTTTTGCATGCGTCTATCAACCTAGCTCAACATAACTATTATCAGGTAATGACCTACTTTCGCAGTTGTCAATTATCCTAAATTCAAGGTTCTAGTTAGCTACTCTAAAACACAAGCAGTTAGCTCAATTCTGTGAAGGATCCTAATAGATAAGCCTAGCAGTTCAATGTTCAATAATTCATCAAAACCCTAATAAACCCTAGATCTAAGAAAAAAAAACTACTCAGACATAATTAAGCAAAGCATAATCAACGGCTGAATAAATTGCATGAATAAGATATGATAGAAATAGAAACACTAAAGTTCCAATACAAAATATTTTAAGGAGTCTTTGACCTTCTCTCCAAAACTACTAAAAGCTTTATGTAATATGATGTGGTAAATATGTGAAAGGAGGTATGGTGGTATGGTGGTATGTTGAATAAACAATGGAAAAACATATAAATATTAGGGATAAAGTCGACCAAGGGTATTCTCATCATATGTGGAACTGCTGGAATTGAGTCGGTCTTAAATCAAGTCCAGCCGTCTATTCGTGCGGGTGTTGAGTGAAACTAAGCAAGCGGTCTCGATTGACGCTTCTTCTATATCTCAGCTATGACCTCTGAATTCTTGAACAACTACGAGTTTCCTCATCCATAAGATCTAAAATGCTCCATAATCTCCACATTTCTCCAAAATATGTTTGGACCTGAAAACACCATAAAATTGACTTCAAACACATATAATATACTCTAAATATGAATTAAACTATGGCTAAAAAGTGGTAAAATTCATAGTGTATCAACTCCCTCAGACTTATTATTTGCTTGCCCTCAAGCAAAACATAGAATAGTCATGGGAAAGAGGTTTGAAAAACAGTAGGGACTCACATATCTGTTAAACTACTACCATCACCACTACAATGTTGCAAGCCACATCAGATCAGTGCCAACTTTTTAGGGCCTTCCATGTACTTAGCCTAGCTTAGCAACCATACCATCCAGCCAACAGCTATGCCGTGTGACATACCCCTCTATTAACATCATTTCTGCAAATAAATTTGTAAGCTAAATATTGAGTGTGTCGGTCACTGAACTCATGGACTCAACTCAAGCAAGTATTTGAACCACATGTAGTCTTTTCTGATCGTTTTTCTCTCTCCTCTCTCTTTCTGAATCTTTTTATTTTTTTCTCTTTTTATTTTTTATTTCATCTATGCAAAGTGTAGACGAATAATAGGGTCATAAGAAATTTTTCTACCCCTCACTTCCAGCTTTGTGTGATCATTCCACTGAAGAAGAATAATGGGGTCACATGAAATTTAAATATCCTTCTAAATTTTAGGAAACTATATCAATCTTTTCTTTTATAGATGCCAAAGAGAGATGAGAGATGAACCATAAACACATAGACTTTTACCTTCCAGACTTGCAGGAGGAATCCAATCCAACACATACCAAGCCCCAAAAGAAGTGATTGTGTTGATTAAGGCTGGAAGTCAACTTTGGTTTCTTCAGACCTTACTCAGCAAGTGTGATCAGCTTTGGTGTTTCCATTCAGTACACCCTGCAGTCACTAATCTCAACGAATGGTGTTAAAGACTGGTTAGATAATAAGTAAAATTGATTTTCTTAAAAAGTTCATCATCTCTTTCTTGAGTCTATAAACTCAATAAAACAATAAAAACTAATCAAAATAAAACACAATACTAGTAACTGCTTCCCCCATGCTTAAACAACATTGTTCCAAGTGTAATACGGTCTAAGATTGGTGAAGAAAATAAATCGTAAGTAGAAATTTAACAAGATAAAATGGTGTACCTGCCTTCTCATCTGAGTATCGATCAGCACAATGAAGTAGTGGTTGATACTTGTGACTACTGTTGATCGACATTGATCAGGTGTCAGTCGATACTTGCGCATACTCATTTTCCTTGAACCTTTTTTTATCTGAAATAAATAAATATGAAAAGCAACAATAAATGAAAATAAAATCAGCTTTAAAACTTACTAATGGGTTGTCTCCCATGAAAACTTGTTTATAGTCTTTTAACTTGACGTTTTGGAAATTTTAGGCTAGTATGGAGGTCATTGAGTACTTGTTGGGAAACAAGTATCAACATGTTCTTTACTCATCTCGAACGAGGTACAACCAAAGCTTTTAATTGCTTCTTCTCCTTTGTTATCTTCTCTTGCTGCCTTTGGATAATATTATGAGTGTAATCCACTTTCAGCTCTAGTTTTTCCATTCGTTTGCTTAGCCATCCAATACTGTTGTTCAGAGGGTAATAAGTTGCATCCAACCTTCTGTAGAAATCATCAAACATCCTTCCTGAGCTGTAGCAATTTCAGGAATAATCTCTTCAACTTGATCTCTCTTGTATGTCCCAGGTTCTGGCCGATAATGGGGTGTAGGATGAAATACAGGCATCTGAAATCAACCCTCATACTGTTGTAAACTTAGGTACAACCTCCCACACTATCTTCTCTTTCAAGTATTGCTTATGTGTCTTCCTTAGACACATTGATGATTCTTCCATCATTGCGGGAACTGAAATTCACACCATCAATTTTCGTGATGGGAGGAAAGTTAAGAAACCCTAAATTTCCATGAGGTCTCCGAATGTCTGCTAAACCACACGTCAAACAATCGAGAAAACACAAGGATCAATTTTGAACTTTTACAAAAGACGAGACTGTGTGGTTTTTATCGTAAAACTTTAATGGTAAATATAATCGAGAAAACACAAGGATCAATTTAATCAAACTTCAAAGACTAATGCTGTGCCCGCCCTCAGGCGAGGAAATGAGCATCTCAGATCGTCCTCACCCTAGGGCGGGTTGAATAGAGGATCGTGCCCGCCCTCGGGCGGGGGTGGATTGATATTGGATCGTGCCTGCCCTAGGGGGTGGATCTCGGTTTGTCCTTCCCTAGGGCGGAAAGGATCAATCCCGATCATGCTCTCCCTAAGGTAGGTTGGATCATGGATCGTGGCCTCATTAGGGCAGGGAGGAGCAGCCGTGGATCGTGCCCGCCTTAGGGCGAGTTGGATTGCGGACCGTGCCGTCCCTAGGGTGGGGAGGACTGGTCATGGATTGTGACCGCCCTAGGGCGGGTTGGATCACAGATCATGCCCACCCTAGGGCAGGCTTGATTGATATCAGATTGTGCCTTCTCTAGGGCGGGGTGGATCTTGGATCGTGCACACCCTAGGGTGGGAAGGATCAATCTTGGATCTTGCCTGCCCTAAGGCGGGTTGGATCACATATTGTGCCCACCCTAGGGAGGGGAGGACCAGCCATGGGTCGTGCCCACCTTAGGGCAAGGAGGACCGGTCATGGATTGTGCCTTCCTTAGGGCGGGTTAAATCACGGATCTTGCCCGCCCTAGGGCGGGGAGGAACGATCGCGGATCATGCCCTTAGAGCGGGGAGGACTGGTGACTTGTGTTTATTGTTCTAGCAGGGTATAAATATCCTAAAAAATTAACTATCAAATTAACCCTAATCTTAACACCAAAATAATACTCTTGCCAAGAGAGATCATGTGTAGTACTTAGGGATCAAATCCACATAAAACAATGGCACACAATAGATTTCTTATTTCTAGAGACTAAGCTAGGTATATATATATATATATATATATAAGTGATGAACAATCAAATAAGGAAATATTCCTTCTCAAGAGATAGAGATGCAATATGGAAATATGCTAATAATGCAAATCTGAAAATATGCTATTTAATTAACTAGATGCAAATGTAAATATGCTAGATCTAGGATTTCAAGCTAAATAAATTATAGGGAATAAGAAGCAAGAAAATGTAAATATACTAGAACTCAAATGTTAACTATTTTGACTCTTTTAACTCCAACTCTCGTATGCGAGCAGAAGGAAAGACCATCGATCAACGGCTAAGGCCTGGTGTCAATCAACGGTGAAATCAGAAGGAAGTGTGGGGCGAGATTTGATAAGTCCACCAAACTTATTAGACCAGCTCTCGCATGCGCCTAACAGTCTAGTTCAATGAAGTCTATTCTGGCACATAATCTACTCTCGTAGTTGTCCATGTCCAATCTTCGAGATCCTAGTTAGCTACTCTATAATGCAATAATTAAGCACAACTCAATTGATAGATATTAACTTAACCTAGCAATCCTACTTTTGGGCTAATCCATGATTGCTATCATTCAACCCTAAATCTAATTTACAACTACTCAAACATAATCTTTGTCACAGAAATCATAGATGAAATAGATGTAGAATATAAATCAAATAAAAACCAAAGGAGTTCCAAGAGGACTCTGAAGGAGTTCCTCCTTTTTCTCCTAACTCTAATACAATGGAATAATTGTAATATGCCTTTAGAATGAATGAATAATCTCTTTGTTTCTCCTTAAGACATAAATATAAAACCCTAAACTTAGGTCAAAACTTTTCCATGGCATTTTCATCATTCTAACTTAGGCTTGGAAATCTGTCGTCTACGAGTTAAATGTCGATCGATGGCAGGTTTGTTGCATCGATTGTCCTTAGTCTTCAATCATCGGTCGACGCCAAGGATATGTCATCGATCGATGGCTTCTTCGACTCCTTAAATGACCAGCTACGGATTTTTCTCCTCTAAATGCTCAAAAAGCTCTAAGTATCTCATATATCTCCAAAACGTTCTTGGACCTGTAAATACTCTAAAACATAGTCTAGACACACATAATAGACCTTAAATAGAGCCTATAATATGGCCTAAAACTGGTAATAAACAGGCTATATCAAATCCCCCAGACTTAACCTTTTGCTTGTCCTCAAACAAACAAAGTCTGTGAAAGAGGTTTTGAAAAGCGGAGACTCACATAATGTTTAAGTATAACTATCACCCTACTTTGTTGCAACGACATCTTATCAAGTCAATCACAGAGAAGCTATATATACCTTATCCTAGTATAGCAACCAAATCCATTCTACAAAAACTTAGCAAATACTAGTCTGACTCACCACTCTACTGATCTCATTTCTTTACATAAAATAAAAGTGCAGGCTTTACCTTGGGAGTATCGATCAAATGACACATGGACTCTTACCTCTGCAAGTATCTGAAAAACCAGGCACAAAGTCTTCTCTGATCCATTTTTCCCTCTTTTCTCTCTTCTCTGAATCTTTTTAGATCTCAAACTTAATGGATAATGATGTCATCTTATTTTCAATTTTCTCTTCTTTTTTCTTTCTTTTTCTCTTTTTTTTTTTCTTTTTTTTTTCTTTTTCTTATTTTTTCTTATTTTTCTGTTTTTTCGTTTTTTTTTTCTTTTTTTCTTTTGCTTTTTGGGCAAGATTGTAGGTGAATAGTGAGGTCATTGGTAATTTACCTACCCCTCGCTTCCGACAATGTGTGGTCATTCCTCCGAATTATAATAGTGGGGTCATTGGAAATGTACCTACCCCTCTACATCTCGGAAAGTTATCTCAATCTTTTAAGCTTTTAGGTAGATGCTGAAGAGAGAGAGAGAGAAGGGAACTAAAGATGCAATGACTTGTACCTACAAACTTGCAGAAGGAATCCAATCCTGTGTATACCAAGCCCAAAAGCAAGAAAATAATGCCAGGAGTAGTGTTGGAATCAGCTTCAGTTCCTTCAAACTTTCTAAGTAAGTGTGATATAGTGGCATGATGATCCACTTTGATATCTCTAGTAATTGCTGCAAACAACCTTCTGAGAATGGTGCTAAAGTGTGATTAGTCAATAATAAATGTTGGTCATAGTCCCCTTCTTGACGCAATGAATTTTTTTGAAAAAGTTATATATATATATATATATATATATATATATATTAAAACTCAAAACAAATCAAATAGCATTAGCAAACCTCTACTAGACTTAAATTACACTGTCGCTAGTGTAATCCGTCCTCGATTGGTTAGGAAAAATTAAATCATATAAGTAAATAGTTAAGTAGGAAACTCGATACCTCTCTCTGTAAGAGAGTGTCGATCGATGGTAGCCAGGTAGGATCAATTGATGGTTGCGATCCATGGTCGATCGATGTTGTTTCTTCAAACTCGATCGTTGGTACACATGTAAGTTACTCCTCTCTCTTTTTTCATAGAATAAGTATAAAATTCAAAATAGAACACAATATCATTATACCTCCCACATACTTAAACAACACTATCACCAGTGTTATACAGTCTTAGATTGGTGAAGAAAATAAATCAAAAGAATTAAATTTAACAAGGAAAAATGATATACATGCTTTGCTGATGGTGAACGTCGATCGACACAGTTAAGTGGCGATCGATCAATAGTAGCGTTACTTTGTCGATCGACAGTGATCAAGTGTCGGTTGATGCTTTGTGCAGACGATCTTCCTTAGGTTTTATTTTTTATTTTTTTTCTTTTTCTTTTTAAGATGAAAACCTATAAAAATAAAATCCGAAATTAGACTAATATATTCAAAAACTAATTTAAACTTACTAAACAATGTGTTGCCTTCCACTCAGCGCTTGGTTATAGTCTTAAGCTCGACGTTGTGAACTTTCTGACTAGCATGGAGGTGGATCAACACTTGGAAAACAAGTGTCTACATCTGCTCTGCTCTTCTAAAACCATGTGCCAATGAAGCTCCTCATTACCTCATCTCTTCTGGTTTTCTTATTCCTTATAACCTCTTTAGCAACCTCCGTTGAATGCATTCTCCTTTGTAGGTTAGCAATACTGCGCTTTAGTATTCTAAGTCTGGCAGCTGTAGTCTCTGATATATCTTCCAACTGTTGAGAAATATCTTCCTTCATTAGGTTCTGAGAAAAAGCAATCTCATCAAACCTATCTCCCAATTGTGTTTTTGCTGCTGTCTTCTATCCGTTGGCTTCAGTGTCGATCGATGGTCGTAGGGTACGATCGATGCCGGTTTGTCTGCCCCAATCGTATGATGTCTATGTATAGTATCCAAATCTTGCTTCATCTCATCCAGGCGTGTAGTCAAACCGGGAGGCAGTTGTCTATTGGATAGTAGACATCATCAAGCCTCTTATAGAAATCACCTAGTGACATCTCTTGAGCTTTGTAGATCTCATGTACAATATCATCAATATCTGCTCTACTGTATGTCCTGTGATTCTCCATAGACATACTGATCTTTGCTGCATGTTCTGGTAAACATTTGTAGTTCTGCTCAAACATAGTAGCTTTGCTCAAACATAATAGCTCTCTCTAGAACTGTTCTGATGTCTTTAGCTTGCACATTCACTACTCTTCCATCTGTAGCTCGTGCATTACCATTCTCATCTTTGTAGATTCCATACTCATCTTTCTTTTCCCAATAGAAAATTCTTCTGCCTTTAGGATCATAGGCTCTTGCACCCTGCTCGAAACAACCATCGATCGATGCTGGGTTGATCCCGTCTGTAGCTCGTGCATTATCATTCTCATCTATGTAGATGCCATACTCATCTTTCTTTTCCCAATGGAAAATTTTTCTGCCTTTAGCATCATAGGCTCTCGCACCCTACTCGAAATAACCGTCGGTCGATGCTGGGTTGATCCCATCGATCAATGCTAAGTTGATCCCGTCGATCGATGATGAACTTTCTGAATGATAGGTAGTGGAAGTACGAAGTTTGTGTAACTTCGGAGGGGTGCTGTCGATCGATGCATGTTGTATGTCGTCGATTGATCTAGGATGTTTAGAAGTGTATGGAACATTACAGATCGGCTCGTTCTTCTGCTCCTCAATGTCAATCGACACTGTAAGAGGTGCGTCAATTGATGGTTGTTGTTGTTGTCCAAATAATTTGCCCGATCCATTAGCCATAATAAGGGCGTCTGCTACATCCTCCTTGGATATATGTAGGATTCTCCCATAAAGATTTCTTGTAAGTCCCTCTGGGTCTCGAAAAATTCTGAACTCATTTGGTCTAAGATGACCATATTTCTTCTCTCGTTCTGCAGCTGAATCTAGTTTGGACTCTGCTTCTCTGTCAGTATCAATCGATTGCGAATGATTTACGTCGATCGATGTCGATTTCCCGAGTTGATGGGAAACTTGAAAAACACCAGCCTTTTCCATAACAATACCACAATACTCGATTATCTCTTCTTCTCTGTAATCTTCGTCGTACTCGAGGTAGGCTGGGGTGTAACTTCCATCTGCATGGCAGGTGTCAATCAGTTCTGGAGTAGGTGTGTCAATCGATAATGAAGGCTGGGTATCGACCAATTGCTGAACGGCAAACACGTCGATCGATGCTATGGGTTGGGTATCGATCGATGCTCCATCATTGAAGTCATAAACACAGAAGCATGTGGCCACAAGTTCTGCATCATTACATAATTCAATCAGAGTAGCCTTGCTTTTATTCTTGACAGGTTCATAGAAAATATTTTGATCAATTAGGGATAGATACAACCTTTTTAGCTTCATATCTCAGATGGCTCCCACGGTAGCCATAAATGCTCTCCCAAGTAGTAGTGAAGAGTTCCAATCTATCTGGATATCCATCACATGGAAGTCTACTGGGACTAGGGTGTTGTTAATCTGCACTGGAACATTTTTTACTATCCCTCCTGAGTTAACTTTTGAGCAGTCTACAAATGTGAACATATCATTGGAGGCTTCCACTTTCAGGTTAAACTCCTCTGTCATAGTTTTTGGCATGATTCTTACTAATGATCCAATATCACAGAGGGCATTGGGGTATCCGTTGCCTTTGATGAAGCATAGAACCACAAACTTTTCAAGATCACTTTTCTTCTTCAGACAAGTCCTCTGTTTCATCTTTACTCTAAGATGATTGAATATGATCTCTATATCCTCTTCTGTCTCCTTTGATTCCCTGAAGAACATCCACAACTTGTGTGTATAATAAGCTTCACCAAAAGGGATGTCCAAAGGAATTTTGGAGACTCTTTTAACAAAGCTATCCATCTCTTTTTCATTGGCTTCTCTGCGTTGATGTTTGGAGATCTTTTGCTTCCTCTTGGAATGTCCTTCATCTTCTCTATCAAGATCCATAGCTTCAATCGTGTTAGTATTTTGTGTTGAAGCTGTGATGGTTGGACGCACAATCAAATCTGCATTAATGATTGGTAGTCGAACCGGCTTTCTCATCTGTAGATCGATGCTCATGTCGCATAGTCTATCGATGCTTCCATCTGTCTATCGGTCGATTGTCTTGTGTCTGTGTCGATCGATGTTAGTCGATTCACACGAAGCTACTGATACTGCAGGAGTTGTTGTCGATCAATGCTCATTACTCGGTGTCGATCAACATCAATGTAAACTGCCGAAAGACATAGAACTTTCCACGCAAAAATCTCCTTCTTGGAAACTTTCTCTCTTATCCTCATGCCAAAAATCATCATCAATCAATGCGTTGATGTGGTCCTTCTATCCAGACTCATTGATTCTTTAGCCTGTTGCATTACACAGATGACCCTTGAGGTCATACAGGTCTCCATTCTCATCCTTAGTCAATATTAAAGTTGCAATCATCTGAACTCGCCTACTTTCGTCGATCGATGTGGGTAGGTTGATGTCGATCAATTTTATGTGATCAGTGTTGGTCGATGCTAGAGTTAAGATGTCGGTCGATATGGTCCATGAAGACGTGTCGGTCGACGTGGTACAGGTGCTGTGGTCGATGCTTGTCATCTTTCTTTGTGGATCGTACGTTCAAGTATGTCGGGGTCAGAGAATGCTAGTTCTTGTTCTTTATTGCTCCTGGTGGTTCTTTGCATGTATCCGAAAATAAAGGAAAAGAAAAATTATTAACTTTGAAAAGTAGTAACAAACCTAGACTAAATCCTAGAAATTAAATCTAATAGCGATCAATGCTCTCCGGCAATGGCACCAAATTTGACATGCGTGTGTTTATTTTTCTAGTAGGGTATAAATATCCAAAACAATTAACTATCAAATTAACCATAATCTTAACACACAAAATAATACTCTTTCCAAGAGAGATCAGGTGTAGTACTTAGGGATCGAATCCACAAAGAACAATGGCACACAAAAGATTTTTTTATTTCTAAAGACTACGCTAGTTAAATATATATTAGTGGTGTACAATCAATTAAGGAAATATTCCTTATCAAGAGGTAGAGATGCAAAATGGAAATATACTAATAATGCAAATATGAAAATATGCTATTTAATTAACTAGATGCAAATGTAAATATGCCAGATCTAGGGTTTCAAGCTAAATGAATCATAAGGAATAGAAAGCACAAAAATGTAAATATATTAGAACTCAAATGTTAACTATTTTGACCATTTTAACTCCAACTCTCGTATATGAGCAAAAGGAAAGACCATCGATCGACGGCTAAGGCCTAGTGTCGATCAACGGTGAAATCAGAAGGAAGTGTGGGGGGGAGATTTCATACGTCCACCAGACTTATTAGACTAGCTCTCGCATGCGCCTAACAACCTAGTTCAATGAAGTCTATTCTGGCACAGAACCTACTCTTGAAGTTCTCCATGTCCTATCTTCGAGATCCTAGTTAGCTACTCTAGAATGCAAGCATTAAGCACAACTCAACTGATGGATATTAACTTAACCTAGCAATACTACTTTTGGGATAATCCATCATTGCTATCATTCAAGCCTAAATCTAATTGATAACTATTCAAACATGATCTTTATCACATAAATCATAGATGAAATAGATGTAGAATAGAAATTAAATAAAAACCAAAGGAGTTCCAGGAGGACTATGAAGGAGTTCCTCCTTTCTCTCTCAACCCTAATACAATATAATAATAGTAATGCCTTTAGAATGAATGAATAATCTCTCTGTCTCTCCTTAAGACATAAATATAAAACTCTAAACTTAGTTCAAAACTCGTCCAGGGCATTTTGTCATTCTGACATGGGCTTTAAATCTGCTGTTTGAGAGTTAAACGTCGATCTATGGCACGTTTGCTGCATCGATCGTCCTTAGTCTTCAATCATTGGTCGACGCCAAGTATATGTCATCGATCGATGGCGTCTTCGACTCCTTAAATGATCAGTTATGGATTCTTCTCCTCTAAATGCTCCAAAACCTCCAAGGATTTCATATATCTCCAAAATGTCTATGGACCTGTAAATACTCTAAAACATAGCCTAGACATACATAATAGACCCTAAATAGAGCCTATAACATGGCCTTAAATTGGTAATAAATTGGATATATCAACTAGTTGGAATCTTGCCTTCCCTAGGGCGGGATGCTTGGACTGAATCTTACTCTCTTTAGGGCGGGGAGGAGGATGCGGTGCTTGGGTGGTTCCGTGTTGATGAGACATGGTCGTAGATCGAGATAGATGAGATGATGAGAAGTTATAATGATTTCTCGTATTTTGTAATCTCGGGAGTCGTTCGTTTAAAGATTGAGTTATCTTTGTCGATGATATGCATATTTAAATTCTTCACGAATCATACAAAGTTTTTAATCTCTCATTGTGGGAACCGAAATTCACACCGTCGATTTTAAGTGAATGGAGAAAAGCAAAGAAAGCCCTACTTTCCTTGAGGTCCAGATCTCTGCAAAAGCCAACAACAAGTAACCAAACGAATGTGGAAAATATATAAAGATATCAAAAAGAATCTAGAAAAATAAATCTTATTTTGAATCCGCGTAAGAGCTTTGCGATAGTTACAAAAGATTATAAAAGCTTCGTCCGCAAGAGCTGTCAGCGAGCTATCTAGCTCAAGCTACCTAAAACCTTAAACGTAATTGAGTCGCAGCTCGATAAAAAAGAAGAAAAAGACAAGAAAACGTTGATTTCGGACAGGACCTTATGAAAGGCTGCCTATGTACCCCTTTCGAGGATCAAGCCGAACATAGTTTAATTAAAGAGTTTGAACAAGAGATTGAACTGAACTTGTTTAAAATAAAGCTTGTGCGAGAGTCCAAAATGAGTCCCCTTTCTTTAGGTCATGAGTGTTGCTTATATAGTCATCCAAGGTCGGTGGTGTCTTCCCATAATGCCCCTGATCCGAGTTTATCCTTTGTGGAAACTTTCCTTTTTCTTCTCGATCTTCACGCTTATACGGAAACTTGATGTTTATCTCTTCTTTCCATTTATCTTTTCGGAAAACAAGTAGATCGTCATAACGAGTGGGCCTCTTTCTCGTCCACCGTTCGTGCGAGGCTAGCTATCATTTCATTCGAGATAAAAGGAAATGGATGAATAGTCGCGACATTGGTGTTTAGATAAACATTTGTCTTTCTATAGGAACGGGAAAATCTAATAACAAGTCCGATCGAGACGAAACAAAAGCTCGTGTGATCAGAACTTCCAGAGTTATCACATGGATTGGATGGGAAAGTTTTGTTCGTGCATTGTCCCTGCCCCAGGACGGGTTGGACTAATCCGTGGATCATACACGCCCTAGGGCGGGTCAGTTCATCCTGCCCTATGGCGGGATGCTCGGGTCTAGGACTGCCCCACCCTAGGGGGGGATGCTCAAGTCTAGAACTGCCCCGCCCTAGGTCGGGATAGTCAGGCCTTGGACTGCCCCACCCTAGGGCGGGATGGTTAGGACTTGGACTGCCCCGCCCTAGGGCAGGATGGTTGGGATAAGGTCTGCCCCCCTAGGGCGGGGTGGTCGGGTGATGTGTGCGCCGCCCTAGGGCGGGGTGAATGGATGAAGGAGTTCCCTGCCCTAGGGCGGTGTTGGGGAAAAAGTCGGTCACGACAAAATCAAACGGCAATAACTTCCCGAAAAAGTCCTTTTGGAAAAAGAGAGATAAAATTGCGAGAGAAAACCCAAATCAAGTTTTAAATCAATTCCGGAAAGGAATCTGACGATTAGTCCTCGAGAAAGGTTACTCTAAGCCTTAAACAATGAAAACGGCTACAAAGGTCAATTGTGTGAACACATCGTCCAACTCACCAAACAAGCGAATAAGACAAAGCGTCATGGCTAACTCACCATTTTGCCGAGTTGGACAAGCCCTAGCTCGCCAAGATGGTGAGTTGGACCAAGAAACAAGACCAACTCGCCATTTTGGCAAGTTGAGACAGTCCTACTCGCCAAAATGGTGAGTAGAATCACTTAAGCAATCCTACTCGCCATTGTGTCGAGTTGACCAGTCATACTCACCATTTTGGAGAGTAGGATCACACAAGCAATCGTACTCGCCATTCTGGCAAGTTAGACCAGTCTTGCTCGCCATTTTGGCTAGTAGGATCACACAAACAATCCTACTCGTCATTTTGGCGAGTTGGACAAGTTCTACTCGCCATTTTAGCGAGTAGCATCACACAAGCAATCTTACTCACCATTATGGCGAGTTGGACCAGTCCTACTCGCCATTTTGGCGAGTAGGACCACACAAGCAATCCTACTCGCCATTATTGATTAGTCATTTCCGAAGTTTACTCAAGAAGGTTTTTCGAGCATGTCGCTGCTGACAGCATTTTATATTGGACATGTGTTGGCCTTAAGACTAGCCTTGTAGGCTGTCTATCACTTAGAAGAAGAATTTGAGTTGTCATCTCACATGTGATTCTCGAAGATCATCATGTATGTTGTTCAGTTTAGATGAGAGTGATCGAAAACCTTTGAAGAGTCTCGTAAACGTGCAGGCGCAAGCAAAGAGACATAGTTTAGGAATCTCGTGTCATTTTGATACTATGCCTTTGAGATGTTAGAGACCAGCGCAGTGAGTTTAAGGGCAAGAACTAGGTTTACTTTCGGTTTTAGGAGGTGCGATGACTATTTCGGCTTACGTATTCTATTTGCAGTTTCAACCTGATTCTATTTCGATATTGAAGTCTGCGATAAGTTCTCAGCTTATGTGACTTGCATCAATCAGGAAATGAGCATTTCTCTGGACAACTTTTAAGTCTCGGAATTTCTGACCAAAATTTTGGGTTTCTATTATAGCGCTATTATCATGTGTTGGATGTTAGAGAACCAATTCGATGAAAGGTTAATTTTTTGTTTCAACGGTTAGAGTGTTCATCGGGGCTAACGGATGAACAAGTGATTTTTATAGTCGCGGTCGGACTGCTTTAGTTTTATAGTCGTGGACGGACTGTTTTTGTTTTTATAGTCGCGGATGGACTATTTTATGTTTTTGAAAATATTTTTTGGATATTTTCTGCGGTGTTCGCTATTATTTTCCGAAGATATTTGTTTATCAGAGATTTTGAGTTTGTTGTGATCAGCAACAAATTTGATGGTAGGTGCTACCATTATAGAGAATTGTCGAGAAAGGAGTTAGTGCGTATGACTTGTTTGGTCTTCCAAGATAGTGTTGTTATCGAGGAACTTACTTTTGTCAAAAAACGATTTCTCAAGCGTCTGCGACATCTCGCGATGCTGAAGATTGGTTTTTCTTTCATATGCCGCATTTCATGCTTTTAAAGTTTGCGGGCTTGAATATGTTTTATGTTGTCCTAAGGGTTTTGTTTTAACATTACATGAGAGAAATATTTTGGTTTGTTTGCGGATGTTCGCGGCCAGAACTGTTGTCTCTGTTTGGATGTTAAATTTTTTGATTTGTGATTGAGGAATTTGGACCAAGGGGTCATGTAAATTGATCCATGGGAAGGAGCGCCTTCTTTCATTATGCCTCGTGAAGAGTCAGACTTCCGTGATTTCATGTATTTTAAAGGATGTTTTGTATAGACCAAGGAGCTTGATACGAGTTTTTCCTTATATGCCACGTTTTTTGGGTAAAACATTACGTGCTTAAAGTGAGTTGTGGAAAGTATAGAACTTGGTCGATTTGGTCCGATCCAGGGATCGGGATCGGTTGAGGGGTCAGTCCAGACGGTTGTTTTAACCGGGTGATCCGGTCCTGGTCTGATAATCCAGGCCAGTTGGTCGGTCCAGTTCTGATCTGAGTCCGGCTGGGTGGTCGTCATAGGTTGAATGGCTTGGCCGGATCGGATGGTTCGACTTGGTTGGATGGTCCGAGTACACTGGTCAATCCGAACTTGGTCGGGTGGTCCAAATGTTTTTTTTGGTCCTAGCAGATTGGATGGTTCGTCCGGATCGGATTGTTTGACTGTAAGACCGAGAAGTTTTTGGTTCGGTTATAGAATCAAGTACTGTTGGTGCTATGATAAGCGTACCGCTTTTTTGATGAAATGATTTGCAGAATTTTATAGATATTCTGTAACATGTTGGTTATCGTAAAATTCATGTTTTCAGGTTTATATGATAATTGTGTTTTTGGAACAAATCATTGATTTCTATTGTAAAGTACTTTCGCGAGGCGAGAGATTCATGCGATAAAAAAAAGTTGGCGAGATTTTCTAGAAATTATGTCGCGTTTTCTTTATTATCAGAAAAAGATTCAAAAATTTCATGTTCATGGACGAATGTTTAAAAATGTGGGAGTATACGAGTATATGTATATGTACCTACTCCCTCTTTTTTTCGAAAGACAATGGATGAACTGTTCTTTCGAAGGGTTCTTTACGTTTTTTTCTTTCGAGGATTGAGATGATCAACAATATGAGTTGATTTTAAGACGATGTTGGGATTGTGATACTCGGTTGGTGACTTGGAATAGGTTGGTTTCTTAATAAAATTTCTAGGAACAAGTCGGTTTTAAGACGGCGCTCGTGTTTCTAGTTCTTTCTATTAGGAAGCGAGACGAGAATGCTTGAATGTGTGGCGATCGTTTTACCAAAGATTAGATTGGTGATACACCTTATATTTTAGCCACTCTAGACTATGATTTACATATGCTGTTGAAACCATTTATCTGCTTTTGAAGTCTTTTTAGAGCGTTTACAGGTTCATGTACTCATGGAAGTAATATGACCATTTTGAAGCATTTCAGAGCTAATATGAGAATCAATTGACATCTAAGGATTTATGTCGACCGATGGTCACCATTTATGATCGATCGACGTGGTCTCATCACCAACGATCGACGGTAAATCCATCCGAGAGTTAATGACAAATTAGAAGAAATTAAGTTTCACAAAGTTCCAATAATTGCACCCTACGTCCCTGACCGCCTGTTAGGCTATTATTAGGGTTTTGTACTATTTAATAGTCAAACTTGCCTAGAGAGTTTTTAGAGAAGCAACTTGCTACCTTGGAGAGAGAGAGCTTAGGATTGGAGAGAGAGATCTGAACTTCATAACAGAGAAGATCTTTAACTCCTTTGCTTTTTACTCTATTTATTGTTTCTCTTCATTATCATTTATCTAAGTATTATTCAGACATCATGACTATGTTTCTTATGAATATGTCTGAGTAATCTTGCTGTTAGATTTAGGTGTCTCATAAGGTTGACTTATGTATTGCTAAAATGGATTGAATATTAGAGTGTTAAAACATGGTTCTTCATCTAGTTATTCTTAATCCTAATGTTTAGGATTGATCACCCTCAACTTAGATCCTAGGATTAATTTGGGACAAGTGATAACTTGGCCAAATAACTGAAACATAACTAGTATGATCTAATCAAACTAGATGCATAGGAGAGTTGCTCTAGCTTGCTTAGAGAATCCATCAAACCTGATCTTAATGCTTGCTAGAAGCAATATGGATCGACGAACGTTGAATCGGTCGATATTGTGAAAGGTGTATCGATCGATATTCAATCCGAATAATCGATCGATGCTTTCTCGCGATCGACAAACGAAGGTTGAGATCCGAGATCTAGTGAAGGTAATCTAAGTGATTCACCAAAGGTTTGAGTTCAGAACACTCAACATTAATAAACCTCTAATAATCTCTAATTGCTGCTTACTTAGTCATACCTGAGAAAATACATGAATCTAGCTATTCCTCTATTGTTAACAACCTCAATTCAAACCAACCGAATAATTGCCTTGTTCACCACTTTATTTACTGTTTAAAACCTGCTATTTTTCTAGCTTTATTTCAAAGACTATAAATCTATTGTGTAGTCCTAGAGTCTATGTGGATTCGATCCCTAAGAACTGCAACTGAACCTCTTATTTGAGAGAGTAATTCACTCCTTAGGGTAATTTGAGTGATATCAGTTGGTTTGGGAGTTCTGCCTGGATAGTTAAGAAACAATAGAACAAGACTGAAAAAATTTCCTAAGACTTAGATTGCTAGAGTATCCACTTAGATCCTAAGTTCCTTAATGTTTATGACAGTTTTCAAAACGTTTTCATCCTTTTCCTACAAAAATTCCAACTCTGATAAAATTTTCTAAGTCGGACATACCTTAGTCTTATCGGAGATTCGGATCTGCCTCTTCTTCATTCTTCTTTTCTTTGTGTCTTCTGACCTGAGTTTCAATTTTCGTAGTGTGAGTTTTTAGGGGAAGGGATTTGTGGTTCACCAAAGGTTTTCGTGAGTCTGAGTTAGTATTTTATTGAAAGTTTATTTGGCATTTTAGGACTGGCCACTTTCAATTCAATGTCAAAGAACTTCAAAAAGTTTGATACTGATTTCCGTACGAATTGTTTTTTGACGAAATTATGACGAGAATATCGGAGTGAGGAAAAAATGTTGACGTCAAAGTTTTCCATTTTCGTCTCTTAGAAAGTTTATCAGATGTTTACAAATAGATGTTTTCGACTCAACGTGGCAGAATCTTGTAAAACTGGATTGCATTTTTGTTTCAAAGGAACTTCTACAAAATAATTGAAACAAAATTGAAGAAGAGTAGGTGATGACTCGAAGAAAGCTAAAGCAGGCGATTAGGAAAAAGAAGCAATGGACACAATATCATTCAGATAAGGTGCTCAGTTCGTCATGCTGCGAGTAAACTGGTCCTTCCCTTACCCATTGTCTTTGTTTTCCCGTTGATCGTTTCATATGATCTTGTATGACTTCCCGAAGGTCGTCGAATTGTTTTTTGAGTTTATTTACGAGAACCGTTTCGCGAGTGTTGTCAGATTTACTACATGAAGGTTGTATCGTAAATTAATGTCTTCTTTATTTTTTACGAATGAGGTTTTGTAAAATATTTACCGAGATTAATTTTATAAAAGTTACAAAACATGTTGTTTATCTTAATTTAGGGAAAGTTATTCCGGAAAATGTTATCTAGTTTGGTTTTACAAAAGTTGTTTCCTAAGATTGTTTTCCGAATTTAATCTTGTGAAAAGTTGTTCTGCAAAATGTTGTCGAGTTTAATTCTACAAAAATTGTTTTACAAAATGTTTTCGAGTTTAATTTTGCAAAAGTTATTCCACAAAATGTTGTCAAGTTTAATTTTACGAAACTCATTCCGTAGAACATTTTCGAGCTTAATCTTGCGAGAGTTTATTCCGCAAAATGTTATCGAGTTTAAATTTACAAAAACTGTTGTGTAAAGTGTTTGTCGAGCTTAATTTTACGAAATTTGTGCTGTAAAAATGTTTTCGAGTTTTGGCTATATGAGAGCCGTTGTTTGGAAAAACTCACATTCTGCGGCTGTTCCGCAGATCTAGTTTCTGAGTTTTTAACATTGGAAACTCTTGCTGCAACGAGCTTGATTGTTGCGAACAAACTTAATCAAAAGTTTTCTTGATTCCATAGGATCGATCCAGGGCAGTTTTGAGTACTCTTTTCGAAATAAGCTTAGTATACGAATGTCAAGAGTTCACAGTGACGCTTGAATTTTTATGAAACCTTAGGTTCCAGAAAACGTTTTAGCGGTGATGGATAAGATCCCTCGTTTTGCTTTGTTAAGTATTCGTCAGCCGTTTTAGGTTTCAAGTGATTTTATAGAAATCAACTTTGTTCTTCCGAAAGTTATTCAAAAGAAGTATAGCAGTGAGGGATTAAGAACCTGATTTTCCGTGCTTCTATTTCTGCAAGTGATCTAGGTTTTCTCCGTGACTTCGGAAGGTGTAAGCGAGTTTTATTTCTCCGAAGAATTTTTACGGAAATTATCAGGAAGAAGTATAGCGGTGAGTTGAGTACCCGATTTGCTGTGTTTCTTTTTCCGTGAGTAACCTAGTGTTTGTCTGCGGTTTTTTTGGAGAGCAAGTTTTGTTTTTCCAAAAATCTTTCGGAAAACTTCTTTCAGTCAAACCCTAAGCATAGAGATTTCTCCAACTCGGTAATAAGACAAATTATATGGGGTTTGATAGGTTTTATCGCTGCCCATTCTGTTTTGACAGAGAAATTGTGTGCTTGTTTTAGTTCTCTTCCTGTGGCGAGAAGTCGCTACTAGTTTTTTTATTTTTTTTGAGCACTCATGCGTTTGCGTAAGCGTTGGCCGTAAGAGCAGTCGATAGTTCTTTTACCAGAGTTTTTGCAAGACTTTCATATGTACAGACATCGTTTTGATCAAGCTTTTGCGGCCTGAGAGTAAGAGTAATCCCCCCTCCTTCTAGCGCCAAACTGTGGGAACCAAAATTCACACCGTCGATTTTAAGTGAATGGAGCAAAGAAAAGAATACCCTACTTTCCTTGAGGTCCGGATTTTCTGTGAAAGCAAACGACAAGTAACCAAACAAATGCGGAAAATATAGAAAGATATCAAAACGAATCTAGAAAAGTAAATCTTATTTCGAATCTGCGTAAGAGCATTGCGATAGTTACAAAAGATTATAAAAGCTTCGGCCGCAAGACCTGTCAGCGAGCTATCTAGTTCAATCTACCTAAAACCTTAAACCTAATTGAGTCGCATCTCGATAACAAAGACGAAAAAGACAAGAAATGGTTTTGTTGATTTCGGACTGGACGTTATGAAAGACTGCCTACGTACCCCTTTCGAGGATCAAGCCAAACGTAGTTCAATCAAAGAGTTTGAACGAGAGATCGAACTGCCTGGACGAGTGGTCTACTATGTGCGCAAGTCATACAAACTGAACTTGTCAAAAATAAAGCTTAGGGTTTTTAAGTGCAGAGATTCTAAAGTCTAAAGAGAGAGTCCAAAATGAGTCCCCTTTCTTTAGGTCATGAGTCTTGCTTATATAGTCATCCAAGGTCGGTGATGTCTTCCCGTAATGCCCCTGATCCTAGTTTTTCCTTTGCAGAATATTTCCTTTTTCTTCTCGATCTTGATGCTAATCCGGAAACTTGACATTTATCTCTTCTTTCCATTTATCTTTTCGTAAAAAAAGTAGACCGTTATAAAGAGTGGGCCTCTTTCTCGTCCAGCATTTGTAAGTGGGCCATTATCATGATTGACCCATTTTGGGCTGTTTTATGACATAGCCATTTTTACGATTTCTTTCAGAGAAAACGACCGTTCGTACAAGGCTAGATATTATTTCCTTTGAGATAAAAGGAAATGGATGATTAATCGCGATGTTAGTGTTTAGTTAAACGTTTGTCTTTCTATACAAATGTTTGGACTTAGATTTTTACGAAGGACGAGTCTTGCGGTTTTTATCGTAAAAAATTAATGACAAGTCCGATCGAGACGAAATGAAAGCTCGTGTGATCAGAGCTTCGAGAGTTATCACATGGCTTGTATGTGAAAGTTTGGTTCGTGCATTGTCCCCGTGGATCGTCCCCGCCATAGGGCGGGATGGTTGGTCTTTAACAGCCCTACTCTAGGGCGGGATGCTCGGGTTTAGGACTGCCCCTCCCTAGGGCGGGATAGTTGGGACAAGGTCTGCCCCGCCCTAGGGTAGGGTGGTTGGGTAATGTGTGCCCTGCCCTAGGGCGGGGCGGCTGGACGAAGGAGTACCCTGCCCTAGGTCAGGGTGAATGGGGTGCTTGTGCTCCGCTCTAGGGCGGGGTGAATGGAGTGCTTGTGCCTCGTCCTAGGGCAGGGTGGATGGTCGAGGCTTGCGCTGCCCTATGGCGGGGTGGATGGTCAAGGATCGTTCTGTCTTAGGGTGGGACGGTTCATGCTTGATTGTCTCGTCCCCTGAGGCGTGGCAACTTGGCTAGCATGCACCGTTTGGTCGTGGAATATCGTCTAAAGATTTATTGATTAGTCGTTTCCGAAGTTTACACAAGAAGTTTTTTTAAAAGGATTAGATTACGAATTTTGGATGTTGATATGTTGTTTCCAAAGTTACTCAAAGAGGGTTTTCAGAAGGGTTAGATTATGTGTGTTGGACGTTGATTTCGAGATTACCGTTTTTGATCCCAACACTCATGTTCTTTTTTATTTAAGGAATGAAAACTTTTATGTTATGGTTTTTAGGCATTGATTCCATCGTAACCGATTTTGACCCCAATAGTTAGCTCTCCAGCTCGCTAGAATTGTTTGAAACGTTCTTGCGAGGCGTGTTAGGCACGATAGGTAAGTTAGGCGGATTTAATGACTGGAAGACCAAAGGCTACAGCTATAGAATTTTATACTTCTATAAATTTGTGGAGTAAGTTTTCAAATTCTTTAATTGCTTACTTCCACAAGAAAGCTTCTGAAGGTATAAATCCTTCTCTCTCTCTTCCTTCTTTCTTATTTGCATCATGTCTTCAAGCAAGAAAGCTTCTTAAGGTACTCTGCCCTCTTCTTTCGATCAAGAGAGCCTGCATGTTAAGGGAGGTGAAATCATTTTGAAAGTCAAGTTTCTGCCGTATTCCCTTGACCATAAAGAGGTCCTCGAGTATTCAAGTGCGACTTGCAGAATGGAATCGTGTCTGCCAGAACCGTGGTGTCCTTCGAGACCTAAGATTCTGGAAGTAATTGATGGACCGATCCAAAGCACCTACGTCTTCCTCCACACTGCTTGTTCATGATTTTTGCCAAGTTCTGGAGGAGGTATGTTTCGAACCCCAGTGCATGGGAATGTGCTGATGCTCCTCCCGAAGGCTACTTTACATGTTATGAGGTGCATTTTTTTACGTTGTCGCTTGTGGTTTCCCATCATGGCGATCATAGTTTGGTTTTAGGCACGCCTTCGTCTGTCGATAAGCCAATTATCCCCCAGTGGATTGCAGCACCTTATGGGTTTATTAGTGCTGAGTTTCAAACAGGGAATGACCCTTGATGCTGATTATCTCAAAGCCTTCCTTCAGGTGCAAAAAGTAAGGGGTGTTATTTATGGTCTTAAGCGGAGGCAACACATGATGATAATCAATTCGATTAGTTCAAACTTCAGCAGATGGCAGAATTTTTTTTTCATCCACATAGACAGTGCCTCATCGCGGAAGAGTGCCTTACCACTTTTCAAAGTGTATGGAGTCAAAAGGGTAGCTTGGTCGGATATCTTGGCGCTTAATAGTTTTCCCAATATCTTACAGTGCACTTGTTTTCTTTGTTTCATAGTTTTCAATCCCATTCCTCTGCATCCTGAAGACTTGACTGTCGTTAGGGACCTCCTTCGCGGCGACCCATTCTACTGGGGATTCTTCTCTCCAGAACGAGTTTATTTGGTGGTGGTGTACCACCATACCCGAGCTCAACCTCAAGCATTCACGGAAGGAGACTGTTGGGGTCAAACACTGTAATCTCGAAACCAATGTCCAACACTTGCAATCCAGCTCTTTTGAAAAACCTTTCGAGATAACTTCGGAAAAAACCACGAAAGAAGTTTGGAAACAACAATCCACGATCAAACAAAATGTTCCATGAGCCAATCCTCCCACCCAAGGGCGGAGATGTTCCACAAGCCAAACCACCCCGCCCTAGGGTGGGGACATCGCTTACCAAACCATCCTGCCTAGGGCGGGGACGATCCACAGATCAGTCCACCTCGCCCTAGGGCGGGGACTATCTATATTTAGGTTTTCCCATTCCAGGACGAGCCATGTATTAACTCTCAAAGTCCTGATCAAATGAGCCCTTGTTTCATATCGATTGGACTTGCCCTTTAATTTTTACGATAACAACCACAAGACATCTTTCGTAAAAATCTGAGAATCACATGTATACTATGGCACTGGTTAACTTAACACCATAATCGTAATAACTATACGTCCACTACCCATTGTCTCAAGGAAACTAATGACTAGCCTCATACAAAAGGCATTTTCTCTGAAAGAAATCGTAAAAAAACGTCTAAGTCAGAAAACGGTCCGCGAGGGTCCAAACATGACAAATGGCCACTTGAAAACTCTAGACGAGAAAGAGCCTATTCAGTATGATGGCTTACATAGTTTTCAAAGGTATAAACGGGAGAAAGAGAAAGAGATAAACGTCAAGTTTCCATATGAACATGAAATCCGTGAGAAAAAAGGAAAACTTTCACAAATAGATGAATTCGGATTGGGGCATAACGAGAAAGACGTGGCTGACCTTGGAGGAGTATTTAAAAAAAGCCAGGACAAAACACAAAGGGATCCAAGACTTATACCTAGGAGACTCCTGTTAGCTCTAGAGAATTTAAGACTTAGGCGGCTAAACTAGAAAAATTCGTAGTTAGAACCTTTTCTTCTTTATTTTGTGATTCTCATTGTTAGAACTTCTCTATTTGATCTTGTTCTCGGCAATACTTTGTAACTCTACTCATCTTAATAATTAAAAACGCCCCATCGCAATTCTCAATTGATTTTTGTTATCTCTTTCTTTTTTTGTATTCGTATATTTGCGCAGATAATCCGGAACCTCAAAGAAAGTTGAGAATATTGTCTTTTCTCCATTAACTAAATAGACAGTGTGAATTTCAGTTCCCACGGTTTTGGTGCTAGAAGGAGGGGAGGTCGGATTCCCTAACATTAAAATCACCAAACGATCAGGAAGACCATGTCTGATCAAACAGGCAGCGGTATCGTCTTCTCCAAGGAAAGAGCAACGGCCGATCAGGTCAAACCTCGCAACAATCTCCTTGTCATAGAACTGATAATCGCAAATATCAATGTCGCAAGGGTATTAGTCTACACTAGAAGCTCGGATGATATCGTCTTCCAAAGCACCCTCGAGAGAATGGAAGTTAACCTATCCAAAATCACGGAAAGTCCAATCCTGTTGGTATGATTCCCAGGAGAATCTACCACGACTCTCTGTCAATAAGCCTCGCGGTTGAACCTGGGAGCATCACAAAAGTTGTAGAGTTTCTAGTCATAGATCCTCATGCATCATACAACGCAATCGTAGGCACCCCATGGCTGAACTCTATGCAAGCAATCCCGTCAACGGTACCACATGTGCCTTATGTTTCCTGTAAGACCCGATCCTGGATTTCCTTAATCCAACCGAACCGCGGTCTTACTTAAGATCATCAGTCAGTTCGTTTGGTTGAGTGACAATC
>MU105649.1:0-302957 GCA_012274485.2 Sinapis alba | reverse complement strand
TCCCCGTGCAACCAAGACAATCTGGAGAGATCGGAAAATATCACAAGTCTGCTTTGCCGCAGAATTAAAACGAAAAACTCGACGGCAGAAAATTCTCTTAAAAGAAGAAGAAATCGACTCCCGTCGAAAACGCCCCAGAACAAGATCCAACATAAATCTTTTGACAATTACATAAGGCCGGAGCCTTAGAGGAAAAACGTGAACCAACTTGGAAACCTCTGGTCTCAGTTTGTCTTGACGAAACATGCCCTTGGTGATGCGTTGAAATCGGCGCTAACCTTTGTGATCCTTTAAAAACGGAGCTCATAGCCTGTCTAAAAAAAGAACTTCGACATGTTCGCTTGGGCCGCAGAGGACATGTTCGCTTGGGCCGCAGAGGACATGCCCGGAATTGACATTAACATAACATGTCAAGACCTAAACATATATCCAACTTTCAAACCAGTCAAACAAAAAATACGAAAGTTGGGACCCGAACATGCCACTGTAGTCAACGACGAGGTTGAAAAACTCCTCAAAGTAGGATCCATAATGGAATTCAAGTACCCAGACTTTCTCGCAAACCCCCTTGTGGTAAAATAGAAAAACATAAAATAGTGAGTGTGCGTAGATTCCACCGATATCAACAAGGCTTGCCCTAAAGATAACTTTTTGTTGCCACATATCGACCGTTTGGTGGAAGCAACAGCAGGTAACAAACTCCCATCTTTCATGGAATCTTTTTCAGGATACAATCAAATCATGATGAATCCTGCGATCGCGAGAAAACTGCGTTCATTACAGACTGCAGAACATATTGCTACAAAGTAATTCCGTTTCAGACTTAAGAACGCAGGTGAAACCTACCAACGACTCGTCAATCAAATGTTCTCTGAGCAACTCAAAAAGACTATGGAGGTTTACATCAATGATATGCTCGTCAAATCTCTGAACGAGAAGGACCACATCACCCACCTACAAGAATGCTTCTAACGATTGAACCTCCATTTAATGAAACTTACTTTGTCATGTACCGCGGAATCGAAGCTAACCCAAAATAAATCGACTCATTGATCGAAATGGCCTCTCCAAAGACCAAACGTGAAGTGCAAAGGTTAACAAGGAGAGTCGCAACACTCAATCGTTTCATTTATCTATCAACGGATAAATGCTTGCCGTTCGATGAAAATTTGAAAGGGAACAAACAATTTGAGTGGTCCAAGCTATGCGAAAAATCTTTCCAACAGCTAAAGCATTACTTGGCAACTCCCCCCGTTCTTGCAAAACCCATAGAGGGGCAAACCATGTTCCTGTAATAATAGTATCGGCAACAGCGGTAAGTGGCGTCCTACTCAGAGAACAACACGGTGCCCAAAAGCCGATTTTTTATGTAAGTAAAACATCGTGACATCATCTCGAAATTGAGGCCCTATTTCCAATCTCACGCGATAATAGTCCTCACTACTTTCCCGCTACGAACAATCTTGCATAGCCCTAGCTAGTCGGGAAGGCTAGCTAAATGGGCAATCAAATTAAGCGAATAAGATATGAAATATCGAACAAAAACCTTTGCAAAATCTCAAGTACTCACGGATTTCTTAGTGGAATTACCCATCAAAGATATGACAAACAAGGAACCAAACTCAACCTGGCTCCTTCACATCGACGGATCTTCGTATAAGCAAGGCTCAGGGATTGGCATTCGCCTCACATCTTCAACCGGGAAATTCTAAAACGGTCATTCCGACTAGATTTCCACACTTCAAATAACAAAACTGAGTACGAAGCGCTCCTCGCAGGACTACGACTAGCTCATGGCCTCAAAATACACAATATAATGGGTAATACGAAGCAAGGGACAAAAGGATGGATAATATCTGAAACATGTCCAAAACCTAGCCCAAGATTTTGACCAGTTCGCTCTCACACGGATCCCCCACTCAGAAAACACCCAAGCGGATGCTTTGGCAGCCCTAGCATCAAGTTCAGACCTGGGCATCAAAAGAATAATCCTCATTGAGCACCCAAGCATCGGACCACCAATTGTCGTCAACCTAATTCAAGCACAGGATGACGACGTCGAAGAAATTGAAACCCAGTCCAAAGAAAATTTGGAACAATCCGAATATGGTTGCGACAAGCCATGGCTGGAAACAATTCGGGCCTACATCATCGACGGGACACTCCCTTCCAAAAAATGGGATGCTCTTAAGATCAACACCCTAGCCGCACGATACGTGTTGGTGGACGGGGAAATTTACATATGGCAATTATCCGGGCAACTCATGACATGCGCGGAGGGAAATAAAGCAAAAAAAATCATGGAGGAGGTCCATTCTGGGTCGTGCAGAAATCATTCTGGAAAAAGGTCACTTGCAGTCAAAATTGAATGCCATGGTTACTATTAGCCGGCCAACACTGATCAAAGACTGCGAGAAATTCGCGCGGAAATGCGAAAAATGCCAAAGACACGCTCCAAAGATCCATCAACCCACAGAAGTCCTATCATCTATCTCGTCGCCATATTTGTTCATGCGATGGTCAATGGATATCGTTGGCCCCTTGCATAACTCAAAACAGAAGCGATTCCTTCTTGTTCTAACCGATTTCTTCTCAAAATGGGTTGATGCATATTCATACGCAAGCATCAAAGACGTCCAGGTCGAAGGCTTCGTATTGAAAAATATTATTTGTAGACACGGATCCCAGTTCATCTCAACACGGTTCGAGGCATCATGCGAAAAATGGAAAATATGATTAACAAAATCAACTTCCAGATATCTACAGTGTAATGGCCAAGCCGAAACCATAAACAAAACCATCCTCGATGGCCATAAGAAACGCTTAGATGCCAAGAAGGGCCGACGGGCAGAGGAACTCAAAGGAGTCATGTGGTCACACCGCACAACACCGAGACGAGCGACGCGAGAAACGCCCTTCGCACTTGTATACGGAACATAGTACATGATTCTGACGGAACTCAAATTCCCCGGAATACAAAGAAGATTGCTCCCCCGAGCGGGAAGACTTAAACAACAAAATGATGCTGGACGATCTCGACCTTGTCAACGAGCGCCGAGATCAAGCCCTAATACGCATTCAAAACTATCACTAACACATTTCAATGCACTGAACTACAAGACAGATTGATCTCCGAAAGGAGTACGTAGGCAACTCATTGCAATACGAGTTCAGCTGTCCCCCTCTCTCAAAAAAGGGGGGGGGGAGTGGGTACATATACGTATACTAGTATCCTCCCACATTCCAAAATTTGTCCTTTTATCGGATGAACATCCGAATATCACAAAAACACCCTACAGCTACAACGGCAAGCTGCAACTTGCCCAAAAATGTCAAAGATTATCGTAAAATCTGAAAAAGTAAACCATACAAGAAACCAAACATACTACAAACATCTTCAAGCCCGCAAACATTTCAAGCACGAAATGCAGCATATCAAAGAAAGACCAACCTTCAGCATCGCGAGACGCTTAAGAAATCATTTCTTCGACAAAAATACCTTCCTCGGTAACAACACCATCTTGGAAGATGAAACAAGTCATACGCACTAAAAATGTTTTCTTGACAACTCTCAAAAACGGTAGCACCTACCATCATGTTTGTTGCTGATGACAACAAACTATGATACATCCTAAATAGACTAAGTCATCTCCTCCCATAGAGATAGCTCTCGTACATTCAACACAGGATAATAGCTATAAAAGAAACCCAAATTTTGGTCAACACTTCCAGACTTAGAAATTTTCTTCTGAGGAGATGCTCGATTCCTGATTGATGCAAGTCATATAAGCGGAGAACTTATTGCAGACTTCAATATCAAAACGGAATCAGGTCGAAACCACAAACAGAATACTAAAACCGAAGTAGTTACCGCACATCCTAAAACCAAAAGTAAGCCTAGGTCTTTCCCTAAAACCCACATCGTTGGTCTCTAATATCTCAAAGGCAGAATATCCAAATGATCGAGATTCCTAAACTATGTCTCTTTTCTTATGACCACACTTCTACGAGAATTCAAGGATTCTTCCGAGAACTCTCGTCTAAAACAAACAACAAGCGTAACGATCTCCTGAGAGTCACATGATGAGATGAAAACTCACATTCTTGTTGGGGTCAAAAACAGTAATCTCGAAATCAACGTCCAAGACGTATCCTTCTGTCAAACCTTACGAGAACAACTTCAAAAAGGGTTGAGGATCAAACCAAGTCACCATGCTTCATAAACGGAACGATCAAGTTAACGATGCACCAATCAAACCCGCCCTAGGTTGAGGCACATCCGCACCATCCACTCTGCTCTAGGGCGGGGCACATCCGCACCATCCACCCTGCCCTAGGGCGGGGCACAACCCATCCAGTCAACCCCGCCCTAGGACTGGGCACTAGCCGGATCACCAACCACCCTGTCTTAGGGAGGGGAACACTCTTTCCATCCATCCCGCCCTAGGATGGGGCACACCCTTTCCGTCCATCCCGCCCTAGGATCCAGCACACCCTCGCCGTCCATCCGCCCTAGGGGGGGGCACACCCTTGCCTTCCATCCTGCCCTAGGGCAAGGCACACCAGGGTCGTCCATCACGCCCTAGGGCGGGGCACAACAGGGTCGTCCATACTTCCCTAGGGTGGGGTAGTCCAAGACCAAGCACCCTGCCCTAGATCGGGACAGACGTGGACCAGACCACCCCGCCCTATGGCGGGAAAGAGCTTCCATAAACAATCCCACCCTAGGGCTTGGATGATCCGCAGTTCAGTCCATCCCGCCCTAGGGCGGGGACACCTCATGACCCGAATCCTTCTTTCTCATCCAATCCATGTGAAAGTTCTCAAAGTCCTGATCACATGGGTTTTTGTTTCGTCTCGATCAGACTTGTTGTTAGATTTTTACTATAAAAACCGCAAGACTTGTCTTTCGTAAAAATCTAAGTCAAAATGTTCGTACAAAAAGACAATTGTTTAAAAACACCAACATCGTGACTAATCATCCATTTGCTCTTATCTCAGAGGAAATGATAGCTACCCTCGTACGAATGGTCGTTTTCTCCGAAAGAAATCGTAAAAACGGCTGTCATAAAATGGCCCAAAAGGGTCCAATCATGATAACGGCCCACTTACAAAACGCTGGACGAGAAAGAGGTCCATTCGTTATGACGTCCTACTTATTTTCGAAAAGATAAATGGAAAAAGAGATGAACGTCAAGTTTCAAAGGATAAACTCGGATCAAGGGCATTACAGGAAGATGTCACCGACCTTGGATTAGTATATAAGCAAGAGTCAAGACCTCTTTCAAGACACACGTTTTTCTCTGCAAACAAGCATTTAGAGCAACTTAGGCATTCTTTCCTTTTTAGCGAGCTGCGACTCAACTAAGGTTTTCATTTTCAGTTACTAGTACTTGAAATCTCGCCGGCAGATCTGGTAGCCGAAAGGAGGATCTTATTCTATTTGCTCTCAGGTGATTTAGAATAAGATCTACTTTGCTCTCCTTTTTGTTTTACGATATATTGTTCATCGTCTGTATTTGATTGTTTGGCTGCTTGACGTTTGGTTTAGCAGAAATCCGTGACCTCAGGGAAAGCGAGGGTTCCCTAACTTTCCTTATTTGACGTAAGTCAATAGTGCGAATTTTGGTTCCCACAGTTTGGAGCTAGAAGGAGGGGGTACAGATCAGTCTAACACACAGTCCCACAACGCTCAACCAAACATGTCCGCAGACGACCAGAACAACCAACCACCTCACGACGATGATGACACCCACGACGGTTGACACAGACACTAACACTGCAGCGTTCAAACAGGTGAAAAAGATGTTTTCCGCCATTGAGAAAAGGACGGATGTACGTGATAAGCTCGTGGAGTCTATCGCTAAACAGGTGGAAACCCTAACGGCGAGAACTAGATCTGTTTTGCCTCGTGGAACTCCCAGAACCTGCAAGAGAAGACTCGATTTTACGACACCATTAGACAGGCCTGGACACGCGCAAGGAAACCCATCAGGGTTAAACCCTAGCGAAACAACCCCTGTCGGAACATGGAAAAACTCTGAAAACTCTCCGCCTATCGAACAGGAAACATAGGGAGATGGAGTCGAGCAAATTGACTTAGACATCGGTAATCAATCCGAGCAATCGGACAAGGACGCTGATGTACACCCGAGAAGGACTAGAAGTCGAGCTGCTCGGTTGGATACTTTGTTCGAAAAGCCCATGACAGAACAAGAAGAGAATATCTTCTGGGACGAAAAAGAAAAGATATCCAAAAAGCAGGTCCATATTACTCGCAGCAAACGCCGACAACTCCGAAAAACTGCTAGCGACGATTTGGATGAGATCCAGGATCTCCGCGACTATGTCACCAGAACGGCAGCTGGAGTAAAAGCCGTAAAGTCCCAGATCCATCATGCCACCAGTGCTGCTCGAGAGATAGATTGACTTCTTGACAATGCCCGAAAACTCCATTCACTGCATGCATCACTAGGAAGAAAATCTTGGATCCCGGAAAAATCAAAATTCCAGTATACAATGGCGCCACCGACCTGAAAGGGCATCTGCAAGCTTTCCAGATCGCCATGGGCAGGGCCAGGTTGAAGGAACATGAGAGAGACGCCGGCTACTACCACATCTTCATCAAAAATCTCCACGGAGCAGCTCTTGAATGGTTCGCATGTCTAAAGCAAGACTCCATCGGGAGATTCGACCAACTCGCCTTGGAGTTTCTCTGGAGTTTATGGATCAAGAAACTTCCGACGTGGATCTCTGGAGTCTGTCTTAGAAGGAAGACAAGCCACTCCACGACTTCATGAATAAGTTCAAAGTCGTCATGGTGAGAGTTATCGGGATAAGCGACAAGGTCGCCATTGATGCCCTCCAAAAAACGCTTTGGTACAAATCAAAGTTTAGGAAGTGGATAACTCTCGAGATACCGCGCTCGATCCAGGATGCTCTTCACAAAACCACCGACTTCATGAACATGGAGTAGGAAATAAAAGTCCTATATCAAAAGTATAGGCCTGCGAGAACTTCTTTAAAAGATGATTCGGAGCAGAAATCAAAATGGAAAAACCCTCGTAACGACATGTACGTCCATCACGACGGGAGGAGTCCAAGAGAGCGCATAACTATGCCATCGACTCCACTTACGAACAAGGAAGGACCTCAAGAAACACTTGGACTCGAAATCCCTTCGACGAGAATACCTTATGCGAGTTCCACTAGACTAGAGGCTACTTTACTACGAACCGAAAAGTCCTTGGTGGGAGACTAACGGCCAAGATACTTGAAGGAGAAATCTCCAGCATCACTGGTATCAAAGATCTGATCCGAGAAACCAACCGTCAGCCAAGAAACGATAAAAACCCTTCAACAGGGAACGCTCCCCAAGGGAAACAATCAGGTGATAAACGCAGATGGAAACAAGATAGCGGGGGAAACGACAACCACCGACGCAGGGCAAACATGATCATCAGAAGATCACAATACTACCACGACACGGTTTCATCCATAAAAGCTTACCAGCAAAAACTGAATCAAGTGAAAACTGGTTGAATCAGTCACCCTCTCCCCAGAGCCCGATAAACGCAATCACATTCGACGAAGAAGAAACTGAAGGAATCGACCAAACCCACTGCGATCCACTCGTTATCGATCTCGTATTCAGAGATCTCGAGGTCGCAAGAATCCTAGTCGATATGGGAAGTACGGTAAACATTATCTTCCGCAACACTCTAAAGCGGATGAACGTTAATCTCGACAAAGTTATCCCAACGTCAAAACCGCTGACCGGTTTCTTGGGCGTAACATCAATGACCATGGGATCGATAAAACTTCTCGGGATGGCAAAGGAGGTAACAAAAAAAGTCGACTTTGCGGTCGTCGATAAAACTTCTCGGGATGGCAAAGGAGGTCACAAAAAAGTCGACTTCGCGGTCACAATAATGTCATCATGGGAACACCATGGATAAACCCCATGAAGGAGGTCCCGTCAACGTACCACTTGGGCATTAAATTTCTGACTCCGAACGGAATCGCAGCAATCTGGGGGTGCTAGAAATAGTCACGACTTTGCTTCCTAGCCAAACATAAGCTAAGGAAAATCAAAACTATCTCGATGGTGAAACCCGAACGATCAAAGATAAGCTCACCAACCATCGAAAACGCTTCAGAAGAAGACAACTCGGAAATGGCTTGCTCGAAAACGGCTTCAAAAAAAAAAAAAGTTTTCGAGACCAACACTCAAACCCAACCAGAGGAGACAAACACGGAAAAAACGTCAATCTGTGGGAACCGATTTCCACGCCGTCGATTTCCATAAAATTTAGGAAGTCAGGAAACCTTGACTTTCCTAGAAGCACTTGCTCCTTGTGGCTTGGTCGTTTTTTGAAAACTTTAATGAACCAAAGATTTGGAAGAAGCATTTTTCGGGGACTTGAGCCATTGATTTCGTCGTGATTGATTTTGACCCCAAGGCTGAGAGGGCAGAGAGCGAGGTTTCTCTTCTCCGAGAACAGGCTACCGCCCTAAACGAGGATGTGGAGAGGAAGCATCTCAGGAGCTTCGTCGTTCGGAAAGGCGAGGGAAACGTGAAGTCGCTGCGGTGGTTGCTGGTCGCACTTCTCAGTTCAAAGCTGAGTTTGGAAAGCTTAGGGAAGCCCAAGAGCTTATCGGCAATTTCAGAGAGTGTCGTGGAGCCGCTGGTGCCTTGTCACGGACAAGGGTTAAGGGCTATGTTTTTCAAGCTGAGATGGATACGATGACCAGCTATATGGGCCAGTACGAAGGCGCTGATGCTATGGTCCCTCCTCTTGAGGAGAAGGTGTTGGGATGTTGGGATCCTATCCCAGAGTCCCCTGATACGGAGGAGACCATGACTGGGGTTGCCGACGAGGGGGTTTAGGATAATTAGGCGTTCGGCACATTTGGTCGTTCAATGTCGGGAAATTTTGAGCTTGACCCTTGAACGATCCGCTTGTGGCTATTTTTAAGTTTTAGTTGTGTCGGGCCGAATGTGGCCGTTTTTAGGTTTATGCTTAGGCCAAATGTGGCAATTTTTATTTGGGACTTGCCATACGTTGCTTCGAATCCCTGCATTTAGTGGCTTATATATTGAAAAAAATTTCAAATTTGAGAAGAATTTTGAGAAAATTTGATTTCGATTTGTGTAGAGGGAAGAACGTGAGTTGTCATCTCGCATGGAACTCGTATTTTTCTATTGTTCCATTTGTTGCTCGTTCTAGATGCGTGAAAAAGTTCTGTGAGCATATAGATGTGAACGAAGAGACATGCTTTCAGGATCTCGTATCTTTCGATACTCATGCCTTGAGACGTTAGAGACCAGTGTGCTGGGTATAAGGCAAGACCTAGGTTTACTTTCAGTTAAGACTGTGCGATGACTAAACGGCTTTCGTTTTGCATGTTGCGATTTCAACCTGATTCTGTACCGCTTTAAAGTCTGTGATATGTTCTCGGCTTATACGACTTGTATAGTCGGAATCGAGCATCTCTCCAAGGAGTGGTCCTGCAAGGAAACACAGCTCGGGTTCTCTCAGTTAGGGTTTCGACCTGTTTTGTGAGAGATCACATGAGCTTATCCTGCTCTTCCGCCCTTTTTCATAGGCGTATATCTGTTTTTTTATCTCCTCGACTGCCGCGGTGTTGGGTTCAGCGTTAACCGCGGGAATGTTGGTCTCAGGAGTGTTGTCGACGTTTTCCCGACTCGAGTCGTCATGAGACTGTTGGTTGTTGAGATCGTTAGCTGACATGCTTGACTGGGTGTTCTGTGGTTGCAAGAAAGATTAATCCTTAAATCACCCTCCTTCTAGCACCAAACTGTCGGAACAGACTTCCACACCGTCGATTTCCATAAACTTTAGGAAGTCAGGAAACCCTAACTTTCCCAGGAGATCCTGGATAATATGCTTTAAACCAAACGCAACGCAATTAAACGATAAGAACAAACGAAATAGTAGTTGTTGGTGAGATCTGCGTTTAAGCGTTTACAAGAAGGAAAGAGGCTTGGGCACAAAAGCTGTGGTGAGATCCTAGTTCTAGTAACCTAAGACTGCAAATCCCTAATCGAGTAGTAGCTTGATATCAAAAACGGAAATAAAAAGCTATTGCTCTAAGTTTGTTATGAATGCTAAAAAATCTTTCACTTTGTCTCCAGCCTTGCCTTCTCTTATATACTCGTCTTCAAGGTGGTTTTGCGCTTCCTTTTCTGCCTCTGGTCGAGTTTATCACTTCGGTTTCTCTCGATCTTCATGGTTATATTCGGAAACTTTACATTTATCTTAACATTTCTCCATATTTATATTTGTGTGAATAAAGATAGACTGTCATACACCACTGGGCTAGGTTTCGTGTGAAAAATAAGCAGGCCATTTATTCACGTTTTAGGCTTCTCAGACCGTTTTTCCGACTTTTGAGCATTTTTCCGCTTTCGCGGAAAGACTGTCTTTGATACGACGTCGATTTTAAGCATGGTTTCAAAATTCTCGTATAGCTTAGGCAACTTTGGAGTTAAGCCAACCATTGCCATTTTATATGATCGGTTTCAACTTTATACGAAAATTGAGTCTTTGCGGTTTTTATCATAAAATTCCAACGGTAATTTCGATTGAGACGAATTGAAAAGCATTTTGATCGGGATTCGAAGAGGAATGCAAAGGAGAGAAACAGGTTGCCATATGGCGACTCAGGATTGGAGAGCTGAGGCCACCATATGGCGACCCAGTCTGTGAAGGGTTAGGACGCCATATGGCGACCCAGACTGAGAAAGTCTAGGTTCCCATATGGCAACCCGGACTGGGAGAGTCTAAGTCGCTATACGGCTACTAGAACTGTGTGGGTCTAGGTCGCTAAATGGCGACCCGAGTTATACGGGTTCTGGTTGCCATTTGACAACCCGTAATTCTGGTGTGCAGGTCGCCATATGGTGAGCTGTACCTTGTGTGTGCAGGTCGCCTTACGGCGATCCGTGCTCTGCGTGTGCAGGTCGCCATATGGTGATCCATGCTCTGCGTGTGCTGGTTGCCATATGGCAACCCATGCTCTGCGTGTGCGGGTCGCCAAATGGCGACCCATGCTCGACATGTGTGGGTTGACATATGGCGCTCCACACTTTGCGTGTGCGGGTCACCATATGGCAACCCATGCTTCCCGAGTGCAGGTCGACATATTGTGACCCATGGTTGCAGGGTGCGGGTCACCATATGGCAACCCATGCTTCCCAAGTGCAGGTCACCATATGGCGATCCGTGCTTGCAGGGTGTGGGTTGCCATATGGCGACCCATGCTTCCCAAGTGCAGGTCGCCATATGGGGACCCGTACTTGCAGGGTGTGGGTTGCCATAAGGAGACCCGTGTTGGCAAGGTGGGACTCGCCGTACAATGAATTGCTCCTTGTGGCTTGATTGTTTTTTGAAAACTTTCATGAGCCGAATCTTCGGAAGATGCATTTTCCGGGGACTTGAGCCGTTGATTTCGTGGTGACTGATTTTGATCCCAACACAATCCAGACACGGCAACCAAGGCGATCAACGCACCAGAAACAATGCCAGTTGAGTAAATCCCTCACGGCAACACACTGAACTACAAGACGGCTTGATCCCCGAAAGGGGTACGTAGGCAACTCTTTGAAAGACGAATTCAGCTGTCCCCCTCTCTAAAAAGGGGGGGGGGGTGCATATACTCATATACTCCCATATTTCAAAATATCCATCTATGTACCTGATACTCTTGAAACTTTCTGATAATAAAAAGCAATATGATTTCTAGAAAAACTCGCAAACCTTTATTATCATATGAATCCCTCATACTCTACGCAACAACAATCTATAAATTGCTCGCCAAAAATTAAAAAAAAAAAAATTTGTATAAACCGGTAAACAAAAATCTTACAAAAAATCACACGTCTCAAAACCCACAAAAAAATTTCATCAAGAAAAACGGTACGCTTGCGCAAACTGTTCTCGATTTTATGATCGAACCAAAAAAATTTGGTCTTAAGACCAGCTAACTCAAATCACCTGACCAGGTTCAGATCAATCATCTGACCCAGTCAGACCGTCCAACCAGGTCAGTCCATCTGGTCTTGTCGGACTACCCGGCCCAGTTGCCCCATTTGACACGGCCAGACCGTTCGGTCAACCTGATCTGGTCATACCACCTGACCCTGTTGGACCACCCAATCCGGTCAGTCCACCTGACCTGGTCAAACCACCGGTCGGTCCACCTGACCTGGTCGGACCACCTAACCCGGTCGGACTATCCAACCCGGTCGGTCAACCTGACCCGATCGGTCTATTTGACATGGTCGGTCTACCTGACCCGGTCGGACCACTTCATCCGGTCATATTATCCAGCCCGGATTGACAACTGATCCGGTCAATACACCCAGGTCGGATCATTCGCCTCGACCAAACCATCCAACCTACACCAACCACTCGGCCGAACTCAGGTTAGGATCGGACTAGTCTGCAAGACAAGATTATCCGACAAGGTCCGCACCAATCAACCAAACCAACTGGCTAAACCGGCCTCTCAGTCAATCCTGACCCTCAGATCATACCTATACGTCTAGACACAATGGACCGTACCTCCCCTATCCCGGTCAGATCTGATGCCCATACAATCTTTTCTCAATCTTTAAATCAATCTAACTCCACAAGATGATCCGACCCTTAGGTCAAAACCCATCTTTTAACTCAACTCTCGACCAAAAAACACGAGATATCTATACTCCCTAAACTCAGACAAAATCTGATAAAAAATACCAACAAAAAACAAAAGCGAAACGTCGCTGAAGTTTCCGAAAATGTATTCTCAAAACAGTTCGTTGTGCGTATAACCGAAAAACAGTCTGTCCGCGACTATAAACAAAAAACAGTGAGTCCGCGACTATAAACGCAAAATAGTTCGTCCACGATGACAAACAAAAAAAAACAGTCCCACCACGACTATAAACAAAAAATAGTCCGTCCGTGACTATAAAAACAATTTGTTCATTGATTGGCCCCGATGAACACTCTAACCGTTCTAAACAAATGATTAACCTTTCATCGAATTGGTTCTCTAACATCCAACACAAGATAATAGCGCTAAAAGAATCCAAAATTTATGTCAGCACTTCCGAGACTTAATAATTGTCTGGAGAGCTTCTCGGTTCCTGATTGATGCAAGTCATGTTAGTCGAGAACTTATCGCAGATCTCAATATCAAAACGAAATTAGGTTACAACCGCAAACGGAATATGTAATCCGAAATAGTGATCTCACCTCCTAAAACCGAAAGTAAACCTAGGTCTTTCCCTAAAACCCACTATGATAGTCTCTAAACATCTCAAAGGCATAAGATCGAAATGATATGAGATTCCTAAACTATGTCTCTTCACTTACGCTTGCATGTTTATTGGACTCTTCGGAGGTTTTCGATCACTCTCATCTAAAATCAACGACAAGTGTGACGATCTATGAGAATCACGTGTGAGATGACAACTCATATTCTTCTTCTAAGTATAGCACAACACACTTTTAAAACGAAATTTTCATTTTCATAAAAAGCCACAGTACAGCAGGGATTCGAAGCCGTAAATGGCCAGTCCCGAAAACATAAAAACACGGCCTAACTCAGCCGGAGCAAACAAAAGAGAACATACATCATACAACCCACTATGGGCAATATCTTCACTCGTCGATCAGAACTGGACCCTCGCCTTCACCCATGGCCTCAAAGGGATTCACCGCCATCACATCTTCATCCCCCGTCACATCATGCAACTCTTCCTCCGTAAGGCCTCGTTCCTCGAAGCCACCGGGTAAAGGGGGAGGATGCAGCCAGACTTCAAATCAGCGAAAATCGAGTTGAATTCCCCCTCGGCTACAACCAGTTTATCCCGACAAGCGGCAAATCAGATCTCTTCGACCAACACGGTTGGGGCGTCCTCACATTGAAGCAGACTGATTTCATCAATGCTTCCCTTGGAAACGGCCAAAACAAGATCCCTTTGAGACCTCCATCAGGAAATCTAGCTAATCATCCATCCTCGATAAACGAGCTTGATACACAACATGAAACTCCTTTGCTACTTTGACTTTGATCTTCTCGATCCCATGGCTCGATGAACTCCCAGACCCATTGATCTGACGCTGTAAATGGCGCACCTCAGAAGCTTTAGACTTCTTGTCTTTCTTCGCCCTTAGAAACAAACTAGCAGTCTTCCCTAGATCTCTCTCAAGCTCGCTGACGCAAGTTTCCAACCCAAAAATTTCACGAGAGTGAGCATCGTCAATAACCTAGAGTCTCTTTTCACGTTCCAACAATTTCTTTTTCGACTAAGCAAGTTCTTTCGAGAGACGCTTGATCTCCGATCCACAATCATTGATCATCCCGTTAATCAAGGAAACAAACTGCGGAGGTTAAAAAAAACATATATAAGGCAACACGCTGTGAAAAAATTTCCACAAATAATTTTTTCAAAAAAAGAAGAAGAAACCTTGGTACGATGTCGAGAAATCAGCCCCGCGAGAGAAGCTCCCAGCGGCGAGGGACCAGTCTCCACGCCTTTGCTGCATCTCCTTCTTTTAACCGCATCCAGGCCGTGACATGACTTCTTGCGACCCTTTGGTGCAGTCACCGGAGCAGCAACTGGGGAACTTAAACCCAAAACATAATCCCCCTTCGCTAAAGGAGGAGGAGCAGAATCGGCAACCTGGTCAGTCTCAATGACAGGAATCGGTATCTCGAAATAGATCCTTTATGCTCGTCACCTTGGACATTTCCCCAGCAAGTATTTTTGCAGTTAGCCTCGCACCAAGAACTTTGCAGTGTGCGGTGGAGTGTCCTCTTGTCTGGTGGAACTCGCAAAAGGTGTTATCATTGTACTGGTTGTGTCGGATCCATGTATTCTGATAGGGCCTGATATTTAGCACTATTGTGCCATGATATCAGCCATATTAGAGTCTATTATATGTGTTTGGAGTATGTTTTAGAGTATTTTTAGGTTCAGGTATGTTCTGGAGAACTTTCTTTGGTGATTCTGGAACTTTTAGAGATGCAGAACTGCACAGAACCGTCAGATGTTTATCTATGGATGGAGACCTTCCCACGGTGAGATTGAGCTGATCTTTTGCCATGAGATATATCTTTATGTTATCTTTCCAATGCCATCAGTTTGAGTTCAATCAGGATCATATAGCCAAAGCTATTCCCGTTTTACTGGAAAGTGGTCTGTCTGCCTCGCGAGAGGAAGTTGTCGAGAAGATGAATGAGTGTCAATCGACGGCACAGACTTGGTGTCGATCGACGGTGATCCCAGAAGACAGGCTCCACTTTTTTTATTGCCAACTTAAGCCCTGAAACTATCACAAATTACCAGAATGCCCTTGGATGACTTAAATCCTATTTATATGTTTTCTAAGCCATTGTTGACGGCTACACAACGCTTACCAACCTTTGTTTTCTTCATTGTTCTAGGGTTAGGAGAGAAGGGAGGAACTCCTTCAGAGTCCTCCTGGAACTTCTTTGGTTCTTTATATTATATCTATTCTATTCATCTTTGATTTTTGTGACAAAGATCATGTCTGAGTAGATCTCTCATTAGGTTTAGGGTTTATTAATGGTATTGATGGATTAGACAAACAATAGTACTGCCAGGGTGATTATTAGATCTATAAATATAATTGTGTTCATTTCTTGTGTTCTAGAGTAGCTAACTAGAACCATGATCATAGGATAGTTAGGCGCAAGCAAGAGCATGGTCTACTACAAGAATTAATCATGTTGAGCTAGGTTGCTAGAAACAAACGAGAGTTTATTTAGTTAATTTAGTGCACACATCAAATTAGGTTATAAAGCTTGAGTCAAGAGACCATCGATCGATGCAGGATCATTGCCATTGATCGACGGTCATTCCGTGTCAACAAGCAAGAGCTGAGACATCGGACTTAGTCAATAGATTAGACTCGCAGCGAGAGCTGGTCATCTTTTACATTAGATATTGAGTTCTTTGATTAATATTCTTAGCTTCTATCCTCTATAATCCACTAGCCTGAAATGTTAGATCTAACTATTTATTATTATTGTTTACTTACCAATCAATCAATTACCTGCTCTAGTTTATTTACTTCTTATTAATCTATTTGCCTAGCTTAATCGCGACTGTATTGAGTTTATTGTGTGCCCACGCTCCTTGTGGATTCGATCCCTAAATACTACAATTTGACCTCTCTTGGCAAGAGTAATTCGTAGAATTAATTTGATAGAGTTTGCATTGAAATACATAAAAACCTTCCTGTCATATTCCCCTATGTTCTTCCTTTTTCGGAGTTGATGGTGTAGTTGTGTGCCCCCTGGACATCTTCTCCCTTGTGATGGAGATACTTGTCGTTACGAGAGTATCTCTTTCTCGAATTCTATTTCGACACCTCGTTCTTTGAAGTCCTTCGCCTTATGGAGAGCATCTTGGATCGTGCGCGGTTTTTCGAGGGAAATCAACTTCCTGAACTTCAATTTGAACTAGAGTGTTCTCCTCAGCGCGTCAATCACCACCTTGTCGCTGATTCCACTGACTTTCGACATTACTATCTTGAATCTGTTCATGAAATCACACAGCAGTTTGTCTTCCCTTTGAGACGTCTTCCCATTGAGTTAGGCTCAAAAGGTCGACGTCAGAAGTTTCTCTATCCATCAACATGGAATGCTGCTTGAGAAATTTTGACGCAAGTTATCGGAAGCTTCCGATGGAGTTTTGCTTTAAGCATGAAACCACTCGAGTTCCGCTCCTTGTAGGTTCTTGATGAAAGGAGGCAATATCCGGTGTCTCTTTCATGCTCCCTAAGTTTGGCCCTTCCCATTGCAATCTGGAAAGCATGCAGATGTGCTTTTGGTTTGGTTGTGCCATTGTACACGGGAATTTTGATCTTCCCAGGGTCCAAGATGTTTGTCTCAGTAATGCGAGCAGTGAAGGAGTTTTAAAGCCTCCTCAAGGAGTCTATCGATCTCAGGAGTAGCATGGTGAATCTAAAATTTTACCGCCTTCACCTCTGCAGCAGTCTTTGTGATGTTCTCTGAGCTTTCCGGCATTTGCTGCGAGTTATCCATGCTTGGTCCTTGGCTAACTCTTCTTGTTCAACCTAGAAGATATTTTCCTCTTCTTCAGTCATGGGTTTTTTCGAATGACGAGTTTTTCTGGGTGAACTGGCTTCGCGTCCTCCTCGGATGCACGTCAACGTCTTCGTCCGAGTGGTCAGACTGATCGATGATGTCCAAGTTGACGCGCTCGACTTCATTTCCATTGGTTCCCTGTGGGGGAGGTGGAAGATCTTCTGTGGTGGGTCGTGCTGCAACAGGAGTTACTTGGTCAAGGTTTTGTCCCGACGGATTTCCATATGAGTTCGCGGACCTGTCTAGCAGGGTCTCAAAGTTGAGTCTTCTACCGCTGCAGACTTTCATGGCTCCGAGCGGAAGGATAACCCTGGTTCTCTCTGATAAGGTTTTGACCTGTTCAGCAAGAGAACTTGTGAGTATATCCTGTTCGTTCGTCCTCTTTTGGATGGATGTGATCATCTCCTTGATCTGCTCAAACGCTGCGGTGTTTGCATCTGTGTTGACCACGGAAACATCCGCAGCTGGAGTCTTTTCAATTTTGGCGTCTACAGGATTGTTGTCACTGTCGATCAATGCTTTCCGTTTCACAAGATCCCATGGACTCAGCAGGGAGTGTCGATCGCTTCTCAACTGATGATATCGCTCGACACCAGTGTGTGCTTCCAAAATTCATAGAACTTTCGACTTGAAAGACTCATTTTTGGAGCTTCTCATGCTTCACCACTTGCCAGAAATCATCATCTATGATGGCACTCACGGGGTGCTTCTGTCCAGCCTCTCTTTTTCTTTTAATTAGTGCTTCTTGCTTCCTCCGAGCTTCACTAGTATGAACCACCTGAGTTTCCAACTTTTTCACATGGGTGTTGAGGGCTTCAAACTTATCATTCAGGTTGGTGTATAAAACATCTATCTTCCCATTGAAATTCACAGTCAACTTCTGCTATCCCTCAAGAACATGATCTATCATTTCTTCCAGTTTGCTTTCTTGAATTGCTGGTGCAGGATACTAGTAAGAAGATGATCCATAATTCATGTTGTTGCTGAAGGGTGTCCGGTATTGTGAATCTCTGTTGTAATTATTCCTCTTACCAGTTCCATAGAAGTTCATGTTTCCACTCTGATTCTTAGACCTCTGAAACCAGTACCACTGATGTATTTCACATGCTCTTCAACGCCCTTATCACTGGCGGTATCAACAATTTCCACTTCATCTGCGAAGCTAACCTGTTTCCTGAGAAACTTATGAACATTATCCAGATTTCCCTTAACTTCATCCATCTGCTCCTTATCCAAGCTGGCAGCTAATTTCTTCCTTTCGAAGTTAGTGTTTTGGTACTGTTGCTTGATGCCATGTTCTCAATAAGTCCCACAGATTCTTCTGGATTCCTAGTGTTGAAATTTCCCTCACTAGATGTCTATAGCCATCTGGTAGACCAAAGCGATACCTCTGAAGAAGGTACCTAGCAGTTGTACTTCGTTGAACCCTTGGTGCGGTCAGTCTCTCTAAGATGACTTGAATCTAATCCAGGTGCTTCTGAAAGACTATATAGTCTCTTGTGTGAATGTAGGAATAATGTTCCTAAAGTCCTCAGACCGTGCATCGTCAAAATAATTACACAGGAAGGCGTTTTTGATGTCGGTCCAAGATTTAAGAGATCATGGGGGTAACTACTTAAGACAATATGAAGCCTCTCTAGAAAGTGAGTACTTCAGGGACTACGTTGTCTTTAGTAGCAGATACTAAATCCTCAAACCGCTCCAAATGGTCCATCAGATGCGCATGTGGGTGTCCATGATAGGGTGTATGTCCCACAAGTGTAAAATAAGCAGGCTTCAGAACAAAATTGTGCCTCTGGAAACTAGGAGGACGAATTGTAGATTTGTTGGCATAGTATTGATTTGTATGGTTGTAATCAGCCAAAGTTTTGGGTCCAGCTGGCTCGGCATTCTCAGCATCTACAGCCTGAGCATTGGTTGTATCATTCTCAAAATTAGCAAATTCTTGAGAAGCTGCTTCTGGATCATGGATTACAGCCCCCTGATCATCAAGTTTGTGACCTGCTACATTACGCATATGACCTTTAGGGCTCTTCATTCTCATCCCTTATCAACACAAGAGTGGCGGCGATGTTGCTTGTTTACGGGTTGGTGTCTATCAATGCTCAAGAGGTGTCCATAGCTACTCGCTCACAAGTGGTATCGATCGCTGCTTGCTCACAAGAGGTGTCGGTTGAATAAAAAGGAGGTGTTGATCGATGCTACTCTCTTCTTTATGCAGATTGTACGTTCAAGACATGCAGGGTCTGAAAACAAAAGCTCTTTCTCTTTTTTGCTTTGTTGGGCATGCACCTGAAAGAAACAAGAAAAAAAGTTGTAAATAACTAAAACAGAAATAAAAACCTAGACTAAACCTATTAATCAGTTCTAATGGCGAATTCAATGCTCCCTAGGAATGGCGAAAATTTTATATCGCTCAAATTACCCTAGAGCAACTTTCTCTCTCAAATAAGATATCAGTAATAGTACTTAGGGACCGAATCCACATGGAGCGTGGGCACACAATAGACTATAGAAATCATGGTTAAGCTAGGCAAGTAAATACTAAAACAGTAAATAGCATTAAACAGGTAAATCAGTTAGTTGTAAAGTATATGAGATGAAAGCTAGACTTAGGGTTTCACGCAATCAGAATAATGAGATATAGATGCTAAGGGTGTATGATGAACTGTCATATAAATCAAATACAATAGTAAGATATCCAGCTCTTGCTGTGAATCTAAACAGATGTCTGAATCCTATGTTCCAGCTCTTCCATGTGAACAAGGAACGAGTGTCGATTGATACTTATTTAAACAAGCATTAACGCTTGGATAGATTTGTTCACTAAGTGTTTAGACCAGCTTCCGCATGCGCCTATCAACCTAGCTCAGCATAATTATTATCAGGTAATGAACCTACTTTGCAGTTGTGAATTATCCTATTTTTATAATTCTAGTTAGCTACTCTAATACATAAGAAGTAATCTCAATGCTGTGAAGGATCCTAACAAATCACCCTAGCAGTTCGATGTTCAATAATTCATCAAAACCCTAATAAACCCTAGATCTAAAAAAAAACAACTCAGATATATTTTAGCAAAACATAATCAATGACTGAATAAATTGCATGAATAATATAGAGTAGAAATAGAAACATTGGAGTTCTAATACAAATCTTTTAAGGAGTCTTTGATCTTCTCTCCAAAACTACTAAAATCCCTAAGTAATATGATGTGGTAAAGATGTGTAAGGTGGTATTCTGATATGCTGCCTAGACAATGGTAAAACATTTAAATATTAGACTTAGTGTTCAACTCGGCGAACATATTTTCCATCCTTTTGTTGATCTCTGTGGTAGCCTGGTTCAATGCCTTGACCTGACCTTGCTGTCTTTGGACTAGACCTTGCTGTCTTTGAGTAATTTCTGCATTAGAGTACTAAGATTTTCAGTTCATCTTGACAGTTGCTTGCAGTAGTTGAAGCGGTTTGTAGGTTGCTGTTATGTGGCTTCTGCTGGTTATGATTCTAGAATCGGTTTTGTGCCTGGATGAACAAAAATGTTTACCCAGAAATCGTTGCAGAAACTTTTATGAAATCCCGAACCTTGCGCCTGGTAGTTCTTCATTTGGTAGTTTTAATTCTCAGAGTTTTCTACATTGTTGCCTTCGTAGAAGAAAAGCTGTGGGTTATTTCTGACATTGAGATTCAGATTGAAGTTTCGGTTCGGCACATATCCCTGCTCATTGACATATCTAACCTCTTGTTGATCATCACTTTCATATGTTTCTGCTACAACCTCTTGCATAACTTGCTCCATACCTGACTCCTCCACAATATATACTTGCCCTTGGTTATTTTTCAGCAATAAATCAACCTTGGCAGTCAAGTCATCTCTCCACTTGGTGTCGACACTGTTACCTTGGCATTCAAGTCATCTCTCCACTTGGTGTCGACACTGTTACCTTGGCAGTCAAGTCATCTCTCCACTTTGCTCGTGTTATTTTTACCATCAAAGTAGTCGTGATTTGTCTTAGCTTGTGTTCAGCTAAAAGACAGAGTCGCGACTGTTTATGGCTACCCTAGATAAAGGCAGTTCTGTTTTGAGTTGGGAACTTAATGCCTAGGTGGTAGGTTGAAGGGACTGCCTTCATGGCGTTGAGCAAGGGAGTGCACATGATTACATTGTAGATGGCTGGATAGTCAACGACTGCGAAGTCGACGATTTTCGTTACCTCTTTTGCCATGACCTGGATTTTGATCTATCCGAGAGATTTTGGTTACACCCGAGAAACCGGTCAACGGTTTTGGCATTGGTTCGAGCTCTTTTAGTTCTACGTTCATCCTCCTGAGTGTATCGCGGAAGATGATGTTGACTGTGCTCCCAGTATCTATGAGGTTTTTGGCGACTTCGATATCTTTGATTACGAGGTTAATGATGAGTGGGTCGCAGTGAGGTTGATCGATTTCGCCAGCTTCCTCCTCCTCGAAGGTGATGGAGTTATTTGGTTATCCGAGGGCGGAGACCAGGTTGGCCAGTTTTCGCTTGCTTTTGACTTTCGTTGATAGGCCTTGATCGACGAGCCTATGTTGCCAGAAAACTGCAATCCTCCGATGATCATGTTAATCTTGCGACGGTTGGTATCATTGCCCTTCTCATCCTGCCTCCTTCCGCGTTTATCTCCCAAAGAGTTTTCGGTTTGGGGAGGTTTGTTGTTTTTTGGAGGACGATCAAAGTCGAGGATGAGGTCCTTGACGCTTGTTACCCCGGAGAGTTCTCCCGCGACTAGTTTTGCTGCCAATCTTGCTCCAAGAACTTTGCAGTTAATGGTCGAGTGGCCGCGAGTCTAATGGAAGTCATAGAAGACGTTCTCATCGTAATTGGAGCTTCGGGTCCATGTATTGCCCGAGGTTTGTCCTTTCTCAGAGACATAAATGATGGCATAGTTATGCGCCCCTCGGTTTTGTCTCCTTCGTGATGGGCAGTTTCTTCTTTTTCGACTTTTGATCGGAAGCCGGATCTCTCAAAGAAGTTTTCATCGGTTTGTGCTTTTGTGACAGCACCTTGGTCTCTTCCTCGATCAAGATGTAGTCTGTGGCCTTGTGTAACGAATCCTGAATGGTTTGCAGTTTCTCAAGGGTGATCCACTTCCTGTACTTTGATTTGTACCAGAGCGTCTTCCGAAGCGCGTCCACGGCTACCTTATCACTGATCTCGCTGACTCTTGCAATAACGAGTTTGAATCGGTTGATAAAGTCATGGAGTGATTCATCCTCCCTTTGAGAAAAGCTCCAAAGGTCGACGTCGGAAGTTTCTCGATTGATAAACATCGAGTATTGCTTGAGAAACTGCAAAGGCGGGAGAACCATTAGAGCGCGGCTCCATCAAGATTTTCAAGAAAGAGGCGGCATTAGCCGGCATATCTTTCATTATCTTTGAACTTGGCCCTTCCCATTGTGATCTCAAAGTCTTGTAGGTGCGCGTTGGGATCAGTCGTACCGTTGTACGTCAGTACCTTGATCTTTCCTGGATCCGATACTCTGGTGTTTACGATACGGGGTGTGAAGGGAGTTTTACGAGCTTCCTCGAGCAGCTGGTCATCTCAGGTGCGGAGCTAGTCGCATGGTGAATCTGCGATTTCATTGTTTTTACTTCTGCAACTGTTCTCATGAGATCAATACAAAGATCGCAGATCTTGGACTCACCATTAGCAGTTTTCTGAGTTTGTCGGTGTTTGCTGCGAGTTTTCCAAGTCTGCTCTTCAGCCAGCTTTTCCTGCTCTACCTAGAAGATGTTTTCTTTCTCTTTTGTCATGGGTTTGTCGAGCGGGTCTTCTTGAGCCCTGTGGCTCCTTCTCCTTCGTGGATGCACGTCCGCGTCTTGGTCCGAGGGCTCGGACTGACTGTTGGAATCCACGTTAACGCGCTCGATTTCCCCTTCTTCTTGTCCTCTTCGAATGTGGAAGATTGTTCGGATTTTTCCATGCTGGCGCAGGAGTGATTTTGTCTGGATCTTAATCCGACTGTTTAGTGGTCCTGCAAGGAAACACAGCTCGGGTTCTCGCAGTTAGGGTTTCGACCTGTTTTGTGAGAGATCACATGAGCTTATCCTGCTCTTCCGCCCTTTTTCATAGGCGTAGATCTGTTTTTTTATCTCCTCGACTGTCGCGGTGTTGGGTTCAGCGTTAACTGCGGGAATGTTGGTCTCAGGAGTGTTGTCGACGTTTTCACGACTCGAGTCGTCATGAGACTGTTGGTTGTTGAGATCGTTAGCTGACATGCTTGACTGGGCGTTATGTGGTTGCAAGAAAGATTAATCCTTAAATCACCCTCCTTCTAGCGCCAAACTGTGAGAACAGACTTCCACACCGTCGATTTCCATAAACTTTAGGAAGTCAGGAAACCCTAACTTTCCCAGGAGATCCTGGATAATATGCTTTAAACCAAACGCAACGCAATTAAACGATAAGAACAAACGAAATAGTAGTTGTTGGTGAGATCTGCGTTTAAGCGTTTACAAGAAGGAAAGAGGCTTGGCCACAAAAGCTGTGGCGAGATCCTAGTTCTAGTAACCTAAGACTGCAAATCCCTAATCGAGTAGTAGCTTGATATCAAAAACGAAAATAAAAAGCTATTGCTCTAAGTTTGTTATGAATGCTAAAAAATCTTTCACTTTGTCTCCAGCCTTGCCTTCTCTTATATACTCGTCTTCAAGGTGGTTTTGCGCTTCCTTTTCTGCCTCTGGTCGAGTTTATCACTTCGGTTCCTCTCGATCTTCATGTTTATATTCAGAGACTTTACATTTATCTTAACATTTCTCCATATTTATCTTTGTGTGAAAAAGATAGACCGTCATACACCACTTGGCTAGGTTTCGTGTGAAAAATAAGCAGGCTTTTTATTCACGTTTTAGGCTTCTCGAACCGTTTTTCCGACTTTTGAGCATTTTTCCGCTTTCGCGGAAAGACCGTCTTTGATACGACGTCGATTTTAAGCATGGGTTCAAAATTCTCGTATAGCTTAGGCAACTTTGGAGTTAAACCAACCATTGCCGTTTTATATGATCGCTTTCAACTTTATACGAAAATCAAGTCTTTGCAGTTTTTATCATAAAATTCCAACAGTAACTCCGATTGAGACGAATTGAAAAGCATTTTGATCGGGATTCGAAGAGGAATGCAAAGGAGAGAAACAGGTTGCCATATGGCGACTCAGGATTGGAGAGCTGAGGCCACCATATGGCGACCCGGTCTGTGAAGGGTTAGGATGCCATATGGCGACCTGGACTCGGAAAGTCTAGGTTCCCATATGTCAACCCGGACTGGGAGAGTCTAAGTTGCCATACGGCTACTTGAACTGTGTGGGTCTAGGTCGCCAAATGGCGACCCGAGTTGTACGGGTTCAGGTTGCCATTTGGCAACCCGTAATTCTGGTGTGCAGGTCGCCATATGGTGAGCCGTACCTTGCGTGTGCAGGTCGCCTTACGGCGACCCGTGCTTTGCGTGTGCAGGTCGCCTTATGGAGACTCGTGCTCTGCGTGTGCAGGTCGCCATATGGTGACCCATGCTCTGCGTGTGCTGGTTGCCATATGGCGACCCATGCTCTGCGTGTGTGGGTCGCCAAATGGCGACCCATGCTCGACGTGTGTGGGTTGCCATATGGCGCTCCATACTTTGCATGTGCGGGTCACCATATGGCAACCCATGCTTCCCGAGTGCAGGTCGCCATATTGTGACCCATGCTTGCAGGGTAGGGGTCACCATATGGCAACCCATGCTTCCCAAGTGAAGGTCACCATATGGCGACCCGTGCTTGCAGGGTGTGGGTCGCCATATGGCGACCCATGCTTCCCAAGTGCAGGTCGCCATATGGGGACCCGTACTTGCAGGGTGTGAGTCGCCATATGGCGACCCGTGCTTGCAGGGTGTTGGTCGCCATAAGGAGACCCGTGTTGGCAAGGTGGGACACACCGTACAATGAATTGCTCCTTGTGGCTTGATTGTTTTTTGAAAACTTTCATGAGCCGAATCTCCGGAAGAAGCATTTTCCGGGGACTTGAGCCGTTGATTTCGTGGTGACTGATTTTGACACCAACACAATCCAGACACGGCAACCAAGGCGATCAACGCACCAGAAACAGTGCAAGTTGAGTAAAACCCTCACGGCAACACACTGAACTACAAGACGGCTTAATCCCCGAAAGGGGTACGTAGGTAACTGTTCGAAAGACGAATTCAGCTGTCCCCCTCTCCAAAAGGGGGGGGTGCATATACTCATATACTCCCATATTTCGAAATATCCATCTATGTACTTGATACTCTTGAAACTTTCCGATAATAAAAAGCAATATGATTTCTTGAAATCCTCGCAAACCTTTATTATCATATGAATCCCTCATACTCTACGCAACAACAATCTATAAACTGCTCGCTAAAAATTAAAAAAAATTGTATAAACCGGTAGACAAAAATCTTACAAAAAATCACACGTCTCAAAACACACAAAAAAAAATTCATCAAGAAAAACGGTACGCTTGCGCAAACTGTTCTCGATTTTATGATCGAACCAAAAAAATTTGGTCTTAAGACCAGCAAACTCAAATCACCTGACCAGGTTCAGATCAATCATCTGACCCAGTCAGACCGTCCAACCAGGTCGTTCCATCTGGTCTTGTCGGCCTACCCGGCCCAGTTGACCCGTTTGACACAGCCAGACCGTTCGGTCAACCTGATCTGGTCATACCACCTGACCCTGTTGGACCACCCAATCCGGTCAGTCCACCTGACCTGGTCAAACCACCGGTCGGTCCACCTGACCTGGTCGGACAACCTAACCCGGTCGGACCATCCAACCCGGTCGGTCAACCTGACCCGATCGATCTATCTGACATGGTCGGTCTACCTGACCCGGTCGGACCACTTCATCCGGTCAGATTATCCAGCCCGGATTGACAACTGATCCGGTCAATGCACCCAGGTCGGATCATTCGCCTCGACCAAACTATCCAACCTACACCGACTACTCGGCCGAACTCAGGTTAGGATCAGACTAGTCTGCAAGACAAGATTATCCGACAAGGTCCGCACCAATCAACCAAACCAACTGGCTGAACCGACGTCTCAGTCAATCCTGACCCACAGATCATACCTATACGTCTAGACACAATGGACCGTCCCTCCCCTATCCCGGTCAGATCTGTTGCCCATACAATCTTTTATCCATCTTTAAATCAATCAAACTCCACAAGATGATCCGACCCTTAGGTCAAAACCCATCTTTTAACTCAACTCTCGACCAAAAAACACGAGATATCTATACTCCCTAAACTCAGAAAAAATCTGATAAAAAATACCAACGAAAAACAAAAGCGAAACGTCGCTGAAGTTTCCAAAAATGTATTCTCAAAACAGTTCGTCGTGAGTATAACCGAAAAACAGTCTGTCCGCGACTATAAACAATAAACAGTGAGTCCGCGACTATATACGCAAAATAGTTCGTCCGCGATGACAAACAAAAAAAACAGTCCCACCACGACTATTAACAAAAAATAGTCCGTCCGCGACTATAAAAACAATTTGTTCCTTGATTGGCCCTGATGAACACTCTAACCGTTCTAAACAAATGATTAACCTTTCATTGAATTGGTTCTCTAACATCCAACACAAGATAATAGCGCTAAAAGAATCCAAAATTTATGTCAGCACTTCCGAGACTTAATAATTGTCTGGAGAGATTCTCGGTTCCTGATTGATGTAAGTCATGTTAGCCGAGAACTTATCGCAGATCTCAATATCAAAACGAAATCAGGTTACAACCGCAAACGGAATATGTAAGCCGAAATAGTCATCGCACCTCCTAAAACCGAAAGTAAACCTAGGTCTTGCCCTAAAACCCACTATGATGGTCTCTAAACATCTCAAAGGCATAAGATCGAAATGATATGAGATTCCTAAACTATGTCTCTTCACTTATGCTTGCATGTTTATTGGACTCTTCGGAGGTTTTCGATCACTCTCATCTAAAATCAACGACAAGTGTGACGATCTACGAGAATCACGTGTGAGATGACAACTCATATTCTTCTTCTAAGTATAGCACAACACACTTTTAAAACGAAATTTTCATTTTCATAAAAAGCCACAGTACAGCAGGGATTCGAAGCCGTAAATGGCCAGTCCCGAAAACATAAAAACACGGCCTAACTCAGCCGGAGCAAACAAAAGAGAACATACATCATACAACCCACTATGGGCAATATATTCACTCGTCGATCAGAACTGGAGCCTCGCCTTCACCCATGGCCTCAAAGGGATTCACCGCCACCACATCTTCATCCCCCGTCACATCATGCAACTCTTCCTCCATAAGGCCTCGTTCCTCGAAGCCACCAGGTAAAGGGGGAGGATGCAGCCAGACTTCAAATCAGCAAAAATCGAGTTGAATTCCCCCTCGGCTACAACCAGTTTATCCCGACAAGCAGCAAATCAGATATCTTCGACCAACACGGTTGGGGCGTCCTCACATTGAAGCAGACTGATTTCATCAATTCTTCCCTTGGAAACGGCCAAAACAAGATCCCTTTGAGACCGCCATCAGGAAATCTAGCTAATCATCCATCCTCGATAAACGAGCTTGATACACAACATGAAACTCCTTTGCTACTTTGACTTTGATCTTCTCGATCCCATGGCTCGATGAACTCCCAGACCCATTGATCTGACGCCGTAAATGGCGCACCTCAGAAGCTTTAGACTTTTTGTCTTTCTTCGCCCTGAGCAACAAACTAGCAGTATTCCCTAGATCTCTCTCAAGCTCGCTGACGCAAGTTTCCAACCCAAAAATTTCACGAGAATGAGCATCGTCAATAACCTAGAGTCTCTTTTCACGTTCCAACAATTTCTTTTTCGACTAAGCAAGTTCTTTCGAGAGACGCTTGATCTCTGATCCACAATCATTGATCATCCCGTTAATCAAGGAAACAAACTGCAGAGGTTAAAAAACATATATAAGGCAACACGCTGTGAAAAAATTTCCACAAATAATTTTTTTCAAAAAAAGAAGAAGAAACCTTGGTACGATGTCGAGAAATCAGTCCCGCGAGAGAAGCTCCCAGCGGTGAGGGACCAGTCTCCACGCCTTTGCTGCATCTCCTTCTTTTAACCGCATCCAGGCCGTGACATGACTTCTTGCGACCCTTTGGTGCAGTCACCGGAGCAGCGACTGGGGCACTTAAACCCAAAACACAATCCCCCTTCGCTAAAGGAGGAGGAGCAGAATCGGCAACCTGGTCAGTCTCAATGACAGGAATCGGTATCTCGAAATAGATCCTTTATGCTCGTCACCTTGGACATTTCCCCAGCAAGGATTTTTGCAGTTAGCCTCGCACCAAGAACTTTGCAGTGTGCGGTGGAGTGTCCTCTTGTCTGGTGGAACTCGCAAAAGGTGTTATCATTGTACTGGTTGTGTCGGATCCATGTATTCTGATAGGCCTGATATTTAGCACTATTGTGCCATGGTATCAGCCATATTTAGAGTCTATTATATGTGTTTGGAGTATGTTTTAGAGTATTTTTAGGTTCAGGTACGTTCTGGAGAACTTTGGTGATTCTGGAACTTTTAGAGATGCAGAACTGCACAGAACCGTTAGATGTTTATCTATGGATGGAGACCTTACCACGGTGAGATTGAGCTGATCTTTTTCCATGAGATATATCTTTGTGTTATCTTTCCAATGCCATCAGTTTGAGTTCAATCAGGATTATATAGCCAAAGCTATTCCCGTTTTACTGGAGTGTGGTCTGTCTGCCTCGCGAGAGGAAGTTGTCGAGAAGATGAATGAGTGTCAATCGACGGCACAGACTTGGTGTCGATCGACGGTGATCCCAGAAGACAGGCCCCACTTTTTTTATTGCCAACTTAAGCCCTGAAACTATCACAAATTACCAGAATGCCCTTGGATGACTTAAATCCTATTTATATGTTTTCTAAGCCATTGTTGACGGCTACACAACGCTTACCAACCTTTGTTTTCTTCATTGTTCTAGGGTTAGGAGAGAAGGGAGGAACTCCTTCAGAGTCCTCCTGGAACTCCTTTGGTTCTTTATATTATATCTATTATATTCATCTTTGATTTTTGTGACAAATATCATGTCTGAGTAGATCTCTCATTAGGTTTAGAGTTTATTAATGTTATTGATGGATTAGACAAACAATAGTACTGCCAGGGTGATTATTAGATCTATAAATATAAATTGTGTTCATTTATTGTGTTCTAGAGTAGCTAACTAGAACCATGATCATAGGATAGTTAGGCACAAGCAAGAGCATGGTCTACTACAAGAATTAATCCTGTTGAGCTAGGTTGCTAGAAACAAACGAGAGTTTATTTAGTTAATTTAGTGCACACATCAAATTAGGTTATAAAGCTTGAGTCAAGAGACCATCGATCGACGCAGGATCATTGCCATTGATCGACGGTCATTCTGTGTCAACAAGCAAGAGCTGAGACATCGGACTTAGTCAATAGATTAGACTCGCAGCGAGAGCTGGTCGTCTTTTACATTAGATATTGAGTTCTTTGATTAATATTCTTAGCTTCTATCCTCTATAATCCACTAGCCTAAAAACCTTAGATCTAACTATTTATTATTATTGTTTACTTACCAATCAATCAATTACCTGCTATAGTTTATTTACTGCTTATTAATCTATTTACCTAGCTTAATCGCGACTGTATTGAGTTTATTGTGTGCCCACGCTCCTTGTGGATTCGATCCCTAAATACTACAATTTGACCTCTCTTGGCAAGAGTAATTCGTAGAATTAATTTGATAGAGTTTGCATTGAAATACATAAAAACCTTCCTGTCATATTCCCCTATGTTCTTCCTTTTTCGGAGTTGATGGTGTAGTTGTGTGCCCCCTGGACATCTTCTCCCTTGTGATGGAGATACTTGTCGTTACGAGAGTATCTCTTTCTCGACTTCTATTTCGACACCTCGTCCTTTGAAGTCCTTCACCTTATGGAGAGCATCTTGGATCGTGTGCGGTTTTTCGAGGGATATCAACTTCCTGAACTTCAATTTGAACTAGAGTGTTCTCCTCAGCGCGTCAATCACCACCTTGTCGCTGATTCCACTGACTTTCGACATTACTATCTTGAATCTGTTCAGGAAATCACACAGCAGTTTGTCTTCCCTTTGAGACGTCTTCCCATTGAGTTAGGCTCAAAAGATCGACGTCATAAGTTTCTCTATCCATCAACATGGAATACTGCTTGAGAAATTTTGACGCAAGTTATTGGAAGCTTCCGATGGAGTTTTGCTTTAAGCATGAAACCACTCGAGTTCCGCTCCTTGTAGGTTCATGATGAAAGGAGGCCATAGCCGGCGTCTCTTTCATGCTCCCTAAGTTTGGCCCTTCCCATTGCAATCTGGAAAGCATGCAGATGTGCTTTTGGTTTGGTTGTGCCATTGTACACGGGAATTTTGATCTTCCCAGGGTCCAAGATGTTTGTCTCAGTAATGCGAGCAGTGAAGGAGTTTTAAAGCCTCCTCAAGGAGTCTATCGATCTAAGGAGTAGCATGGTGAATCTGAAATTTTACCGCCTTCACCTCTGCAGCAGTCTTTGTGATGTTCTCTGAGCTTTCCGGCATTTGCTGCGAGTGATCAATGCTTGGTCCTTGGCTAACTCTTCTTGTTCAACCTAGAAGATATTTTCCTCTTCTTCAGTCATGGGTTTTTTCGAATGACGAGTTTTTCTGTGTGAACTGGCTTCGCGTCCTCCTCGGATGCACGTCAACGTCTTCGTCTGAGTGGTCAGACTGATCGATGATGTCCAACTTGACGCGCTCGACTTCATTTCCGTTGGTTCCCTGTGGGGGAGGTGGAAGATCTTCTGTGGTGGGTCGTGCTGCAACAGGAGTTACTTGGTCAAGGTTTTATCCCGACGGATTTCCATATGAGTTTGCGGACCTGTCTAGCAGGGTCTCAAAGTTGAGTCTTCTACCACTGCGGACTTTCATGGCTCCGAGCGGAAGGATAACCCTGGTTCTCGCTGATAAGGTTTTGACCTGTTCAGCAAGAGAACTTGTGAGTATATCCTGTTCGTTCGTCCTCTTTTGGATGGATGTGATCATCTCCTTGATCTGCTCAAACGCTGCGGTGTTTGCATCTGTGTTGACCACGGAAACATCCGCAGCTGGAGTCTTTTCAATTTTGGCGTCAACAGGATTGTTGTCACTGTCGATCGATGCTTTCTGTTTCACAAGATCCCATGGACTCAGCAGGAAGTGTCGATCGTTTCTCAACTGATGATATCGCTCGACACCAGTGTTTGCTTCCAAAATTCATAGAACTTTCGACTTGAAAGACTCATTTTTGGAGCTTCTCATGCTTCACCACTTGCCAGAAATCATCATCTATGATGGCACTCACGGGGTGTTTCTGTCCAGCCTCTCTTTTTCTTTTAATTAGTGCTTCTTGCTTCCTCCGAGCTTCACTAGTATGAACCACCTGAGTTTCCAACTTTTTCACATGGGTGTTGAGGGCTTCAAACTTATCATTCAGGTTGGTGTATAAAACATCTATCTTCCCATTGAAATTCACAGTCAACTTCTGCTATCCCTCAAGAACATGATCTATCATTTCTTCCAGTTTGCTTTCTTGAATTGCTGGTGCAGGATACTAGTAAGAAGATGATCCATAATTCATGTTGTTGCTGAAGGGTGTCTGGTATTGTGAATCTCTGTTGTAATTATTCCTCTTACCAGTTCCATAGAAGTTCATGTTTCCACTCTGATTCTCAGACCTCTGAAACCAGTACCACTGATGTATTTCACATGCTCTTCAACGCCCTTATCACTGGCGGTATCAACAATTTCCACTTCATCTGCGAAGCTAACCTGTTTCCTGAGAAACTTATGAACATTATCCAGATTTCCCTTAACTTCATCCATCTGCTCCTTATCCAAGCTGGCAGCTAATTTCTTCCTTTCGAAGTTAGTGTTTTGGTACTGTTGCTTGATGCCAGGTTCTCAATAAGTCCCACAGATTCTTCTGGATTCCTAGTGTTGAAATTTCCCTCACTAGATGTCTATAGCCATCTGGTAGACCAAAGCGATACCTCTGAACAAGGTACCTAGCAGTTGTACTTCGTTGAACCCTTGGTGCGGTCAGTCTCTCTAAGATGACTTGAATTTAATCCAGGTGCTTCTGAAAGACTATATAGTCTCTTGTGTGAATGTAGGAATAATGTTCCTAAAGTCCTCAGACCGTGCATCGTCAAAATAATTACACAGGAAGGCGTTTTTGATGTCGGTCCAAGATTTAAGAGATCATGGTGGTAACTACTTAAGACAATATGAAGCCTCTCTAGAAGGTGAGTACTTCAGGGACTACGTTGTCTTTAGTAGCAGATACTAAATCCTCAAACCGCTCCAAATGGTCCATCAGATGCGCATGTGGGTGTCCATGATAGGGTGTATGTCCCACAAGTGTAAAATAAGCAGGCTTCAGAACAAAATCGTGCCTCTGGAAACTAGGAGGACGAATTGTAGATTTGTTGGCATAGTATTGATTTGTATGGTTGTAATCAGCCAAAGTTTTGGGTCCAGCTGGCTCGGCATTCTCAGCATCTACAGCCTGAGCATTGGTTGTATCATTCTCAAAATTAGCAAATTCTTGAGAAGCTGCTTCTGGATCATGGATTACAGCCCCCTGATCATCAAGTTTGTGACCTGCTACATTACGCATATGACCTTTAGGGTCATGCAGCTCTTCATTCTCATCCCTTATCAACACTAGAGTGGCGGCGATGTTGCTTGTTTACGGGTTGGTGTCTATCAATGCTCAAGAGGTGTCGATAGCTACTCGCTCACAAGTGGTATCGATCGCTGCTTGCTCACAAGAGGTGTCGGTTGACAAAAAAGGGAGGTGTTGATCGATGCTACTCTCTTCTCTATGCAGATTGTACGTTCAAGACATGCAGGGTCTGAAAACAAAAGCTCTTTCTCTTTTTTGCTTTGTTGGTCATGCACCTGAATGAAACAAGAAGAAAAAGTTGTAAATAACTAAAACAGAAGTAAAAACCTAGACTAAACCTATTAATCAGTTCTAATGGCGAATTCAATGCTCCCTTGGAATGGCGCCAAATTTTATATCGCTCAAATTACCCTAGAGCAACTTTCTCTCTCAAATAAGAGATCAGTAATAGTACTTAGGGACCGAACCCACATGGAGCGTGGGCACACAATAGACTATAGAAATCATGGTTAAGCTAGGCAAGTAAATACTAAAACAGTAAATAGCATTAAACAGGTAAATCACTTAGTTGTAAAGTATATGAGATGAAAGGTAGACTTAGGGTTTCACGCAATCAGAATAATGAGATATAGATGCTAAGGGTGTATGATGAACTGTCATATAAATCAAATACAATAGTAAGACATCCAGCTCTTGCTGTGAATCTAAACAGATGTCTGAATCCTATGTTCCAGCTCTCCCATGTGAACAAGGAACGAGTGTCGATTGATACTTATTTAAACAAGCATTAACACTTGGATAGATTTGTTCACTAAGTGTTTAGACCAGCTTCCGCATGCGCCTATCAACCTAGCTCAGCATAATTATTATCAGGTAATGAACCTACTTTTCAGTTGTGAATTATCCTATTTTTATAATTCTAGTTAGCTACTCTAATACATAAGAAGTTATCTCAATGCTGTGAAGGATCCTAACAAATCACCCTAGCAGTTCGATGTTCAATAATTCATCAAAACCCTAATAAACCCTAGATCTAAAAAAAAACAACTCAGATATATTTTAGCAAAACATAATCAATGACTGAATAAATTGCATGAATAATATAGAGTAGAAATAGAAACATTGGAGTTCTAATACAAATCTTTTAAGGAGTCTTTGATCTTCTCTCCAAAACTACTAAAATCCCTAAGTAATATGATGTGGTAAAGATGTGTAAGGTGGTATTCTGATATGCTGCCTAGACAATGGTAAAACATTTAAATATTAGACTTAGTGTTCAACTCGGCGAACATATTTTCCATCCTTTTGTTGATCTCTGTGGTAGCCTGGTTCAATGCCTTGACCTGACCTTGCTGTCTTTGGACTAGACCTTGCTGTCTTTGAGTAATTTCTGCATTAGAGTACTAAGATTTTCAGTTCATCTTGACAGTTGCTTGCAGTAGTTGAAGCGGTTTGTAGGTTGCTGTTATGTGGCTTCTGCTGGTTATGATTCTAGAATCGGTTTTGTGCCTGGATGAACAAAAATGTTTACCCAGAAATCGTTGCAGAAACTTTTATGAAATCCCGAACCTTGCGCCTGGTAGTTCTTCATTTGGTAGTTTTAATTCTCAGAGTTTTCTACATTGTTGCCTTCGTAGAAGAAAAGCTGTGGGTTATTTCTGACATTGAGATTCAGATTGAAGTTTCGGTTCGGCACATATCCCTGCTCATTGACATATCTAACCTCTTGTTGATCATCACTTTCATATGTTTCTGCTACAACCTCTTGAATAACTTGCTCCATACCTGATTCCTCCACAATATGTACTTGCCCTTGGTTATTTTTCAGCAATAAATCAACCTTGGCAGTCAAGTCATCTCTCCACTTGGTTTCGACACTGTTACCTTGGATCGATCATGCCCATGAAAATTATTAGCTGAGCTAGCCATCATATTCTTAATTAATTCAAATGCACCATTTGTCGTCTGAGTCATGAAGTCTCATTTGCTTGCCAAGTTCAGTGCATTGTGGTATTCCGAGTCAACTCCATCGTAGAAAGTACCCAAAATGTGGTCATCATCAAAGCCATGATGAGGATTCCCTGCAGTAATCATTGAATCTTTCTCATACTTCAAAATACGGCTTGTCAATGTGCTGCTTAAAAAGAGGAGATTTTGTTTCGCAGAGCAGCCATTTTTGCCTTGGTGTAGACACTACAAGAAAACAGAAGCATAACGACTACAATATTAGTCGTTACGTGGTCGTAATATAGGCATTACGAGGACTGAACAACTAAATGAGATTTGTTGTTAACAGCTCGTCGTAATGTACAATTCGTCATAATGTAGACGTAATTTACGACTAAATAATTTCGTCGTAAAATAGAAGTAATATTACGACTAAGTCATTTTATCATAAACTGTAGTCGTAAAGACGACATAATATTCGAAGTCAATTGGACGTAACAGTTACAACCACTTTACATCAACAGTCGAAGTTAATTCGTTGTAACCATTACGACCATATTACTTCAATATTGGAAGTTAATTATTTATAATTATTACGACCAGCTTCTTCGAATATTTAGGGAAAAAGTTTTTTATTATAAATTTTAATATTTTATAAAATGAAATGAAATTTGTATAAAAATCTTAAAATTGGAAAAAATTTATAGAAAATTCTGATATATCCATAAACATTATATATAATATCTAAAATATAATAATTAAAATTCAAAATACAAAATACGAAAACGAAAAAAAACTAAACATTAAGGTTGATGTCATCGAATAAATCGGAACTATGCTGCTCCGCCGGTCGACTTATATCTGCTTGATCTTCCGGAGTGGGGTCGGGATTAATGGTCGGACATACAGTCTTCCACATATGTGCAAGAGCTGGGTTTGTCTCAGCAATGTGGGTCATGTTGGCCAGGTAGTCTGTCCGAAACTCCAATATGATTTAGTTGGCAGCCGTTAAATCTGTCCGGAGCTCAGAATCTTCATGCATTCTTGCAGCATGTTCAGCTCTTGCCCTTGGGACATCGTTCACCGTACCAATCCCGACCATCTGCCCTCTTTTCTTCGGGACAACCTTCAATTAATGAATAAATATTAATTAGTATATATAAAAAATTAAAAGAATTAAAATGTATATAAAATATATTTAAAAAGAATGAATATTTTACCTGTTCAAAAATTTTGTCTTGTTCAATGGTGGACAACTAGACCGGTTTGCCTTTCGGATTTTGTTGCGACAACTGCATCTGGACCTTCTGGATCGGAGTCTGTACATCATTGTTGATCCTTTCAGCTTGAGGATGCACAAACGTGCCATCGGAATGCTGGTGTGCATCTTGTAAAGTCGGGACACAAAAGGTTGTGATCCTTCTTGAGCGGCCTACAGAGAAATTTAAATTAATATATATATATATACATATATATAATATATATTTAAATAAATTTAAGAAAGATTGAAGAGTACTTACAATTTCTAGGGCCTTTCCGACATGTGGAGTCTGTCCGGAAGTATGTGTCATTGGCAAGTTGCCATCAGCATCACGCGTCAACCGGGCCGCGGAGCACTTGAGGGACCTTTTAACTGACTTAGGCAAATTCCAGTAAGCCTTCAAGCCAGTCCAAATGTCGTTGCTGATGTAGATGGGTTTTACGCTATCCCCCACAACCCTCCACTTCTCCTTCCAATCACCTACTGTGTTCAAAGGCGAGCCATCTCCTTTTTGTTGAACCCGGCCTTCACCTTCTCGTTGACAGTGATAGACAAATTATATTTTTGCTACAAAAATTAATTAAAATAAGAAATTATAAAATAAATTTGTAAAGAAATTAAGCAAACAAATAAAAATTATAATTAAAACTTACCGCGAAGCACTTGAACCAAGTCCTCTGAATGTGGTCCGGTGAAAGAGACCAGTTCGGGTGCGCTTCAAAGAAATTTGCCTTGATGATTTCTGAGACGCTCCTTCCCAGGCAATTGTTTGTCTGAAACTACCAAATTTGAAAAAAAAAAAATATATATATATATATATATATATATATATAATTTTAATTAATAACTAAATACAATTAAAACTTTAATAATTAATAATTATTAAAAAAATTATCATAAAGTGTTGGGTAGCCGATCTGGGTCGATGATTTTCAAACCATCTCGTCCCGGCATCTGGAGGAGGTCTTCCACTGTAAATATAGAATATAGAAGATTTGGTGGCACCATCAAATCCGGATGGAGAGCTGCAGGAGCCAGAGCAGCTTCGGGAGCTGGTACAGCATTATCATGAACGGGTGGAGCAGGCTGCTGATCAGGGTTTTGTAGAGGAAGCTGATCGTAATGAGGTTGGTAGTATGAGCCTCATCATACTGCTGAGTAAACTGAGCCTCATATTGAGGATAGTATGGAGGAGTCTCATACGTAGCAGGAGGCACATACGGTGCAGGGGGCACATACTGAGCTGCAGGAGAAGGAGGCACAGACGGGTGAGTTGTCTGCGGTGATATACCCTGAGATTGGCTCTCAAAGACATACTCCTGGGAGGATTCAGTTCTGTAACTAGAAGCGTTCGTATCTGACCGACCGAAAAATGTATTTGCGTACGATGGTCTGGCCGCAAAGTTCCTAAGTATCTTTCTACCAGAAGCCATATTGTCGATCTGTAAAAAAAAACATAATGGTTATAAACTATTAAAAATACTTCCAAAAATAATCTAATTTAATCCTAAACTAATTCCAAACCTAATCTAACCACCTAATTAACCACCTAGCTAATCACCTAAAACTTAAAAAAAAATTACCAGAGAGAGAAGGGAATTCGTTGTTAGAGAGAGAGAGAGGAATGAGCGACCAAATGGCTTTGCCTATGCGAGTTTATATAGGGCTTTTGGATTCGTCGTAATGGTGAAGTAAATTACAACCAATCAGAGATTTTCGTCGTAAAGGCAAATTAAATTTACGATCAATCAGGGAAGAAACTCCGATTACGACGAAATAGGGACTAAGGCTATTTTCATAATTACGACAAATTAAGGATGATTCGTCGTAATCTAGAAGTAAAATTACGACCAACCAGGGACGTCTAGGCAATACGACAAAGTAGGGACTACACATGTAATACGCTAATAGCTACTGAGGGATTTCTCAGACCCTTTGGTTTCCTCCAAAAAAACTAAATTTCCTCTAGGTTTTTTGGAGGAATCCTCAGGCGTCTGATAAATCTCTCAGGGAGCTTTAGAAACTTTCTTAAAGAATTTGAAAGAGACTGGTGAAATATTTATAATAATATTAGAATCGAATTAACAACCACACATTACGCCGAATTAGGTACTAATCTTAACATTTGTCTTAAATTTAACGTAACATTGCGTCTAAATAGGGACCATTTCTGTTTATACCGTAAACCCTAAACCCCAAACCCCAAACCCCAAACATCATAATTTATACACTTCTAAACCCTAACCTACAAAGTCTCATAATTTTTTTAAAATAAATTTGTTTTTAAAAAAAAATCATATTTGAGGAAACAAAATCAAGTTGCAATACATCGACTATGACAATAAAATTAAATTCACTTCTCATCAGAACCATCATCCGAGTCATCACTTTCTTCAAATTCATCTTCGTTGGCTTTGTCTTCTATATCGTCTGGAAGGTCTTCATATTCTAGGTTTTGCGGATCAACAAGTAAGATTTCATCTATACCTTGTTGAGGTACTTCCACTTCATTTACGACATCTTCTTGTAAAGGCGGTAGTTCATCACTCAATACTCGGCCCCGAAGTGTAACTTTTATAGCGGTTAACCAAGATATTCCAGATTGTCTGATCCTCGGATATAGAATAAAACAACTTGGTCTGCTTGAGATGCCAATATGTAGGGTTCAAATTTGTTGTACCTCCGTGTAGCATGTATATCCACAACTCCAAACTTGCTATACCAAACACCTCTATTGATAGTGGGGTCGAACCATTCACATTTGAAGAGGACGCACTTCATCTTCACTAAACCATTGAATTCCACTTTGATGATCTCTTGTAAGATTCCATAGAAATCTGTTTCACCTTTCACACATATTCCATAATTCATTGTTGCTCGCCAACTTTCATACTCGTAAGTGTGAAAAGTGTAGCCTCGAGTGAAATGCATAAATGTTGTGGTGTCCTTAGCGAACGGACCTTGTATCAATTCGTGAAACCACGGAGGATAGAATGGTCCATCATAATCAACATGTAATTATATATATATGAAGTGCTTCATTATAATAAAATAACCTACATAATTAATTATATTGTGATTTATACATGTGTCTTTAACCACTTCACGAAGTGTTGATCTTTCTTTTTGTTGAGATCATTAGTTGATATTCCTGGTATATGTTCTTCAACTTGGGCAACAAAATCGTTGTAAACTGATCATTAATTAAGTACATTGCAATTGTTATATAGAAGGTAAAATTTCTTACCATAAGTAATTTTAATAACCTTTCAAATGACTGCATCTCCTCGCAGTTAAGGAGTATATAAGTGTGGACACTGTGAGCGTCTTTTGTACTCGACCACCAAACTTCTTTAAGTTTCCCACCTAGACGTCCAATTTGACATAATATGTTTGGAACATCTTCAACAAAATATTGCGGCATAAGACCACCATCATCATATCTGCTTGGAGCCCTTTTCCGTGTCCGAACTTGTGACCCAAAGTAGTACAATGTGAAGTGAGATGTTTCCTCATTCAAACTCCCAGCAACAACTGAACCTTCCACCCTTGTAAGACTTTTGGCTTTCCCTTTCAAATGTTTCAAGGATCGCTTGTACGGATACATCCATCCATTATGAACAGGTCAACGAAGCAATGTCTCATACGGGAGGTGGAGAACTAGATGTTCCATGACATAAAAATGACCGAGGAAATATTTTCTCCAAATTGCACATCAAGATCGGGATAATCCCATCAAGTTGTGTGATGACATCTCCAGTTTAAGGTGCATGAGTTAAGATCTCTGAAAAGCTCCAAATCTGCAAGTGCTTCTTGAACATTTTTTGGAAAAAACTCTGCAAATGAAAATGGTAGAAGTTGTTGCATAAACACATGACAGTCATGACTATTCATTCCTAAAAACTTTTGTCCCTTCTCAACATATCTTGATATATTTGAAACATAACCATCACAAAACTTCACATCTGATGCCACCCACTTGAACAACGCTGCTTTTGCTTCTGCTGACAATCTGAAAATGGGAATCGGAATTTCCCCATCTTTTTTAATATGCAGCTTAATCCTAGAATATAATGCATGCAAATCCAACCTTGAGTTCTTGTTATCTTTTGTCTTCCTGGTGACGTTCAATAATGTATTGATGATGTTATCAAAGAAGTTCTTCTCTATATGCATCACATCAAGATTGTGTCGCATAAGTAGATCCTTCCAATATGAAAGTTCCCAAAATATACTCTTCTTGTGCTAGTTATGTTGTGTCATGTAATCATTAGCCATATTTGCTGGAGTATGCCAATTACCCCTTTTGCGGACTGTTTCTTGTGCACCATAATAATCAATATCCTTCTCAATTTCCTCTTCAGATAAAAATGTGGAGCGGTGTCCCGTACAACCCTTTTTGACCGAAACAATGTCTTGTTTCTTCGGTACGAATGGTTAATGGGAAAAAATCTCCGATGACAATCAAACCAAGACGTCTTCCTACCATTCATCAGCTGAAATGCGTTTGTGCTTCCCATACAATAAGGACAAGCTAGCCTCCCATGCGTCGTCCAACCTGATAACATCCCATATGCAGGTAAGACACTGATGGTCCATAGACGAACTGCTCGCATTGTAAAGTTTGTTCTCGTTGAAAATCATAAGTTTGCACCCCAGTTGATCATAATTCCTTAAATTCTTCTATCAAAGGCTGTAAGAAAACATTGAGGGACCGCTTCGGATACTTAGGCTCAGGTATCAATATACTCATAAAAGGAATTCCCTTTCCATACACATCTCTGGTGGAAGGTTGTATGGCGTCAGGATGACTGACCAAAGTGAGTATTGTCTTCCCGACATTCCAAAAGTATTAAATCCATATGTGCACAATCCAAGATAAACATTGCGAATGTTACTTGCAAAATCCTTGTGTACCGAATTCAAGTGTTTTCACGCTTTTGCATCTGAGGGATGATTGATCTCGCCTTCCTTCTGAGTATGTTATGCATGTCATCTCATTTCTGCTGCAGTCTTTTCAGATTGATATAATCTTTTTAGTCTATCCGTAATAGGTAAGTACCACATCCGCTGGTACAGTATCCTATTCCGCCCATGTCCTTGCGGTTTATATAGTGGCTTCTTGCAAAATTTACACTCCAACAATTCTACATCTTCCCTCCAGTATATCATACAGTTGTCTATAGACATATCAATCATCTCCGAAGGTAAGCCAAGACTATAAACCAGTTTATGAATCTCATAATAAGATTCAACACACAAATTATGTTCATGTAAATACTCTTTAAACAACTCAGCCGATGCATCCATACAAACTTCAGGTAAGTTATGATCAGTTTTGATAATTTAGAGATACATTCTCTACAACCTTCATAGATTGGCTGATTAGTTGCGGCTAGCATTTCATAAAATCTTTTTGCTTCCAAGTTAAGCCCCTGTACATTTTCTACTTCCTCTACTACTGAGGTTGTTTCATGAAATGCATATGTAACCATATCATGCTATATCATGATCAACCATCTGATCCTCCTGAGGATAAATTTCACAAGGCAAATGACTAGGTTCATGTCTATTATGACAATTTTCAAACTGATTACTACTACTAGCTTCATTCCTAATATCATCACCCTTTCCATGGTGAAACCATATGTAATAATGAGGGATAAATCCTCTATTTACTATATGTTTCCAAACCGTTTCACTAGCAGCAAATTTGATATTTTCGCATTTACGACATGGACAAAACATTTTACATGTTTCCTGTGTGAGAGGCGTCTTTCCCGCCTGGTACATAAATATATCTGCCCCGTTGAGATAATGCAAATATGAAAATATGCTAATAATGCAAATATGTAGATATGCTATTAATTAACAAGATGTAAATGTAAATATGCTAGATCTAGGGTTTCAAGCTAAATTGATTATAGGGAATAGGAAGCACGGAGATGTAAATATACCAGAAATCAAATGTTAACTATTCTGACCTTTTTAACTCCAACTTTTGTATGCGAGCAAAAGGAAAGACCATCGATCGACGGCTAAGGTTTGGTGTCGATCGACGGTGAAATCAGAAGGAAGTGTAGGGCGATATTTGATAAGTCCACCAGACTTATTAGACCAGCTCTCGCATGCGCTTAACAGCCTAGTTCAATAGAGTTTATTATGGCACAGAACTTACTCTTGTAGTTGTCCATGTCCTATCTTCGAGATCATAGTTAGCTACTCTAGAATGCAAGCATGAAACACAACTCAATTGATGGATATTAACTTAACCTAGCAATCCTACTCTTGGGCTAATCTATGATTGCTATCATTCAACCGTAAATCTAGTTGATAACTACTCAAACATGATCTTTGTCACATAAATCATAGATGAAATAGATATAGAATAGAAATTAAATAAAAACAAAAGGAGTTTCAGGAGGACTCTGAAGGAGTTCCTCCTTTCTCTCCTAACCCTAATACAATATATAGAATAATAAAATAATGCAATAATGATGCTTGTTTGTGTTCTTCTTAAGACATAAGACATAAATATAGAACCCTAAACTTATGTCAAAACTCGTCTAGAGCATTTTTGTCATTCTAACTTGGGCTTGAAATAAGTTGTTTGCGAGTTAAACATCAATCGATAGGAAGTGTGCTGCATCGATCGTCCTTAGTCTTCATTCAATCAACGGTCGACACAAAGTATGTGTCGTCGATCGATGGCTTCTTCGACTCCTTAAATAATCAGCTACGGATTCTTCTCCTCTAAATGCACCAAAAGCTCCAAATATCTCGTATATCTCCAAAACATTCCTGGACCTGTAAATACTCTTAAACATAGCCTAGACACACATAATATACCCTAAATAGAGCCTATAACATGGCCTAAAACTGGTAATAAATAGGCTATATCAACTCCCCCAGACTTAACTGTTTGCTTGTCCTCAAGCAAACAAAGTCTGTGAAAGAGGTTTTGAAAAGCGGAGACTCACATAATGTCTAAGTATAACCATCACCCTACTTTGTTGCAACCACATCATATCAAGTCGATCACAGAGAAACCACATAATACCCGATGTGCTGCTTGCTGCTGATGTATGGTTTGTTGCATCTGAAGCATTTTTGCTGCATCCTTTGCATCTCAGCAGAGAGTTCATTCTGATGGCCAGCGTCTCCCATGGTGGTGTTGCTTGGCCTTTGCGTTTGACAGATTTTTCTTTCCAACCCTGCGAGTTCCTGATTTGTTAGTGTCACTAAAGCTCCTGAAATATCAGTTGCAACAAAAATGTGAAACAAGTCAGAAGTCTTAGACTAAAAGTCTTGCCAAAAAAAACTTAAGTAAAAAGTTGGTCCACGGCAACGGCGCCAAGACTTGATACACTAAAATTGGATTTTAATCAACTGCAAGTTAACAGTGGTAATTTTAATACTTTTGATTCAATTCCAGAGGACCGTCTTTACAATTTGATCTTATAGATTTGATATCAAGCTAAAACAATCGATGGTTTTTCAAATAAAGAAATTGTGACAACCAAGTAACATAGTTGGGTTTGGTTTCAGATTATGAGGAAGCTAAGCCTATGGTGAATGATCGGATATCAAATGATCATGAGTCAAACATCTATTCAAGGTTCAGATAGGCGTGAGTCTAGAACTCAAATTACACAAATAGATTGATCCACTTATGTGGTTCCTTTTATCAAACGATCTTAATACATGAACTCTCATTTGGATTAAAACATGATGATAAACATCATTGTTCAGATTGGATTAGTTCACAAGTTTCCCTAACATGTACTTTCGCTGGTTAGGGACAAGTTGCACATTCATCATATTATTTCTAGCAACCTAACATTTCTGATGATTAGATTAAACCTAAATTCAAGCACTGAGTGATATGTTAATGCAGGCAGTAAGCGCGACCATGAATGGAGACAATAAAACGAGGACCTTATTTGTGTCTAGCTCATCGATCTAAACACCCTAGACCCCTATACTAACCAAAACGACTACTCAACCACTAACAAAGAAAACACAGAGACAAATAATGAAAAAAAAAACATGAATAATGATTACAAGAGTAAAATAGGGTTCAAGGGTTCTTTTCCAAAATGTGAGAGATCCTTCTCCCTTACAAAGAGGCAAATCGCAAGTAATCTCCTTAGAGTCTTTTGTTCTAGGTAAAATATGAGATCTCCATCAAAAAAAAAAAAGAGAAAGATTATATAGAAGAGGTCGCAGGCGTCTGGGAGAAAAAGAGAGGATTCCTAGGGCAAATCTCTGATTCGTTGGAAGTTTCGTTAACAATCTCAAGCAGTGGAGCGGATGCTCCATTTGGCTGCTCTGTTCTGAACTTTCCAATTTTCACTCTTTTCTGCATGTGTCCTCCAAGGGCTACACAACCTACTCTAGACCTATAATGATTTTAAAATGACTAAAAAGATTCGATAAGACTTGAAATCACTTTAGAAAACATATATACAATTTGTCAAAACACAATACATCACTAGATTAATCTGAAACTGATAGTCTACTAAGTGAAATATAGATTCTATGTGGGTTTGATCCTCAAGTACTACATTGATCCTCTTATTTAAGAGAGGCACTTGAGGTTGATTTAAGCATATCAACCATTAAGTGGTCATATGCTCGAGATTGGTTGAAATGAATTTAAGAACATTAATTACCATGGTTGACTAAGGTTTAGGAAACAATATTTGAGCCTTCATGTAAGAAATTTTTGAAGGGATTACTGTTTCGCCATACAGAAAACGGCTAGATGGTGTATTATACTAGATCGGTCATCTAGAGCATTTCTCGGAAAATTTCTGAGTCAAAGCTTTTCAACTTGGTTAAACCCAAAAGTAAGTATCATAATAGTACGCACAGGAGCTAATAAGATGGATAAGTTAAAGACTGGATATGGGTATTTATTTGAGTCAATCAGAACTTTCAGTCAAATGTTTCAGTTTATCGGGAAAAATAGAACTGGACTGTGGTTTTCCTGCTTCTTCTACTCCAGCGGCTTCTTCTGCTTCACCTGCTTGCCTGCTTTGCCTTCTTGCATGCGTCTTATATCTCGTTTCCTGATCCACCTTCTGGTAGGCTGCCTGCTTCAGCTGCTTCCGATGCTTCTCCTACTCCATCGGCTTCTTCTGCTTCACATGCTTGCCTGCTTTGCCTTCTTGCATGCCTCTTATAGCTCGATTCCTGATCCACCTTCCTGGTAGGCTGCCTGCTTCAGCTGCTTCCGATGACATTCTTCTAGCGGAAACATATGTCAAATTTTGAGGAAGTTTGGGTGTCTTCCTTCTGACTCAACTATGACCCTCCTTACCTATATATATAGAGAATTCCTGGTCAATAGTTTCATGACAAAGACCAATGTGAGTTGTGGTTATGATTGTTTTTTTAACTGCAAATAAAGTATGTGATATTGTGATGTTGAATAATTTTCATTGTGACGGTTTATATTGATTGGTCATGCTTGATAGAAATAGTGTTGATAGCATGATTAGGTGGTTAGTTAAGTGAACGAACATGACATGTTTCATTATTGTTAATTGAAACTAGTGAATACTACCATATTGAGATGTTATTGTGATTGTTATGATTGATTATGATGGTTGTGATTTACATTGATGGTCATGATTGATAATAAATGGTTATGCATTATTGCTGGTCGACCATTTGGTCAAGGTTGATAAATATTGATTATTGTGTGCAAGAGTATTATCACTGAAACCAGAAATACTATTATTATGCATTAATGAAAGTGTGTTGGAAGTGTTTTTAGGCAGCGAAATATGTGTAGACCATCGAGCATTTAGCCTTTATGGCTATTATCTGGTTGTGTTGGTAAATGGGTTGGGCAATGTCAAATGAGAAGAAAGGCTCTGTGGTGGAAGTGATGAAAGTAAAGTATAAACATGTCGTATATAAGAGTATGCATTAATATTATGTATGTTTTATATGCTGATGATGTCTTGCGTGATGATTGTTATTTTGCGTTTGGGGGAAATTTATTATGCGTTTAGGGAAACCCAACTCACTGAGCAAATTAGTTTCTCACAGCTCTACTTGTTTTGCAGGTAAGCCGTGGAGTGACCTTTTGGACTGGAGGAGCTTAGGAAAGGCTGTTGTAGATTGCCTGCCTTCTTGAAAACAAGTAGGTGCATTATCTGTAGGATAAGGTTTTGATTTCCTGGCCGGATCTATAGATAATGTTTTGGTTGTACTTGAAACATATGTATTATATGAATAAAGCGAGTTTGTGAAAATTCCAGGTTGCCATGTGGTACTACTCCTTATTCAGACAAACTAACTGTTTCACATATCTCGGGTTGAAAATCCTCAAGAACCTCGGGTTAAGCGTTTATGTACACAATGTAGCATCTTCGGTTTGGTTTAAGATACTAGTGATTGGCTGTGCATATTACTGTTTGACTGCTGCATGGCTGATCAAGCCAACTTTGACTTGGACCGGATCAGGGGTGTTACATAGGTGGTATCAGAGCATGGTTCTACCATGTTCGTATGTGACTCTTTCAATGTTTTATCGAGTCAAATGAGTCGCAACAGGCAGTTAAGAAATCAGTCAGTTCCTCTTTATAGGTAGATGGAACTAAGATATAGCTTTCTCATGCAGATACCTTTGCATCGTAGCACTTACACTGGTCGACTAGACTAATTTTTATGAGAGGAGGATGGCATGGGGGGGGGTTAGTTCTTGTGGAGTGTGATCATCTTGCACCTCAGTATGAACACTACCATGACATATCTGATCACTCTGATTGATCAGTTGAAAACAGTCCCTTCTGAGGACATGAAAAGGAGGTAGAGGATCGTACTGATTCTGATTTTTTTTTACAAATGAGAGTCATGGCCAAACCATCATGGAATTGGATGATGATGTAATTATACCGAGCTACCCTGAAGAGCAACAATGGGCGGATGAGATGTCAGATATGGAAAGGTCAGGAGACTATGAACATGAATATGAGCTTCTTGAATTCAACAACCCAAGAAGGAGAGAATCAAGACCTCGTGAAGGAATGCATGTATCTGCAAGGCAGTTAGGAATGCCGATACCGGACCCAACATATGGAACAGATCCTATGATGTGGTTAGTAAAAGGATTGTTGGATCGTTTAAACCATGGACCGCGAGAAGCAACCAATGCATCTCAGAAACATGTAAATTCCCGAGCTATCTACAACAAATCACTATGATGAAAAATTTAGGAACACAGTAGTACCGTGGAGTTGTGAATCCATGTGAGACAGATAGTTGGATTCAAAATTTGAAAAATAATTATAGTGCAACGAAATGTCTTAGAGAGTACAAGAAAGATATGCAGTATACTATTTGGAGGAGGATGCTCCTAATTGGTGGAAAGAAGTAGAGAGGCAATACAAACGGAGAACCATTACTTAGTCAACGTTCAAAGCAGAGTTCCAAAGGAAGTATTTTCCACCTAAATCCAGAGACATAATGAAAATAGAATTCCATGATACCAAACAAGGTCCTAAGACAGTACAAGAATATCAGGCTGGGTTTACTCGGTTAAAGAGATATGCACATTATGGACCTAGTGATGAACCAACAATATTAAGAAAGTTCTTGAGATGGCTACGACCCGAGTATACTAGAATTATAAAAGTTCTACAATCTAAATGAATTTTTTGAACTAGCAGTCAACATAGAAGAAGGACTAGCGGCAAGCCAGACAAGTCATGCAGTGATACCACAACAACACCAATTCCATTAGATGAGTGGTTAAGGGGTTAAAAGGACCACAATCCTTTAACCGTGGGAAAATAACTGGAAGGGGACGAGTTAGGGTAGGCAGAGGTAGACGCTTTGGTCCATCTATAGATACGTCTTCCTATTGTTATCAGTGTGGAGGAAAAGGAAATATAGTCAAAACATGTCCTAATGGCATACCACTTTCCATCATATGTTATACATGTGGCGAGCATGGACATTATGCATCATCATGCCCTCAAACGGACCTAACTGGCCGCAAAGTCATCACTCAGCCACGCATTGATCAGACATCAATCGGACCACCCCCAAAGTATAAGCAGTAGAAGGACATGTGTATGCCATAGATATAGATGAACTCGGACCTTATCGACCTTATAAAGGTCCATTTACAGGTATGTATGGGCTCTCACCTTTTTATGTTGATAAATGATTTATGAAATAGGTTTCTTGATGAATGATTTGGTGATGAATAAATTGTTTGTGAATTGATGACTAGTTAGGAACATTACGTGTTGGTGATACCCCTACCCATGTTCTGTTTGACCCACGTGCGTCACATAGTTTTGTGTCCCCTGAGACCCAGAACTCGGTATGGCCACTATGAATTTTTCGTGATGCAGTTTGGCTCGACCAATGCACCAACAGAATTTATGCGATTGATGAATAAAGTTTTTCAGAAGTACTTAGAAAACTTTGTAATCATCTTCATTGATGATATACTTATATACTCACAAAGAGAATAGGACCATAAGAGAGATTTGAGGAAATTTTAAAGCGTTTAGGATCAGAAGTTATTTGAGTCGTTTTTTGGTTTGTACTAACCCAAGTCCATCTATTATCAGTTTGTTATCAGTTCTAAGTCATGTTCTTGGGCCAGACCACTTAGAAAAGCCAAAGGAGACATGCTGGACGATTGGGTCTATTTTTGGCTGATTCTCGGCCCATTTGGAGTTTGTAAGGTTTATAACTTTGGTGATGAAATAAATAAACTTTTCTTGGATGATTTTAGACAAAGTGACGTCCAGGGGGTGCCAGGTCAAGTCAAAACCGTGTGAAAACTAGTCTTGGTCATTGTTTTTCAGCCAAACTCTTTATGGAGACAACTCTTTGTTTTATGAGTTTTATGTCTTGTTCTTAGCTTTTATTTTCAATTTTCAAGTCTGTAAAACTCTATAAAAAAGGCCTAAGTTTTCCATCAATAAATCAGTCTTGTTTTTTGTTAAAAACTTGTGTTTTCTTGAGAGTGATTCTCGTTTGTTCCTTGTGAACAATTCAATCTTTGGTGGATTCCAAGATCAAACCGGTTTATCAAGATATTCTTCATCATATCTTGTGGTTCCATTCTACCAGATGAAGATCAGAGAGGCGTCCTAAGTTAGTGTCTGGGTGTTGGGTTTAATATACTCAAGGTTCAAGCCACAGGGTCTCTCCAATCCAAAGCTCCATCGCCTATCTCCTTGAAGATTGTCCTAAGTGCAGTATGCATGTTGGGTTTAACATACTCAAGGTGCTTGCTCCACGGCCTTCTTGTAGACAAAGATTATCCATACCTTTCTCAAGTGATTTCAGGGACAGAACTGTGCCTAGGGTTCCATCAGGTGGTATCATAGCCACTTGAGGTTTCGGTATCTATTTATATCCATCTTCTCATCTTTGAACAAACACTTCTTCTCTTTCTATATGTTGTAAGAAAACTGAGCCAGCTTGGTTACCTGTTTTAAAAAAATATATATATATATATATAACAAAAGAAAAATCGAAAAAAAAAAGGGAAAGAAAAAGGGATCAAAGAGAAATCCGATCAGACCGGGGAGATATCGGGTCTCAAGCTTGGTAAATTCAATTTCCAAAAAAAATTGCAATATTTCTAACTAAAACCTCTGTTTCATTGAAGAGTCTCACTGAATTGAATCGTTTTTTTTTTCTATTGGAACTCTTGAGAATCACAGAACCTTTGAGAAAGAGAGAAAAATCAAAGAGAAAGAGTTGTGAGGATTTGATTTCTAAAGTTTGTTGCTTGTGCAGGAAACCCTTGGAGGATCGACTTGGATCTGCAAATTTTTCTTGTCTTTTCTTTGTTTGTTAATTTTGCAGGAAAACCATGTCTCAGGAGGGAGATAAAAAGTGATGATCAAGCCCCTGAACTAGCCTTGCCTAGACTTCAACTTAAGGCTTTAACGGATCATTTGACGACAGTGATGAAAGATCAAATGGAGGAGATCCACACACACCTAGACAGAGTTCAGGAGGATCAACAGAATCAACCTGATGCTAGAAAGGAAGGATCATCAGAGAAGGGTAAGTCTGATGAAGATGATTACTATAGCCACAAATCCGGCTCATCAAAGAGCAGTCACACACAACCTAGAAGAGCAAGAGAGACCAGGGGTCGAATTGATGATAACCTTGGTGGTATGAAGATAAAAATCCCCAACGTTCTATGGAAAGAATGACCCTGATGCTTACCTTGAGTGGAATAAAAGAAAATTTGATTGGTGTTTGATTGCCAACGCTTCTCTGAAAGCAAAAAGGTAAGGCTTGCTGCCACTGAATTTACAGATTATGCTATTAACTGGTGGGATCAAGTGGTGACAAACAGGAGAAGAACAGGTGAGACTCCAGAGAATACTTGGCAGGAGATGAAGTTCCTCATGAGGAAAAGATTTGTTCCAGGTCATTACCACCAAGATTTGCATCAGATGATCAGGAAGCTAGCTCAAAGCATCCGAAGTGTTGAGGATTACTTTCAAGAGATGGAAACACTGATGATGAAGGTTGACATTGATGAAGGTTGATATTGATGAATATCCATAAGAAACCATGTCTCGGTTTCTTGAGCATGAGGACAGGCTATCTTAAGGAAGAACAAAAACTAAATTTGACAAACCACTGACCATTCAGCAAGAGAAAGGTAAGGTTGAATCTTCTTTTACAGGAAATCGTGACATCCAATGTTTTAACTGTCAGGGAAAAGGTCACATGAAAAGGTATTTTCCAAACAGAATAACAATGGTGATCATGACGAATGGAAAGGTTGGAACCAAGGAGGAGAAAGACTCAAGCTCAGTCTCTTCTGAAGTGATTTTGGTCAAAGCGGCTAAAGGTGATCTACTTGTTGCTTGAAAGGTTTTGAATATGCAGGTTAAACCAGAAGAAAATGGACAAAGAGACAACTTGCTCCATACTAGATGTGAAGTGCAAGGAATGTTTGTAGTCTTAGCATAGATGGTGGCAGTTGCGCCAATGTTGCTAGTGAGGTGATTGTACGAAATCTTGGTTTGAAAAAAACAGGCGCAATGAACCTTCTCTACTGCAATGGATCAATGAAAGTGGCTGTATGAGAGTTACTAAGCAAGTTCTAGTTCCTTTCTCTATTGGTAGGTACAAAGTTGAGGTTCTTTGTGAAGTATTACCAATGGGAACTTGTCATTTACTCTTGGGTAGGCCGTGGCAGTCAGATCAAAGAGTTCTCATGATGGTTTCATAAACCAGTACTCTTTGAAGCAGAATGGAAAGGCCATTAACCTTATGCAAATGACCCAACAGGAAGTCCATCTTGATCAGTAACGTCTCAGCAAGAAGAAGGGGCCAGACAGTGATGACAATGGTACCTTGATCAAACATGCCCACTTTCTAATGAAAGTGTTCAAAGAAAAAGGTAAAGCGACTCCAACTCATTCTAAACTCAAACCTGATAAGTCTTGTCTTAAACTAACCAGTTTGGAACCGGTGCAACCGAGTAGATATGTCTCTCTTATTCAGGAAGAAACAGTTCCCGTGCAAAAAGAAAAGAAGGATGAAAACTGCATTCTACCAAAACCGGCTCTTGGACCAGTCACCACAAACTCTCAACCAGAGAAAAGTAAGGTCCTTGTTTTGAATGATTCACTGCTTGGTTTAGGTGTCTTGATGTCTTCTACAGATGTGAAACTGTTGGGAATGGAAAAAGTCAGAGAAATTTGCTTAACAAACTCTATATTTGATGGAATGATTCAATCGATTGTGCCAAATCAATGTCTAGATCAAAAAAAGTTTTTTGAATGTTTATTACATGTTTCCTGACCTTGATATGAACCTTGATTATTGTCCAACACTTTTCAAACGTTTTTATAAGTTTGAACCAGGATTGAAAAGTGTTTTGCCTCAGAAAAGATTGAATGATCATTTAGGCGATTATACACTTGATTTGGGTTTGTTGAGTGTGTTTCTAAGACAGGGTAAGCAAGGAAGGACGAACCAGAAAGGAGAAATTCTTTATGATCGTGAACTAGACAAGTTGGCAAACCTTAGCTGATTCTTTCTTATTCGACCATTGAACCAAAAGTTGTTGGGTAAGCCTTAATCTTTCTCTGTTTCTTTGGAACTAATTCACTTTGTTTGAATGTACGTCAAAGAGATTTGAGTTCAAATCCTGGTTAATAATGTGGGGATGATGTGATCCTGACCACCTCAAACATCAGCCAGGACGAGACATGCGATCCAGCCATATATCTAGCCGGTTCAACCAGCAAGCAAGGCGACATGGGAGATCTGATGGTGCAAACTTTGCTTGGATTGGTTCCTAAGGTTCATAATCTCACTTGTAAGCAACTATGGACATTTCCCTCGTCCAAGGAATCATGAGGAAGAGATCAGTCGAGATAGATCAAGCCTGGAACGAACGAACTTGAAAGATAGTCGGTATTTCACAAATTTTGACCCATTTATCTACAAAGGCTCATCCGATGGATCACTGAGTATTTCTTTGGTTTGTACTAACCCAAGCACATCTATTATCAGTTCTAAGTCATGTTATTAGGCCAACCCACTTCGAAAAGCCAAAGGAGACTTGCTGGACGATTAGGCTTATTTTTGGTTGATTCTCATCCCATTTGGAGTTTCTAAGGATTACAACTTTGGTGAAGAAATAAACAAGCTTTTCTTGGATTATTTTCGACCAACTGAAGTCCAGGGGGTGAAAGATCAAGTCAAAACCATGTGAAAACTAGTCTTGGTCTTTGTTTTTCAGTCAAAATCTTTATGGAGTCAAGTCTTTGTTTTATGAGTTTTATGTCTTGTTTTTAGCTTTTATTTTTGATTTTCAAGTCTGTAAAACTCTATAAAAAGGTCTAAGTTTTCCATGAATAAATCAGACTTGTTTTGTGTTAAAACATTTGTATTTTCTTGAGAGTGATTCTCGTTTGTTCCTTGTGAACAATTTGATCTTTGGTGGATTATGAGATCAAAATCGGTTTATCAAGATATTCTTCATCATATCTTGTGGTTTCATTTGACCAGCTGAAGATCAGAGAGGCGTCCTACGTTAGGCTTTGGGTGTTGGGTTTAATATACTCAAGGCTCATCCCACACGATTTCTCCAATCCAAAGCTCCATTGCCTATCTCCTTGACGATCAACCTAAGTGCAGTCTGTGTGTTGGGTTTAACATACTCAAGGTGCTTGCTCCATAACCTTCTCATAGATAAGGATTATCCATACTTTCCTCAAGTGATTTCAGGGACAGAGCCGTTCCATCAGGTGTACTTAAAGGTTGCAGCACATAAAGGAAAGGAAAAATCTGCCAAGATCGGGAAATTAGCTATCTGGTATATTGGATCTTACAAAATTATTGGAAGGGTTGGAGAAGTTTCATACCATTTAAAATTACCGTCGGATATGGAAATTCACCCCATATTCCAAATTTCCATGCTACAGAGATATGTACGTGATCCAAATACCATTTAACCGGAGCGGATTGAAAACCTCAGGACCAATATCCCCTATCGAGAAGGACCTCTGCCTATATATAGGAGAGAGGCGGATTAAGAAGTTGAAAAACATATGGATTTCCCAAGTTCAAATATTCTAGGGAAAAAAACACTGAATTGTGGTTATATGGGAACATGAACGAATTAAGATAAAGAGTTTGAATAATTATGAGAAGGCCATAAAGATTTTGAGGAAGGTTTACAAGATCTCAAAATCACGTCTTGTTCGAAGGTTATTATAGTTGGACAATGCAACTTGTTTGGATTGGCCATTAAGTTGACATATTCTTGGGATTGGTTGAAATGAATTCAAGACCATTACCATGGATTACTAGGGTTTTCGAAACTATATTTTAGCCTTCATGTAAGGACATCGGTCATTTAGAGCATTTCTCGGACAATTTTTGAGTCAAGGCTCTTCAACTTGTTTAAAGACAAAAGTATGCATCATAATGGGACTCGCAGAAGTTAATAATATGGTTAATTTTAATACTGGATGTGGTGATTTAGTTGAGTCAATCAGAACTTTCAGTCAGACATTTCGATTTATCAAGAAAAAATAGAGTTGGACGGTGGTTGTCATGCCTCTCTTGCTCCAGAAGCTTCTCCTGATTCACCTGCTTTCTTTCTTCACCTGCTTGCATGCCTATTCCAGCTCGTGTCCTGCTTCACCTGTCTGGTAGGCTGCTCATTCTTCTAGCGGCGACGTATGTCAAATTTTGAGGAAATTTTGGTGGCTTTCCTATGACTCAGCTACGACCTTCCTTAACTATATACATATAATCCATGGTCATTAGTTTCATCACATAGAAACACGAAATATTAGTGAAAGAAAAATTTAAAAAGCTAAGTCATTATAAGCCCTCGGAGAAGAGATACCCAAGCAACTAGGACGGAAAAGTCTTTAGGTATGTTTCTTTTAGGTTAAGAGTTCATTCCCAAATTAGTTTTCCGCCTTGAATCCAAATCTGAGGTTAGATTTTCTTAATTATGTATGGTTCATACTAGAACCAAGGTGCTGCCTAGGAAACCCGAAAACCCGACCTGGCTATATAGTGTCTATATCTCATACTGGAAGATCAAAGGTAAGTTTTGGGTATGCTTATTTTTTACTGCAAATAAATTATGAAATATTGTGTTGTTAAATGATGGTCATGGTCATGGTGTATATTGATTGGTCATGCTTCAGTGAAATAGTATTGGTAACATGACTAGGTGGTTAGTTAAGTGAACGGACATGACATGTTTTAGTATTGTTAATTGAAACTAGAGAATACTACCATATTGAGATGTTGTCGGAATGTTAATTATTGATTATGTTGGTCGTGATTTACATTAATGGTCATGATTTATAATAAATGGTTATGCATGATGCTGGTCGACCATTTGGTCGAGGTTCATAAATAATGATTATTGTGTGTAGAAATATTCTCATTTGAAACTAGATAATACTGTTATTATGAATTTATGGAAGTGTGTGGGAAGGTTGTTATTGTCATTTGACAACCCATCGATATGGAAGTACAGAGGGACGGGATTGCAGCATAGGACCGTGCTGCACATGACAATGCGTGATCCAGGCACCCTAGTTTTTAGAGGCAGGATATATGTGGACCAATGGTCATTTAGCCTTTGTGGCTATGATCTGGGTGTGGTAAATAGGATGGACAATGTCAAATGAGAAGAAAGACCTCGAGGTGGAAGTGATGGAAGTAAATTATATTCATGTAGTATATATTAGTATGCATTAATATAATGGTCATTGCATATGTTGATGATGTCTTGGGTGATGATTATTATTTTGCTTTTGGGAGGAATTTATTATGCGTTTAGGGAAATCCAACTCACTGAGAAAACTAATTTCTTACAACTCTACTTGTTTTGCAGGTAAGCAGTAGTGTGACCTTTTGGACTGGAAAAGATTAGGAAATGCTGTTGTAGATTGTTTGCCTTTTTGTAAAACAAGTAGGTGTTTAATATGTATGATAATGTTTTGATTTACCGGTCGTATCTATAAATAATATTTTGGTTGTACTTTAAACATATATATTATATAAATAAAAAGAGTTTGTGGAAATTTCAGATTGTCATGTGATACTAGTGCTTGTCCGGACAAACTAACTATTACACATATCTCGGGTTTAAAAGCCTCGAGCTATGTCTAATAAGATATGTGTACTTAGGCAGTTGGTCTAAGGTATCCAAATTCTTTTCGGGAACCTTGGGTTAAGCGTTTATGTACACATTGTAGTATTTTTGGTTTGGTTTGAGTTACAAAAGTGATTTTTTTTTTGGAATAATATTTATAACTTATTCTGAAAAAAACACTTTTTTACAGATGTAGCTACTTTTAAACTAGGCTAGTTTTTAAAACAGGTTACATCTCAGATAGGGAAACTATATTCTTGTGGTTAGCCAAGACTGAAGCAGTCCATTGTGTTTCCGAGCTTGCGCAGCAGAAACGGCGAGGCATTGATTTCTGACCTGCCTGTCAATCATCTTCACCATCGATGTAGTTGGAGTTGGAGTAGCTCCATGCCTTCTATTATTCTTCTCACGTCAAACAGAGTATAGAATGATTTGGAATGTATATCTCAGGAGATAAAGCTTATTTGCGTCTTGTGTTGTGTCAAGAAGGATGATTATTAGCGTCCCCCTCCCAGTCCATTGTATACCGCTGGTGGAGGAGATGGTTAGCAAGATCCGACCAAATTAATTGAGAGTAGTCGCAATGGAAAAAGAAATGATCCCTTGATTCTGGATGGTTTTTGCAGAGAATGCACAGGGGGTCTATGCCCGAATTCCATAGCAGCATAGGGTCTGCTGTTGTTAACCGATTATGCATCGTCAACCATGTGAAGAATCCATATTTCAGCGTAGAGTTTGCGAACCAGACGCAAGGAGACCAGCACACAGTTGGCGTAGAGCTGCGTATAAGGTACCATGTGTGTTTTGTACTGAATTTCTTCTTGAAGATGTCTGCGTTATGTTTTCCAAAGAGGGACATCATCAACAGTCATCGGCAAGAGCTACTTTTTCAGTGCATCTTCAATCATCTGGTAAACCTCCCATCTATGTCATCTTATCAATATGTAACAGTAAATCGTATGGATAGATGAATGTGATACAAATGTTTAATCAACAAAGGATCACTCTCTTAAGCTAAGAGTATACACGAAGAAACAACTCAAAAGCTTAACGAGAAGTACGTAATTCCACAAAAGACACGAGAGAGATTACAAAGATATTTTTCCAAAAAAAAAAAAAAAAAAAAAAAAGATATTTTTCTGATAAACTAAAAAATGATCTTCTTTCTTTTTTGTAGACTCCTCTGTTCTTCCGCGTAACAGCACTTAACGTCTCTGTTAACGTTCACCTCCAACAGTTGACATGCGTCTACTTCCGTTAACGTGAAACAACCTTCCCGTTACTCTTAACAACCTCCTTATTGTCTGACACGTGTCTCTTATCCCTTTCTTATAGCAAATCCTCCATGTCCTAAAAACCTTGACCACAAGGTTCAAAGTCAGGAAACCTCCTCTGCAACTCATATAGAAACTCCCAAGTAGCTTCTTCCTCTCCTCCTTGATTCACCCATTTAACCAACGCCTGCATTGCAGCTTTGCCTTGGCGCTTGACCATCTTCCTTGCAAGTATCTTTTCTGGTTGATTCACCAAAACATCAGACAGCATATAAGGCAAGTGAGTAGCAGTAGGAACGTTACCCACTAGCACTTTCAGCTGTGAAACATGAAAGACTAGGTGGATCAAGGAAGAATCTGGCAACTTCAGTTTGTAAGAAACCTCACCGCAACGATCTATAATCTCATAAGGTCCAAAGAACTTAAGAGAAAGTTTATAATTGGATCTCATAACTGCTGACTGCTGACGATATGGTTGTAACTTCACATATACATAGTCGCCAATCTCTAATGTTCATTCAGTCCGATGCAAGTCTTCATTCTGACGCATGCGATGTTGAACACGCAAAAGATGAATATGCAGCATCAAGATCATATCCTCCCTTTCCTGCAAAGATTTAGCTACCACCGTGACCTTAGACTCACCGGGCAGATAAGGTAGATGCAAAGGAGGAGGATGACCATAGACTGCTTCAAATGGCGTAATTCTTGTGGCCGAGTGGAAGGTTGTATTATACCAGTACTCTTCTAAAGCAAGCCATTTACTCCATAGTTGTGGTCTCTCACTTGTCATACATCTCAGGTACGTTTCAAAACACTTGTTCACCACTTCAGTTTGTCGGTTACTTTGAGGATGATAAGCAGAAGAATAGTTGAGAGACACACCATGTAACGCGAACAATTCCTTCCAAAATTCGCTTAGAAAATCGTATGGATAGATGAACATGATACAATGTTTAATCAACAAAGGATCACTCTCTTAAACCAAGAATATACACAAAGAAACAACTCAAAAGCTTAACGAAAAATACGTAATTCTAGAAAAGACTCGAGAGAGATTACAATGATATTTTTCTGATAAAACTAAAAAATGATCTTCTTTCTTCTTTCTAAACTCATATGTTCTTCCGCATAACAGCACTTAACGTCTCTGTTAACGTTCACCTCCAACAGTCGACACGCGTCTACTTCCGTTAATTTGCAACAACCTTCCTGTTACTCTTAACAACCTCCTTATCGTCTGACACGTGTCTCCTATCCGTTTCCTATAGCACAATACAGCCCCTCACACCAACAAGATCATATAGTCTTCCATATCATACCATGCGTCAAACCAAAAGGACGTGTTTTGTCCATTCTTTACATCCATACGATGGAAAGATTTGGCTTTTTCTCTGTATTTCAAAAAATTTCCCCACATCCAAAAAGAAAGGGTTTTATTCTCCCGTACTGCCCAGAAAGTACCTTGATCGATAAGGTATGTTTGAATCCGTTTGATCCAGAGCGAGTCTTGCGAAGAGACTATTAACCAAAGTAGCTTCAGACATCATGTTTCATTAGGTTCCTTCTCACTCTAAAACTCTTCAACCTCTCTCTAATCTTTTTAAACTTGAAAACACTAAACTTTATATTAATTTATCATTATTGTCTCATGTCTTTCTCACTACTTTATCTTATTTTACAGATTTTTCATTTCATGACTTTCATCTTCCACTCTTTTAAAGGTAAATTTATAAATTCTGGATATGTATCTTTTTTTATATATATATAATAAATTCAAAAAGTTATAGATTCAACCTAATGTGACTATTTTATTTATTTTTTAAGCATAACTTTTTTAAAAAAACAAATTTTCTCTGTTTAAAGCCATTTTAACGTTTTTGATATGCATGTTTTTGGGATCTAAGTTGGAATTCAGACTTCATTAGCAGACTTCTCGAGAAGTTGTCTAGAGAAATCTTTTTGGGAAATATGTGAAATGAATAGAAAATTTATGGTTTAGAATAATTCCTGGAAAATCTTATTTTATGTTAGAAGACTTCCTAAAAAGTATTTTGAACTGAAATAATTTAATCTAATTTGAATTTTTGTCTCTTTATATAAATAAAATTTACACATTCTTTCTCTTCCTTTCAAATAGCTGCAACAAAAATGTAATATTTCTCACTCTATAACTTTTCAATCTCTCCCTGATCTCTTTGAACTCAAAGACACCAAATTTTATATCAATTTATCATATTTTGTTTTGTCTTTTTTCACTACTTTCTCTTATTTTTGCAGGTTTTTCATTTCATGGTTTTCATCTTCCACTCCTTTAAAGGTAGGTATATAAATTTTGAATTTGTATTTTTGTGTGTTTATATGTTAAATTTTTTAAAAAATAGATTTAACCTAATGTGATTGTTTTATTTATTATTTAAGCATAAAAATTTAGTTTTTGAAGTTTCATGTTTTTTAAGTCATTTTAAAGTTTTGGATATGCATACAGATCTGAGGACAGGCAGGCTTCTCATAAGACTTCACAAGCAGACTTCACGAGTAGACTTTTCTAGCAGACTTCATGCGACACTTCAAAGACTTCTTACAACACTTAAGAGAGACTTCATAGAAAACTCAATATATGCAAAACTTCGGTCAATTGTAAAATTAATTTACTTCTTACAACAATATATAAGTCTTTTCTAATTTTTTTTGTTACAAAAAAAAGTTATAAGACTTTTCTAAAAGTTTTCTACGAAAAAACAAACAAAATAGTCAATTGCAAAATAAACCTAGCATTGAACAGATGTGAAAAAAAAATCTTTCTTAGATCCGTTAAGATTCATATTTAGATTTTTCAAGTACATAAAACTTCTTAATAAAAGAGAATTTTGGAGTGAAATGAAAGAGAAAGTAAAAGAGAAATGGTTTGAGTGTATAGAAAATAGGATACAAAAATGTGGATTTTGCTTTTTAAGTGCGTTTAGAATTTGTAATTAGTTGTTTATAATGTAAATAAAAGAGCAACATGTGAATGATAGAGCAAAACAATCATTTTTGGAAAACAAATATAATAGAATTTTGGTAAATATGGCAAATAAAAATTCCAAAAAAAAAAGATACTAAGTGGGGCTTATTGAAACAAGGATTTAAAAGAATTCAAGATTTGAGTAAATAAAAAAAAAATCTGAGATCTGAATAAATCCATGATACGAGTTTTATGAGTTTGTTACAAGTTTTGTGGGTTTTTGAAGATTTTCAAAGTTTTTGAATTTTTTTTATTTGAAGTAATATTTTTATTTAAAGTAATATTTTTATTTTAAAATTTAATATAATTTGATATTTTTATTATTTTATGAAATATATAAAATATATAAAGTTTTTAAAAATTTATTTTCAATTTTTTTTATTTCAAATAGTTTGATTTTCTTTCTGAAGAATTTTCAGTGTTTTTGAAAAAAAAAGTTATTTATTTAAAGTAATATTTTTATTTTTTATTTAATATAGTTTAATATTTTTATCGTTTTATGAAATATATAAATATATAAAAGTTTTTAAAAATCATTTTCAAATATATTTTTTCATTTCAAACAGTTTAATTTTGTTTGTGAAGAATTTTCAGATTTTTGAAAAAAATAAAATCTTTATTTAAAGTAATATTTTTATTTTTGATTTAATATAATTTGATATTTTGTAACTTTATGAAATATATAAATGTATAACAATTTTAAAAAATCAATTTTCAAATATATTTTTTTTTCAAACAGTTTAATTTCTTTTTTTTAAAATGTGAAGATTATTTTTTATTAAAAAAAAAGAAGTAAATATCATCATAGGATGTGGTATTTTGATTCACTGTTTTTCAGATGACTAATCCAATAAGCTTGGATTTCGCATAAAATTTATGAATTCTAGATACAATAAGAAAGGATTTGAAAAAAAAAAAGGAAATCCTCTCAAATCTTTGATTGAATAAGATCCCCTAAGTTATTTTGCATTTGAGTTTAAATTTTTGGTCATTTTTTTGCAAAACTATCATTTTCTTTTACTCGAGACAAAACCAATGCAAATTGCTATGTATTCCAACATGTCTTCTATGAGAGACCAAAATGGAAAGGAGACAAAAACGCAAACGAGTTGACATACGAAACAATAAACAAGAGCTCTAAATTGGTACATACGGATAGCAAGGAAGACAAGATAATTTAAGAGAAAAACGAGACTGACTGACGACATTCCCTCAAGATTGCACGGCCAGTTTCTGAAGATGCTCAAAGAAGACTTGCAGGCTCACGTCATCAGTGAAGATTACATCAGACCCAGCTGACATCTCGTTTGCATTGTTGTAAGTCGCTGATGGATTCAGCTTTGCCAACAAGAACCTTGCCTGCAATTTAGTACATGTGAAAGGGTGCGGAGTTAATGGTTAAAAGCATATTAAACCATCAGATTAATCCCACACAGACGAAACACGGAAACAAATCTATCAAATTCGAGATGACAAAGGATAAAACAAAACGTGAATACTGCTAACCTGTGATCCATGTTGATCACACACAACTAATCTCGGGACTGGGAAACGCTCCCGGACAATCATCTGGGAATCCTCTTGAGGAGCTTGCAAAAGCTGAGCAAAAGCCTGACGCGACAAGAGATAAGAAACTTAGGATAACATAGCATCATCCATGTTATAGAGAATATTGACCTTGCCACAACCTACTTTATTTCAACTGCTTTAAGAGGAAACAACTTCTCCTAGACTAGATGTGTCTCAGTTTCAACACTAAGAATGATGAGTGCTTAAGCAACTGAACAGACAATTACAAGTTAAAAGCACGTGTTACCTCATGTTCGGGCTGATTATGATAACCCATGTTTCGCCATTGTGCTACAGTCATTCCATGAAAGACCACAACACTAAAATATGCATCTAATAGAAGAATTCTGTCGGCTGCAATAGAAGCCACATCCAGCAAAGCTGGCTGAGGTGGTGAACTGAATGTATATGATGTCAGCGATGGTTGGATCATAACAGTAGCATTTGAAATATTCTCCCGGTTTAGCAACATGCGGAAGTATGCAGTTTCATCCGGACTATTGTTAAAGACCTGCCAACGTCCATGACCACAGAAGAAAACACGATTCACCTCTATAGGCCAATCACACAATTAGAGAATCATCAAATAAAAACAGTAGTCTACCTGAACAAACTGTGACCTCCGCAGGTTGAACATGAATTGAGGGAACAATGAAAAATATGGATTCAACGTAAACGAGGTTGGGTCATCCTTTCTATAGTCACCGAATTTTGAGCACAGACGAATTAGAGTCCGATCAAGCCATCGAGTAACATCAAATCCCTCCTGAGATCATCATAAATGGTATATGTGAGCAACACCGTAACATATATAAAAGTAGACAAAACTAAATGAAGCGCTGGAATAAGACAGAACTGTATAGCAACTATTACTTGGTACTTTCACTATGACCCTCTCAAATACTACAAAGTCTTGTTATAAAAAGACGAAAGCTGAATATAATACAGCCAACATAGTTCATGAGTAAAGATGCTATACGGAAGAAGTCTTTGACGTTTTCTAAATTTAATCCACCTAGATCTAGGTTAATCGTATTCTAAGTGCTTAGTTGTGTGAAATCTAAAATTGGACTTCCTTTGGACAGATAGATGAACATTTAACCAAAGGTCTGGCTGGACACCTAGTACATTAATTTGCCAGGAGATGAAAATTCAAAGTCATCAAAAGCACTATGAGCCTTAATCCCTTACCCCAGCAGCAACATGAAAAGTTTAGGCCAGCTGATACAGAGAAACGAAGAAGGGAAGCAATTACATCTCTCAATTTATGAGAAAGATTTGTTAGCAGTCGTATTCGCAGTGCAAATATGGTGTCATTATCTTTTGACAAATCATTTCGTGATCAAAACGGATCAGCAAAGCATCAAGTATTTGTTGGAGCAACGCCTTAACACTCCAGTTCAACAACAATGGTTACCTAAATTGTTGGCGTTTGACTATGAGATACAATACAAACAAGGAAAAGATAATGTTGCAGCAGATGCATTATCCAGAAAGGGTCCGAGATTCTCCAAATGGCTATGACAGTTCTGCAGTGTGATTTGTTGCAGCAGATAAAAGACTGTTATGTTCAGGACAGTGTACTTTCAGAGATCATTGAGCAGTTAAAGAAGGATCCGAAAGCTAAGAAATACTTTTCATGGATTTTGAGGAGGAAGAATAAGATAGTGGTACCTGTGAGTGTAACGTTGAGAAACTCTATTCTTGACTGGTTGCATTGCAATGCAGCTTTGAGAAAATATGATAATTCAATCCTACTTGAGAAGCTGTGGAGTGTGTCAACAGTGTAAATATGATAATGCAGCTTCTCCGGGATTGTTACAACCTCTACTCATTCCTGAAGCAGTGTGGATCAATATCTCAATGGATTTCATTGATGGCTTACCTCTTTCTTATGGAAAATCAGTGATTTTTGTGGTGGTTGTTCGGTTGAGCAAAGCTGCTCAATTCATCGCCTTGTCTCAGCCGTATAGTGCAGCTTCTATGGCTCAAGTTTTCTTGGATAACGCTTAAAGGCAACACGGGTTCCCATGATCGATTGTTAGTGACAGAGATGCTGTTTTTCTAAGTGAGCTTTGGCAGGAATTATTCTCTTTACAAGGCTGTCAATTGAATCTCTCTACAGCATATCACCCACAAAGGGACGGACAAACAGAAGTGGTCAATCGTTGTGCGGAGACTTACCTGCGTTGTATGACAAGTGACAAGCCGCATTTGTGGTGTAAATAGTTGCCGTTAGCAGAGTATTGGTACAACATGAACTTTCACACTTTGCTACGCATACTACTCCTTACGAAATCGTCTATGGTCAACCTCCACCAATGCACTTTACTTGGCGGGGAAATTGAAAGTACAAGTTGTTGCTAAGTGTTTGGAAGACAGGGAGAAGATGATTTTTGTGCTTAAGTTTGATCTCTTACGAGCTCAACATTGAATGAAGCAAGAAGCGGATAAACATCGTAGTGAACGGAGCTTTGAGATTGGGTGTTTGTCAAGTTACAACCTTATAGACAACAATCTTTGATCATTCGGGGATCTCAGAAGCTGGCTCTAAAATTCTTTGCTCCTTATAAGATTGTTGATAAGCAGAGGAGTGTTGCTTATAAACTGGAGTTACCGAGTTACTCAAAGATTCACCATGTTTTCCATGTGTCTCAGCTCAAGCGTTTGGTGGGTAATGCGTCTTCCACTACACATTTACCTTCCATTCTGCAGGACACAGTGGTGAAGGTACCGGAGAGTTGTTTGGGTAGGAAGATGGTGAAACGTCAAGGGCATGCCGCTACTATGGTCTTGGTGAAATGGGAAGGAGAGAGTGACGATATGGCAACATGGGAGTACCTCTATGATCTTCAGAAGAAGTTTCCTACGTTCTCACCATAACCTTGTGGTCAAGGTTCTTTCGGACGGGAGGATTTGATAAAGAGAAACGAAGGACACGTGGCAGAAGAATATTGGAGGAGGGAGTTTGTTACGAGTTGTTACAACGAAAGAAGAGACTGACAGGTGTCGACATATCATTTGTCGAGTTCTCGTTGAAACGAGTATAAAACAGAGTCTTCTAGTTCTTTTCCAAATTATCTAGAAAAGTATCTTGTATTTTCTTCGAAGAACTTGGTTCATTTCTGTAATACATTTGAGAGCTTATAATTGGGAAAGATTTTTCTTATCTCGGGATCTTTTGCAACTAAGCTATGATTTGGTGTTTGTTACGAACGTTGAATCGATCTATCATAACGATAAACGCGTTATCACCAGCCCACATAATAAGAGACAAAAAGATGATGCACTATACCTCTGTTTCCATTTTTAAGGATGCTAGTCTTGCCATGACCACAGCAGCAGTTTCTTGATCAAAGCCTTGCACAAGTTCCTGAGAATGTATACGGCAACCATTGTAACAAAATATTAATTTGGCTATTAAAACCCAACACTACACTTTGAAGGGTACATAATCCTTACCACAATTATCATTGATTTTGTGACAAGAACAAAATGTAAGAAAAATAAATGGCTACCAAGCTGGTACTTGCATCAACACTCGAAAAAAATGTCAAAATCATGCAACAAACACAATAATTCTCAGCAGCAAAGCAGTGGAGAAAGGTTACACATGAGAGGTTCATAATTAGACTTCATACAAACCAAAGCATGAGAAATCAAGGTACTTTATACGGTAACACTATTTCGGGTCCAAGTTAACTGAAGAACCTAACAATTCCAACGTGAAGTCCCACTGAAAGCTAAAGACTAGACCTTTTCAATTAAATTTCACATCAAATTAGCTTTTACTATTTACAACAGAGAGAAAATGAGAATCGTTTGCTGGTTAACAAAAATGAGAACTAGGACGGTTACAGAAAAAAAAAAAAGAAGCTTAACAATCCTAATGTTAAGCGCACTTGCAGGGTAGAACAAAACTGATAGCACATTTGTAGATCAAGCAGAGCAAGAAAGAGCGAAACTCAAAACATTTTCTAAACTTCAAATCCTAAACAGGAGCAGTGCTGTCAAGAAAATAAGAAACAATTCTCTCAGAGAAAAGTGTAAAGTCGCAAGTTATACAGAAAGCAAGACAACGACTAACCTCTGTGCTCACAGCAGTATCTACCCACTGTCTGGTTATTGTTGTAACCCGAAGCAATGTTTGACCTTCAGGGTTTTGGTAACTACAATCCAGTCAATAACAGTAAATCAATGCTTAAAGTAATAAAATAGCGCAGAAAAGAAAAAGGTCTAAGAAAAAAAAGAAACTGAAGGAAAATAAAGAGATAAACGAACACTATTAGAATACCTTGTAACAAACTGCAAATAAAACTGAGGATTTACAGCTCCAGGAGCATTTGACCCGGTTGACAATAGATCAAAGAATACAGTCAAGCAAGTACTCTTGTCTAGGCCACATAACTTCCAGGCATTGGTATTTCCCTCTCCAATCACTGTGTCGGCAACACAAGGACCTTTCTGCAAGGCTCCACGAGAAAATAAATCAAAATCAATTCATATCAGATACCATCATTCATTTACAAAGCATAAACGAAACATCCTGAAAAAAAATAGATATAACCTTTTCTAATGATGAGCAAGGCCCAATAACCCCTTGAATTTTTATGTCTTTTGAACAATTGACCTCAAGCATGCCACTGAAATGGAAAGATTAGAAGTCAGCTTGGACTAAAAGATGCAAAGTATATATTGACGTAGCATACAAAAAAATAATATGCATAATGTTCCACAAGATAGGAACTTGAATTGCCAAAATAATCCTTATCTCGCAACACCAACTGATGTAAGAAATTATAGAAAAGTATTGGCAGAGAAGCAGAGAAGAAACCAACTTAAAGCAGAGGCCAAGAGACTGATCGCCATCTTCAAACACCCGCTTGAAGGAATCTTTAAATACGGAATGGCCAAAACTTTCAGATAGAACAACAAGGCCCCCGGTACTTTCGACTGCAACTTTCATTTCAGCAACCCCAACCTAACTATACCAAAATGCAACAGCAGAGACAGTTATAGTTAGGTATCAAGTTATTTGATGAAAAATGATAGCAAAATTGAATGATTTGACAGAGAGAACAAGCAAAGACTTACCAATACTGATGCTAAGAGGAAAACATGGTATTAAATATAGTCTTTCAAAAAAGTAAAAGACATCAAAATGAACAGAAAATCGAGGGTTTCAGACAAATATGGCCTGGGCAAGCAAGGCAAAATTATGACTTCTAGACGAAAGGGGTGTTATCAAACAATTACATAGATTTGCACTTAAGATCTCAAAAGAATGTATAAATTATATCTACAAAATGGGCGCTCTTTCTTGCACAACCACTAACTGCGAAATTAATCAGATGAAAAGGATAGAAACTGGTGATCACAGATTAGTTAACAACTTTAATACAAGTAAGAGCGTTGACAATTTCGCTATCAACAATGTCAACTTCGCCTAATAATATAGTAAATCGAATCAAGATTGACACATAAAAGCACACTTTCAGAGAGGTTATGAGAGATGGCATTCATTGCAGGAAAAAGATATAAAACAGCGGTATGGACCAGAAACTAGCTGAAACAAGCAAAATAAAATTACGACGACACATTAATACCTGATCAAGTGCAGATGCGAAAAGGTCTAACACATGACCCTGAGAGACAAGCTGCTTTGCAATACTATCATAAAACTTGACAGCTTTTTTGTAATAAGGAGCAGCATCTTTGTCTAGATCTTTGTGGGAGCGCACAGGATCCGACAAATCCTTTGAGATAATCTGAATAGACAAAAGAAGGAAATATTTAATTCAGGCTATAACAAACATGGTTCACATATATGGTGCGATGAAACATAAAAGTTCCATCAACAAAGGAATTGACAAGCTCTAACCGTTCCAGGGCCCTCTGTACATGGACCTCCGACCAAAGCTACAATTCTAGCTCCAGTTTCAGGCAAGCAGGCTCCAAGCAATCCTGCAGCTACACTCAATGCCACACCTGTGCATCTTTGGGGACGATGACCTGGCTGAACGGGCCACTGGTCTGTTTGCAACTCATCCAAAAGCTGTATAAGTTACAATCATTCAGATACAGAAGAAACGAAAATGAACATAGCATAAGTCTATTTTCCATTACTTACCTGGTCCAGTGTGTATTCGCAATCCGATGCAGGCAGCAGGAATCTGTTAACACCAGCAGCACTCTGAAACCCATTTTGCGGACCTTTTGGAAACCCAGCTCTCCTCGAGGAAAGCCCCAACTGATCCAAAATTTGATCCTTGGAGATTTCTTTGTTCCCTTTAAAGACAAAAACTTTAGACATCTCCGAGAAACCCAATTCATGAACATGAGCCTGCGTCCCAAACGACACAAACCCCACCAAAGCATTCTCCGGAAGCAACCCGATCGCCTGCTTGAGCGCAGATTTAGCAAAATCCAACTCTTCCTCAATCATACACGTATCGAGAACAAACACGAAAACTGGAGGAGGCGGAGCAGCGCCGGTTCTCTGATCGAATTGACCCGCGGTGGGGGGTAGCGTGTACTCGACAGTTGTGTACTGAGGATAAAGCTCACCGGGGAGATTGGTCTCGGAGATCATATGGTAGTGAGGAGGGAAAGGATTCCTCTGGAAGCAGAAAGGGCAGATCCAGATCTTGGCGGCGAAATCGACGCGGGCGAAGGCGTTGAGGACAGCGACGCAGGTGCGGCATTTGAGGGGAGCGTAAGGGAGGGAAGGGATGTCGGAGTGACGACGGATCGGGGAGATAGAGGCGGCGAGTGGGATGACGCACTTGCTAGCTTCGACCTTAGTGCGAGGCCAGACGTTCCAAGTCATGCGAACTCCGTCCATACCTTCCGGATCCATGTTCGCCATCTCCGCCATTGATCTAAGCAGAATCGGATCAGATCGGGAATCAAATTGTGAGAGATCAGGAGGAGTTACAACTACTCACTGGAATGGTCACAAACCCGCGACTTAATTCGATTGGATAGATGATGGATCTCAACTTTTTTCTTTTTTTCCTTTCTGGTCACATGTACAAAACATAACTAGCAAAATTTCATAACCCTGCAAAAATATTATTATCTATTTCCACAACCAACTCAATCGTGTTCGTTGTCTTAGCCAATGCGCAGTTTTGTCTTTTTGAACAAGGGATGATAAACAATACAGAAATCTAGAAGTTTACTCTTCAAAACTAATCACTTTTTAACTCTGTTGAAAAGTTATGTCATACTTCTAGTCTTCTATCATCGATACCACATTTTTTGCAATCTGTACCAACGTATTGGTAAGTTGAAAACTGTTGCATGTATTCCATGATCCAAAAAAAAAAACTTCGACCTCCGGAAGTGATGAACCCCTGGTGAAGGAGATTCAACTGTTTCTCATTCTTTGAAGGATAATCTGATGGTTCAAGAGATGCATGATGTTGGTTTTGATGGATATAAGTCAATATGGTTGATGAACTTTAAAGAGGACCTACGAACTGTGTTGATCAGTCTATGATCAAGAGAATGAACTTTGTTTTCGATAAAGACAACTTGTATATGGAGACTGAACTATTTTGCAATCGATGTTTAGCGATGAACAAAGGATTCACAGATTTTAAAAGAAACTTTTCTATATAAAAAAAGGTGAATGAATATTACTTAGGATGTGCAGCACTTTATATAGTCTTATAATGTGTGAAAAAAACTAGAAAGAAAGTAGAAAACTAAGGCAAAAATTTATAGAAAACAAGAATTTGACTCAAACTAAAAACTAGGCAGTTTATAGAATCGAGATGTTGAATCTTGAATGGACTTTGAACAACTCTTACATGACCATGACCTCATTTGTTGATATTTTGTGATGAAAATGAGCTTGAAATAGACTTATCAATGGGCTGGACAATTTTGCAAGAAATAAACTCATATTGAACTTGTTATGAACTCTCTTTGGGCTGTAACACTTCTTCTTGGACTACTTTATCCAAAACTGCTTCAAATGCTTTCTTAGGATTGAATTTTGTGGTTGACACATCAAAAAGAGATAATGGATCCTTAACTTGGGTTTTGAACTTCTTTTGGGCTGAGAGAAACAAGTCTGATTCATCTTTATGTTTGGGCCGAAATATATCTTGTACAGCAGCTAAACCAGTTTTTTCTTTAGTGTTACTTAACTCACTCAGCTCATTCAGTTCATCTACTCTCACTTCAGCTGGTTTCATCTCGTATACACTCTCTTTAACTAGTTTCAGCTGAACTCCATTTTGCTTAGCTGGTTTCAGCTCGTCCTCAGTCTCCTCAAGTGGTTTCAGCTCGTCCAAGGTAGCATAGCTGATCAGGTTTACATCATCCGCTCCTCCTTTAAAAAGATTTGTCCTCAAATATGTATCTCCTACATAAAAAGAAAACATATTAGACTCAAAACAAAGGTTCAAGAAGAGAAATATGTAAGAACCATCAAAGTGAGGGTTTGGACAGAAACTTCCTTGGAGTTTTAAAGCCATTTTCCTCAAGTACTTCCATCTCCAAATCTCAAGCTGATATATATGGTGTTTGTTCCTGTTCCTCGCACTCCTTTTGGACAGATCATGTTGTTCATGGACGCTTAAAACAAAGCTTGCATATCCAATGTTATATGTGTAAGACATGTTCTTATTATGATAAAAAAAACAAGTGTTTCTTCCTTAAAACATGTTGCACTGGTTTCTGACGTTTAAAACGCCTATCAAACTAGGTATTGTATATTAGGATGCTTCCAAGACACGAAATAACAAAGTTCTTAAAGAACAACTTTAGAGCATGCAAAAGTTTCTCAGATTCAAAACACAAAAGATCAAGTTCAAACTGAGAATCACTTAACCAAGGCTCAACATGTCTATCAAATAATATGTTATAAACCAGAATATCATCAAAGCTTAAAACAACATAATTCTCAAGAAATGATTTCAAAATATGCCAAGGTTTAGTTTTAGGACATACACGAGCAAGTTCCCAATTAGAAGCAAAATCAAACTCATTTTCAGCTCTAATTGATTTCGGTTCATGCAAATTCCTAACCATGAATTTGTCCAAAGCACATGTCGATGCAAACAAATCATCAGTGAAAATTTCATGCGTAGAAAAACTCAGATCAAAGCTATTATCTTTGAAGCAAGCAAGGGAATCACAAGGTTTTATGAAACATAAATCAGGTTGTTGCAGAACAAGCTCTAGTGTCTTTTCAGAGTGATCAAGGATTTTGTTATGTTCCCTAAACTGATCAAAACTTAAAACAAGATCAAATCATAATTTACATTGATTGATTTTTAAAATAATCAAGTATTTTCGCAATTTTAAAATTACATCACACATCTTATAAAAAGCGATATCATTTCAAATTTATATAAAGAAAGTGAATTGATTATATGATTGACATATGATTCTATTAATCTAAATTGAGCTGCTTTGATTTATTATATTGTGTGTTAAGACAAGTTTTTAATGTAAATTGGAGCACATGTTTTGTGATAGTAATTAGTGAATATTTTCTATAATTAGGGCGATTTGATTTCATCAGATTAACGCTAAACTTGTATCATTACATATATAAATATGTAGCCTTGAACACACATCTCCACACCACTGTCTTCTTCCCAAATCATTATTACCAAAACCATTCTCGTAAGCAAAACACTAATGACGGGCTTCAACTCAGTTGCCGATTTGAAACCTTTTAAGACAATATGGAGAGTTAGGGTAAGTATTGTGAGATTGTGGAAACAATACTCGGCTGATGGTGGCCTAACCATTGAAATGGTTCTCATTGTTCTAATGTATGTTTCTACAATTTTAGCTACTATAATCAAATATTTTCTGATATTATGTGAGTCAGTATTCAAAATTTAATAAAATATAGTTTCGTTATGTACAGTGAGATAAGATTCATGCAAGTGTGAAGAAAGATTTAATAAACCAATTCGACAATTTCCTAGCGCAAGGGAAAACATTAACGTTTACCAACTTCGGTATATCTAATATATATGACTATTTTTTACTTTCTAATATCTATAGATTAAAAATAATAATCTTTTTTAGTCAATCACTTCGCGCAAGACAGGGGTTGCCACATAGTTACATAAGTAAATGGAGATTGTTTCTCGCAGGCTACTCACGAATTTTGCGAGTGTGGATTAGGTTCTCTTTATTTTCGTTTCTTTATTACAAAGTCATTTTTGCATCATACCGACCTTGCCTCCTGTAAACTGTTTCGAAAAATGCTTTAGTTATACAAAAATAATGGGTGATCGGTTTTATGAAGATAGTAAATTGGTGCGATATGTGGAGATGTCAAATTATTGATGTTTCCGAAAATTTTTCGGTCTTTAGTGAAAGTTGCTTGAATCACTCATGGATTTTTACCAAAGGTTATGTCGTTACAGTTTAATCGCTAACCGTCATGTTATTAGTCTGATGTTGGTACAATTTTTCTAATCGCAAGATTGCGACAAGAGATGATATAAAGATCTCAAGACTATGTTTGTGATGGTTTGACTACATCGCTAGCGTTTTCTTGATGCTGAAGCAAAAAGTTTTTGAAGTATGGGAGTATACGAGTATACGAGTATAGTATACGTACATACTCCCTCTTTTTTTACGAAAGGAAACGGATGAACTGTTCTTTTGAAGGGTTGTATACGTTTTTCTTTTAAGGATTGAGATGAACGATAATCTGGGTCGATTTAATGACGACGTTGGGTTTTTGATTTTTGGTTGTTTCCAGGTTGGCGACTTGGAGTAGGTTGATTTCTTAAGAAAAGTACTAGGAATGTGTCGGTTTTAAGATGACGTTCATGTTTCTAGTTCTTCTATTAGGAAGCAAGATGAGTATGCTTGAATGCATGGTGATTGTTTCTCGGTTTTTCGAGAAATTAGATCGGTTCGCAAGTTCTGCATGGACAGTTAAGGAACAATAAAACAAAACTGTAAAATCGCCTAACTTAGATTGCTAGACTATCCACCTAGATTCTAAGTTCCCTAATCTTTACGACAGTTTCCAAAACATTTTTCATTCTTTTACTACAAAAAATTCCAACTCAGCTAAAATTTTCTAAGTCGGACATACCTTAATCTTATTGGAGATTTGGGGTTGCCTCTTCTTCATTCTTCTTCTCTTTGTGTCTTCTGACCTGAGTTTCAATTTTTGTAGTGTTAGGTTTTTACGAGAATGGGTTTGTATTTCGTCAAAGGTTTTCGTGAATATGAGTAAGTATTTTATCGAAATTTTATTTTGTTGTTTTAGGAATGGCCACTTTCGAATTAATGTCAAAGAACTTCAAAAATTTTGATACTGATTTTCATATGAATTGTTTTTCGACGAAATTCTGATGAGAATATCGGAGTGAGGAAGATATTTCAACATCTAAGTTTTTTGTTCTCGTCTCTTTGTACCCCTGATTTTACTAAATTGACCAAGTGCACTTTGTATATTGTTGAAAAGTCTATCAAATGTTTATGAATAGATGTTTTTGACTCAATGTGGCAGATTTTTGTAAAAATGGATTGTGTTTCTTTGTATCAAAGGAACTTTATAAATCGTTGAAACAAAGTGAGGAGCAGGAGGTGATGATTCGAAGAAGGCTTAAATGGGCGATTAGGAAAAATAAGCAATGGACACGATGTCATTCAGGTAAGGTGCTCAGTTTGTCGAGCTGTTAGTGAACTGGTCCTTCCCTAGCCATTATTGTCTTTGTTTTTCTGTTGATCGTTTCATATGATCTTGTCTGACTTCCCGAAGGTCGTCAAATTGTTTTTCGAGTTTTATTTACGAGAAATGTTTCGCAAATGTTGTCCAATTTACTATATGAAGGTTGTATTGTAAATTAATGTCTTGTTTAAACTTTACGAATGAGGTTTCGTAAAATATTACAGAGATTGATCTTATGAAAGTTGTTTCACAAAATATTATTGAGCTTAATTTTGGGAAAGTTATTCCTCAAAATGTTATCAAGTTTGATTTTACGAAAGTTATTTTGTAGAATGTTTTCGAGCTTAATTTTGTGAAAGTTATTCCGCAAAATATTGTCGGGTTTTATTTCACAAAAACAAAGATTTGCAGAATGTTTTCCAGCTTAATTTTGCAAAAGTTATTCCACAAAATGTTGTTGAGTTTAATTTTATGAAAATCGTTTCGTAGAATGTTTGCAAAAGCTTATTCCGCAAAATTTTATCTAGTTTAATTTTACAAAAAGTGTTTCGTAAAATATTTTGCCGAGCTTAATTTTACAAATTTATGCCATAAAGATGTTTTCTAGTTTGGCTGTACGGGAGCCGTTTTTTTGGAAAAACTCATATTTTGCGCCTGTTCCACAAATCTTGTTTATGAGTTGTTAATATCGGAAACTCTTGCTGCGACGAGCTTAATTGTTGCGACCAAACTTAATCAGAAATTTTCTTGTTTCCGTAGGATCGATCCAAGGGAGTTTTGAGTACTCTTTCTAAAGTAAGCTTAGTAGAAGAATGTCAAGAGTTTGCAGCGACACTTGAATTTTTACGAACCTATGGTTTCAGAAAATGTTATAGCGCTGATGGATATAATCCCTCATTTTGCTTTGTTTAGTCTTCGTCAGCCGTTTAGGTTTCAAGTGATTTTATAGAAATCAACTTCTTATTTTTTTCTAAAAGTTATTCGGAATAAGTATAGCGGTGGGGGATTAGGAACCCGATTTCCATGCATCTATCTCCGCAAGTAATCTAGGGTTTCTCCACGGTTTCGAGGAGATAAAGTTTATTTTTCCAAAAAGTTCTTGGAAAACGTTTTTGGTTGAACCCTTACTCGTCGAAATTTCTCCAACTCAGTAATGAGACAAAATTTATGGGGCTGGATAGATTTTACCGTTGCCCTTTCAGAAAAATCAGGTCCTCGTTTTGAGTCTCTTCCTGTGGCAAAAATTATCCAGTAGGTTTTTGATTTTGTTGAACACTGCGGCGTTTGCGTAAGCGTTGGCCATAGGAGCAGACGCTACTGCAGTTGTTTTACCAGCGTTTTTGCGAGGTGCAAGTTTGTCTTTCATATTTCCAGACATTGCTTTGATCAAGCGTTTGCGGCCTGAGAGTAAGAGTAACTCCCCCCCCCCCTCTTTCTAGTGCCAAACTGTAGGAACCAAAATTCACACTGTATATTTCAGTGAATGGAGGAAAGCAAAGAAAATCCAACTTTCCTTGAGGTCCAGATTCTCTGCAAGAGCCAGCAAAAAGTGACCAAACAAATGCGGAAAATATACAAAGATAGCAAAACGAATCTAGAAAAATTAGATCTTATTTTGAATCCGTGTAAGAGCGTTGAGATTGTTACAAAAGATTATAAAAGCTTTGGCTGTAAGAGCTTTCAGCGAGTTATCTAGTTCAAGCCACCTAAAACCATAAACCTAGTTGAGTCACAGCTCGATAACGAAAGACAAAAAAGACACGAAGCTGTTTTGTTGATTTCGAACTGGACCTTATGAATGGCGGCCTACGTATTCCTTTCAAGGATCAAGTCGAATGTAGTTCAGTTATAGAATTTGACGAGAGATCGAACTGCTTGTGCGAGTTCATCTAGTATGAGTGCAAGTCATAGAAACCAAACTTATTGAGGATAAAGCCTAGGGTTTCTAAGTGAAGCGAGTTCTAAGAGTCTAAAGAGAATCGTCCTTTTGCTCCCTGGGCTAGGGCTGCCTGCTCCTAGTGCTGCTCCAATCGTTCCTCCAAAAAGTAAAAAAAGAAACCTTCCTGCCGGCGAGGCGACTAAGAGGAAAAAATACACCAAGGGCGGAAAAAGCGATTCTGCACCACAGGGAGGATCTAGCTCAAGTGCAATATCACAATACTATGCCAATGTTTGTTTTTCGAAGATCTTTTCCGTTTTCATGCTGTACCGTTTTCTAACCCGTACGGGACCTTGTGCAGTTCGTATCCTTGATCGATGGGATGATCGCTGAGTGTGGGTTGGAGGTCGAGCGTCTTACGAGGGAATTAGCGGAGTCTCAAGAAGAGTCATCGGCGTTTGAGAAGAAGTTAAAAATGATCGAAGATGCTCATTCCACTGAGGTGTCCCGGTTTGAGACTCGGATCGGCGTACTCGAGCGAGACCTTGGGAAGACTGAGATCTCCCTGCTCAAGGCGAAGCAGGTCGGAAGATGAAAGCTTCGGAGGCTTGTTGGCTCAAGCGTCGCCTTCAGAGTGAAGAAGGTTTGGTGGATCGTGGGATCGAGGAAGCCAGGATAGCCCTTCACGCCGAGTTTGGGGCCTGCTTGGCGAGGATTGCAAGTTCCCTTGATTCTTTGTCGGCTATCCAAAGTAGGGATGTGGCTCTCGCGGCCATTGAGGGAGGAATGAGCGAGGTCTGGTTGTTCCAGGGTGATGCTCCTCTATCTCCACGAGTCGAGGAGGCCCGGCTTTCAGCGCGCAGAGGAGAGTTGGGGGTTGATGAGGGTGATTTTGACACGATCCCTGGCATTCTGAGATCCGAGTGCCTCCTCCCGCCGTGCTTGGGCAATATGGGAGGGAAGGATGCCATGGTCGTTGAAGGTGCAACCCCAAGCTCAGACGAGGTGATGGTCGAAGGTGAGGTCATAAGAACTGATAATGAGTGATGTTGCAGAGTCTTCTGAGACTTTTTTTTTATGTTTTTTGTTTATGTTTGGATTGGCCAAGTGTGGTTTGTTTTTAATTCGGGACTGGCCGTGTGTGGCTTTGAATCCCTTTTGTTTTGCGGCTTTGGCCTGAATGGACCAATCTTTTTATCGAAAGGGTTTGAAGTTTAAGAGTGTGTTGATTAGTTGTGTGTAGAGGGAAGAATATGAGTTGTCATCTCACAACCTAACTTTTCTTTGTAGATCGTTCTATTCGTTTCTCGTTCAAGATGTGCGGAAAAGTTCTGTGAGTGGTTAGATTTGAACGAAGAGACATGCTTTCAGGATCTCATATCTTTCAATATTCATGCCTAGAGACGTTAGAGACCAGTGTGTTGGGTTTAGTGTGGGAACCGAAATCTACACCATCGATTTTCGTAAACTTTAGGAAGTCAGGAAACCCTAATTTTCCCAGGAGATCCCTGATAATCTGCTTTAAACCAAACGCAACGCAATCAAACGATGAGAATAAACAAAATAGTAAAAAATCAAATAATATAAAAGGAGAGTAAAAGAGATCTTATTCTGAATTTGCGTTTAAGCGTTTACAAGAAAGAAAGAGCCTTGGTCACAAGAGCTGTTGGCGAGATCCTACTTCTAGTTCTAGTAACCTAAGACTGCAAATTCCTAATCGAGTAATAGCTTGCTATGAATACATAAAGTTCTATATCTTTGTCTCCAGCCTCGCCTTCTCTTATATACTCATCTTCAAGGCGGTTTTGCGCTTTTTTCTGCCCGTGGTCGAGTTTATCACTTCAGGAATATTCCTTTTTGTCTTGATCTTCATGCGTATCTTCGGATACTTTGCATTTATCTTCTAATTTCTCAATATTTATCTTTGTGTGAATAAATATAGACCGTTGTAACACCACTGGGCTTGGTATCGTATGAAAACATAAGTGGGCCTTTTAGTCGCGTTTTAGGCCTCTCGGGCCAATTTGCCAACTTTGAGTGTTTTTACGTTTTCTCCGAAAGACCATCTTTGAAACGATGTCGATTTTAAGATACCGTCTAAAGAGAATCGTTCTAAGTCTCCGTCGATGTCACAACAATAGTTTCGACCAAAGCTTGGGGCGCCAGCGGTGGACAGGAAGACTGGCCAACCTCCTTCTCAGCAATACGTCGGGCGAGCTTATCTTGGAAGGATAAAAATCTAGCTGCGAAGGCCAACACTGTATCGGGAGTAGCCGACTTCAAAGGACTTGCAGAAAGAGCCGAATCGCTCATCTCAAAGTTGGAATCTTTCTTGCCACCTTGGGAAGAAGACATTTTTCTTACAAATTTCTAAGAGAGAAAGCAAAGGTAGCTTAAGAAATGAGAAAATCTGAAGAGAATGAGAATGAGAGTCCACTACTTATAGAATAGTAAGAATGGATAATCCCCGCAATAGACTAGCCTCGAAAAATTTCTCGGGAAAGTACCCTTAACCGTGATTCTGATTAAAACACGCTACTCGCTCGCAAAAATCATCTTTGAGAATTTGCAGGCAGGGGGGCTGACTTTTTGGGTCAAAAACGGTTCTCTCGAAAACACCGACTAAAGCTACCATTTCTAGAAGTGACTTATCGAAAAAGTAGTTTGAAAAGAAAAAAAGCACCTCGAACCTAGGTCATCATAGGCGACCTACACTCGCAGTGCACAGGTAGCCATATGGCGACCTACACTCGTAGTGCAGGGGTCGCCATATGATGACCCACACCCGCAAAGATGGCGACCCGCACTCAAAAAGCATGGGTAGCCATATGGCTACCCGTACTCACAAAGCACACGTTGCCATATGCCAATCCGTACTAGCAAAGCATGGGTCGCCATATGGCGACCCAAGCTCGCATAGCACGGGTCGCCGGCACACACAGAGCACAGGTCACCACATGGCAACCTGCACACGCAAGGTACGGGTCACCATATGGCGACCTGCACACCAAAGTTACGGGTCGCTATATGACAACCTAAACCCGTACAACCCGGGTCGCCATTTGGCGACCTAGACACACACGGTCTGGGTCGCCATATGGCGACCTAGACTCTCCAAGTTTGAGTTGCCATATGGTGACCTAGACTCTCCAAGTCCGGGTCGCCATATGGTGACCTAGACTTTCAAAGTCTGGGTCGCCATATGGCGACCTAGACTCACCAAGTCTGGGTCGCCATATGGCGACCTGACCTTTCATAGACTGGGTCGACATATGGCGACCTCAGCTCTCCAAGCCTGGGTCGCCATATGGCGAGTTGTGTCTCCTCTTTGTCTTCCTCTTCGAGACGCAATCGAAATGATTTTCATTTTGTCTCAATCGGAGTTATCATTGGAACTTTACGGCAAAAAACCGCGAAGACTCGTCTTCTGGTATAAGTTCAAACCGATCGTATAAAACGAAAATGGTTGGCTTAACGCCAAAGTTGCCTAAGCTATACGAGAAGTTTGAACCCATCCTTAAAATCAACATCGTATCAAAGATGTTCTTTCGGGGAAATCGGAAAAATGCTCAAAGTTAGAAAATGGCCCGAGAGGCCTAAACGTGACTAAAGGCCTGCTTATGTTTTCATACAAAACCAAGCCCAGTGGTGTTACGACAGTCTATCTTTATTTAGGAAAAGATAAATATCGAGAAATCAGAAGATGAATGTAAAGTTTCCGAAGATAACCATGAAGATCGAGAGCAAAAGAAATATTCCCAAAAAGGAGATAAACTCAACTCAGGGAAAAAAAAGGAAGAGACAAACCGCTTGAAGAGGCATATATAAGAAGAACTAGGTTGAAGGTGAAGGGGATCAGAAGATTAGGTCTAGAAAACTACTATTACCTTTAGGAGAACTTAGAACGTTTTTCTACTTTGTTCTTTTGTTCTCCATTGCTGATGATTTTTGTCTACTTTATTCCCGCTGAAACTCTGTAACTCTATTATTATCAATCAATAAAACGCCTTAGTGCAATTTACTTTTGATATTTTGTTATCTCTCTCTTCTTTGTTTCGTGTGTTTACACAAATAATCCAGGACCTCTGGGAAAGTCGAATCTTTTAGACTTCCCTTAAGATCACAAAATCAACGGTGCGAATTTTGGTTCCCAAATATATTATGTTGTGGTTGTGTTAGTTTTCTATTGCGGCTGAGTTATATATGTCTTTTATGATCAAATATATATATTCTGAATATCAAGCACGAGATTACCCTCCAAGACTTTTCGCTGAAGGAACTTCTAATCTAGAAAATAAATACATTAATCAAAGTTTCCACATGGGAAACTTCCCTCACGCTAGAGAATCAATAGGATGTGATGTGTGAGATGACCTGAAGTAGTTTCATGTTGGAATAATTGCTAAGCTATATGATGGCAACAACGTGTGGTCTTGTAAGAATGTACAATATCTACTATGTAAACAGCTGCGCGTACATAAGAAGGAGATTGAGAGTCTGGTTGTTGGTCAAGTTTAGCTTACACAAATTTAATGAGATCACTGGGTTAAACACAAATCCACTGCCAAAAAAAAGTTTTGAACCTTGCCAATACAAAATGTTCTGGGAGGAGTTGAATGTGTTGCATGGGTTTGGATTCAAATTTGATTAACTGTGGGCAGAACGAGATGTCTGTCGTCCCTGGAGTTTTCAAAAGCGTAAATGGTTGTGGATGTTACTTCTTCAAGCCATGGGATTTTATGCTTTGCATCATAATTCTAGGATACCAATTGAAAGTGCAAAAAAAAAATTCTATGATGAAGCCATGATGACTTATTCACGGGGCCGGACTGTATTTGAAGTTATTGTTGATTCTATTTAGATATTGAATCCATAAGGAAAGTCATACACTATAAGCGGCCTGAAAAACGTGTTACTGTTTTGGGCGTATAAATTTGTCACTTGCTTTGGAGAGCGTTTTGGCAGAGTAGTCAATGAGCAAAAAAAATCTCTTTTTCGGCGGAGTGGAAGGCGGCCAGGTTCAAGTTTTACTGCTGTCATCTCTTAGGAGATCAAAGAGCATGGTGAGTTAAGGTTTCAGGCTGAGTGATGAGTTATTTGATGGGTGAGTTATGATTTATTTGATGTCTGAGTTATTAGTTATTTGATGGTTGAGTTACGATTTATTTGATAGCTAAGTTATGATTTTATTGATGGATGAGTTATGATTTATTTGATGGCTGAGTTATGGTTTATTTAAAGGTTGAGTTATGATTTATTTGATGGCTGAGTTGTGATTTATTTGATGGCGGAGTTATGAGTTATTGTTGTAGGTGTGTGTGACGAAAATGGTTATGAAGGAGTATATACAAGAGTTGTTTCCTCAATGGATGGGTAAAGCAGATGACCCACAACTTGTTAATTTGATAATAGACATACATCCGAATAAGTTTGTAAGAGGTTTTTGGGATGTGCAGAGAAATGAGAACAAGAAAAAAAAAGTTGGCTTTAGTTTAGTTAGAGTTTGAGCCACCCATAAAGAAGCATAAGAAATATAAGAAACACAAGGAAGTGAACAACAATGATGTTGAATCTGCTGGTATAGAGAAGAAGAAAGAGAAGAAGGAGAATGCCAAGGGAGAGGGTGCTAGCGAGGAGGAAGGTATGGAAGATTTCAGGAAAAATGCAGCTTTGGGGAGCAAAATCGCTACTCAGGACAAAATTTCCAGAAAATTTTACAACTATGATGATATGTTTGAGAAGTTTGACTCGCAGTTAACATCCTACGATACCAACTTTGGAGAGTTAGTCCAAAACATGGGAAATATGGAGAAGAACATTGGCGATAGAGTCAAAGCTACATTGATGAGCATCTGAAAGTTCCGAGGGTAGGAGAAAGTGCCCAAAACTATGTCCCCGACCAATCATTGCCGCAGAATTTACCACATCATTTACCGCATAAGTCTGTTAATAGTCCAATGGCAGCTAAGACCCCTGATAGAGGTTTGGGGGCGAAAAAGACTTTGGTTGAGGAGCTTGCTAAGACCAATGAGAAATCTTTGGGGGCGAAATAGAATTTGAAAGATCATGTTGCTAAGGCTAGTGAGACAAAAGAAGAATTTGGTTGCGAAGTTTGGTAATGCCGATGCAAAAGTTTAGGGTAGTGATATTGATTTTGTTTATGTTTCTCCTACTAAGGAACCCAGTATTAGGACGCGACTACAGGGGCAGACCAAAACAGAATGAGGGTGATTTACAAAAGAAGGAGGCTGCTGCTAAGAAGAAAGAAGCGGCTGAGTTAAAGAAGAAGGAGACGACTGAGTTAAAGAAGAAGCATGCCGAGTTAAAAGAAACAAAAGGTGGCTGAGTTAAAGAAGAAGCAGGCTGAGGTAAAGAAGAAGGAGGCCCCTGCTTCAAAAAGGTCAACTAGTACTCATGCATGTGTAATAAGAATACCTAAATCGAAGAAGAAGCAGATTGAAAGTGAAAGTGAGCTTGAGGATGTGACTGAATAATTTGTCGCGGTTGAAAACGAATTGTTACCGGAGTCAGTTGAGGACGAAGAGGAAAAGATTAGGTCTGCAAGAATTAATGCTTATTGAGAGAGAGGTGTTTAATTATCTCCAAATGGGTTAGCAGTGATGCCAGAATGTGTTCTTTCAGCATGAGTTTTTTCTTATATTGGAGACGATGGAACAACGTGCATGAAGAAGAATTTTGGACCTTCAACAACAATCTATGATCTTGTTGCACCTATTGACCCGATTAAATTGGATAAACTTATGCAACACCTAAAACCATTCGAGTATGGACTTTTACACCATTTGTTGTTACAACTATTAACAATATTTGCCTAAACTGGCTTGTGTTTAATTGTTAAGAGCATTCCACTTTTAGGGGCTCATGAAGATGTTGAGCTCTACAGATACCTCATTACTGAAAAAGCACATTGGCCTGATAAAAAGTATGGAAGACTGTTTGATAATGTAAGTATAATTTACGACTGAGTTAAGAGTTTTACATTACAATTTATTTGATGGCTAAGTTATGAGTTATTTGATGGCTGAGTTTTGAGTCATTTGGTGGCTGAGTTGAGTTATTTGATAGCTGAGTTATGACTTATTTGATGTCTGACTTAATATTTTTTGTGCATCATGTTGGTGTGTATATAAGAGTCCTCATGGGAAGGTCGAAGCGAGATCCCAGCTCATTCTGGTCCAAGTGCATTGCCTTTATGGACAGTTGGTTCCTAGCACTATGGATTTTACGATTACAAGCAGTTCAAGATCAAAACAAAGCTGTTCAAATTCAAAAAATATGGTTATGAAGACTTAGTAAACAATAGGATTCCCGTAGACCTTCAGACAAACTTGAAGATGTTAGAAGATGTGGATCACTTGTACGGAGTTGTTCAAACTGGAGGCGATCATTGGATGATGTTTCACGTGGATCTTTTGAAGGAGCAGATTGATTGCTACGATCCCATCGTTGGACAGATAACAAACGAAAGTGACATAAAATGCTAGAAGAATTAGGCCGCTTATGCAAATGATCCCTGCAATGATGAAGGATTTAACTCCTACCAATCTCTGAAAACGTAAAATCAAGAAGCTTGTGTTCTGAAGGAAGATAGGCAAATACATTCCCCAAAACACACAAGTTGGTGATTGTGGGGGTGTATGCATTGAAGTTTATTGACTGTCTAGCGGTTGGTGTAACTTTTGATGGGATATTCGATGCAAATATTCAGGATTTACGGGTGAAGATGGCAGCAAAGATCCTCGATGAAAGAGGAAATGATATGTTAAAGCAGTTCCACTGATTTATTACTCACGAACATTATATTTTGTATTTGTTGTATGGTATGTGTATTTTGTATTTGACTTATGCTATGTTTATATAACTCAGCGGTGTCGTTTAGATAAATCAGTCGTCTTGTTTAGATAACTCAGCCGCACCGTAATTAAATAACTCAACAATACCTCAAACGTACCCTAAAAACAAAAAATGTAATTTAAGCACTTAAAAGTTATAATTAAACTTATTTTATCAATATGAAGTGAATATAAATCAACTGAATGTGTATACTTTCTTGAATATACAAGTGGTGACTCTAACTTGATCTTGAGATATATGTTTTCTTACAAGTACTTAAAACTTTACCTATATATATAAGTTGAGACCATAAATCATATACAATAAACCATATACAATATGATTTCAATTGAATGTGTATATTTTCTTTCTGTTCATACCCTAAATCATAAATTTGTAAATCATATACCTTAAACTCTAAACCCTAAATCATATAAGTCAGCCGTGAAGTTCTATAAGTCATCCGTCAAGTGTAATGTATATTGCGGCGTTTCATATTTTAGGCGGGAAAATCAGCCCAACATACGTAAATTACATAACTCAATTTTATCTCGCGACGTTTTATCGTTCTATCTCTCTCTATATATAGCTCTTCTCTTAAAACATTGTCTCTTCCATCACATACTATCTAGAAAAACCTAATCTCATCAAAACATACATCATGTCGATTGTTCCTAGCTAGACATCCATGTTACAGAGCAGTGTCGATGTCATGCAAAGCTCTGTGGATCAGGAGAACCTCCATGTTCTAAACCCTGTTGTGGGTGCCTTAGTTGATAAATTAAGTGTTACATGATACATATTGATACAAGATCTCTCTATCGAATATTCTTTGGAAAGGTTGGGTTTATGAGTGGCTGACTTACCGCTTCATTCATGATCATTTAAGGAAAATTGATTTCTTATACTTGTTGTGAGAACCGATTATGTATTTATATTAGATTTAACAACAATAATAATATTTTGTTTTTTTTGTAGCGAAAATACACGTGGGATCCGAGGCATAATTTGATACTTTAGACACATATTAATCTGGTGTCTAGAACGCTTTTTGGGACTCAAATGTGCATGTTGAAGAGGATATGGATGCATGGCGGTGAGAAGCCTTTGTGGATGATGCGTAGAGTTTTTCTTGCTCTCATCGATAAGTTTGATGAGTTTGGCCTTGATAATTTTGGTTGATGAATTTATTTCGATATGTTTATTTTGTATTTTACTAATGGTATGTTTATATAAATCAGTCGCTATGTTCTTATAACTCAGCCATACATCGTACTTATAGCTCAGCCGTATCATTTAAATAACTCAGCCTTAAATCTTATTTATAAATCATCCTAGTCGCAATTAATGAACTCAGCTGTGTCATATTTATAACTCAGTTGTGTCATATTAAACATAACTCAGCTGTGTAATATTAAACATAACTCAGCTGTAAATCTTATTTATGACTCAGCCGTGTCGTATTAAACAGAACTCAGCCATGTTGTATTAAACATAACCCAACCGTCAATCGTATTTATAACTCAGCCGTGTTGTAATAAATATAACTCAGATGTGTCGTATTAAACATAACTCAGCCATGTCATATTAACCATAACTCAACCATATTAATTTATCTCGGGACATTTTGTGTTTCCATATTAGGCGTGTGAATATGTCTAATCTTGAGATGTTTACAATCTCGAGACGTGTTTCGATAATACGTTTTGTTCTATTTCTTTTTTTTTTGAAGTAAACTTCACCATTTATGTGTTTCTTATCAGAGTTCAAAATAAACAAATTAAGCTATCTTCTTCTGCAAAAGTTGCGACTAGGGTTCTAAAATTTTAAAAGAAATTGTCTTTCTCATCTAACCCAATCACATCATGCGTTTTGATGTTAGTGAATTTTGATTTTGTTGGTATCAACTCTTGTTGAAATGAATAGGATTTTGTTGCAGAAAACTTAAACATGCGACATGGGAATCTGGAGAGAGGAACGCCAAAATAGTGTTGGTGTAGTGAACCCTCCAATATATTTACATCTGGAACAACTAAAAATCCAGGAAGATTGTTCCATTGCTATGAAAAAGAATATAATAAGGTTAGTTTTAGTTCTTATTTGGCATATTTTGATATAAATAAGCATGTCATACTGAGATCTGTTTTTTATTTTTTTTTGACATCAAAAGGCTATTTTATTACTCAAACTTGAGGTGGTCTGGATAACCAAACCGGAATATAACAACCATTGTAACACAACTTTCGATAAAAGGACCTAGCAGTTCTGCCTAACGAGTCAGAAATGCCATTAAGCGTTCTCGGAAAGTATGAAATCTTGAAATCGGGGAAACAAATCTGCAAAGTCTTTATCACTTCCAACTCCGTTGCAAAACGTGGCCACGCCTGAGGATCTTCTATCATCGCAATCAGATCCTTACAATCTGTTCCAAAATTCTGACATGACGAAAACTGAAGCATGCTCTCAATTGCCCACCTAGTGTTTCCACTTCTGAGTGCAGAGCATTCTCCCGACGTCTTAAATTCCACATCCCCAAAAGCTGAGTCCTCCCATTACTATCCTTCCATACCCACCCACATCCACTAAACTGAGCATCAGAGGTCCAAGAACCATCCACCATACAAATATTTTCCAAACATAGGGTTTGAACATCTCCACCACTATTATGTAAAGGAACATGAACAATCCTCCCTTTTGCACTAAACCATGCCTGACATTCACTCTCTGCAAAACGGACCAACTCCATAGGATCTCTATCAATTCCCCTAAATAATTTATCATTCCGCGCCTTCCATATATACCAAATCAGCCAGGGAAAAGGGCCCCTTTCAGATATTTACAAATCCATTCCCTCCCTCCTCCAAAAGAGATAATCCATGTTGGCGTAGATGCTTGACAGGGGAAATATATTAGGACTACTTGGGATGGATGAAAGAGCCCAAACTTGCAGAGCTGGAGGACACTCAAAATGGCAGGTGTAACTGTTTCTTCAGGTTTCCCACACCGTGGACAATAGTTGTCACAACTCATATTACGACGCACTAAGTTCTGTGTTACAGCCACATGTCCTGTCAACAATTGCCACATAAGATGACACATCTTCTTCGGAGCTTCGCATTTCCAGGCAAAGGCCTGAAGCTTAGTGACACTAGGTTCACTCACTCGTAGATCCCCACAATTTCTCAATATATTGGCCGCAACCCAATATCCCGACTTAACAGTGTATTGACCATTCTTCGTATAATTCCAATAAAAGGAGTCACGTCTATGTGAAGCACTAATGGCTAAACTCCTGATATGCGGAATATCTTCTTGAACAATATAATTTTCCAAAGTGACAACATTCCATTCTTTTGACTCCATAATAATCAAATCGCTAACTCTCAAATTTGGATTCAGAACCGGAGCTAATGGGCGAGCTGGCCTGGCAGGTACAGTTGGGATCCAAGGATCCTCCCAGACATTAACCTCATATCCAGAGTGAATCTTTTTTCTGATCCCCAGAAGCAAAAGCTTCCTAGCTGTCAAAATACTAGTCCACCCATATGATGGGTTGTTAACCAAACATGTGCGCAAAGGAGATGACAATCAATAGTATTTGCCTCTGAGAACTCGAGCAACCAACAAATCAGGGTACTGCACCAAGCGCCATAACTGTTTCGCTAATAAGGCCAAATTAAACTCATGGATCATTCGGAAGCCGATCCCTCCTTCTTCTCTTGATAAACACAACTTCTCCCATTTTGCCCAATGAATTCCTCTTTTTGACGGGCTTGAGCTCCACCAAAATTGTGCAATGGCACCAGCTAGCTTCTCACAAATCTCCAATGGGAGTAGGAAGCTGGACATGACATAGGTCGGGAGAGCCAATAAAATAGATTTTATTAAAACTTCCTTTCCACCCTTTGATAGCCATCTACCCGCCCAACCATTCACCCGATTCATTAATTTGTCCTTCAAGAAAGCAAAAAGTTTGCACTTAGAACCACTAATATCCTCTGGAATTCCAAAGTATGTCCCCATCCCTCCTTCATTCTTGATCTCAATGGCGTCTTTAATTTGTTGTCGCATCCCTAGGCCAACCCTCTTACCAAAGAGTAAAGAAGACTTATCAAAATTGATACATTGACCCGAATCTTTACCCTATTTACTGACCACTTTCATCACTTCTTCACATTCACGGGGCTCCGCCTACAAAAGAAAAGGCTATCATCAGCAAAGAGTAGGTGAGATATTGATGGACATGCACGTGTTACACGCATTCCTGTTATCTTTCCCTGACTCTCTGCATGATTAAGAAGGCTAACGAGCGCTTCCGAACATAGAATAAAGATGAAAGGAGACAGAGGATCTCCTTGTCGTAGACCTCTCTCTGGGATAATATTTCCCCTTGGCTGTCCATTCATAAGCACCTTATACTTAACCGTGGTAATGCATCGCATTATCCAATCGATCCACATACTTGAAAAGCCCATTTTCCGCATAACAGCGTCGATAAAAGCCCATTCCATCCTGTCATATGCTTTACTCATATCAGTCTTTATGGCCATCCTCTTTGATCTACCACTTGGCTTTGTTCGCAGTGCATGGAACAACTCCTGAGCAATTAAGATATTATTCGTTATCTGTCTCCCAGAAACAAAGGCTGACTGGGTCTCTAAGATACGGTCGGGAAGGACCTTTTTTAGTCTCAGACATAAGACCTTCAAAATAATCTTATAACTCACGTTACATAGACTAATGGGGCGAAACTGTGACATCTCCGTCGGCTTGTCTTTCTTCGGAATTAGACAAATATTGGTTTCATTCAAACCATTTGCCATTATCCTCCCAGTAAGAAAATCATTAACCATACGGATTAAATCATCCTTTACTATATCCCAGAATTTCTGATAAATTAATGCCGTCATCCCATCTGGCCCAGGGACTTTCTCTGGATGCATAGCAAAGAGGGCCAATTTCACCTCCCACTCCGTCACTGGGGCTGTAAGCTCGTTATTTATACTTTCAGTAATTGTTGCTGAAACCTCAGATAAAGTCTCCTCTATAGCTTCAGGATTAGAAGACTCAAAAAATATGATGAAAGTAATTAGTAGCAATGACTACTAAACCTTCCTCATCATTAATGACATTCCCATTATCATCAAGAAGCTGAGTAATTCTATTCCTTGATCTCCTTTGCTTTGTCACTGCATGAAATAATTTAGTATTTCTATCTCCCTCTCGAAGCCAAAACACTCTACTTTTTTGCCTCCAAAACTCCTCCTCTGCCTTAAGAGCATCAGACAAATCTTTTAAAGCCACAGCTCGGTTGTAGCATCATTATTGGCATACAGGCACTCGACATTCTCCTATAATTCCTCAACCTGTTTTTCAGCATTCAGATTATGTTGCCGCTTCCACAGGCTCAAGGCTTTACGACAGCTCAAAATATGCTCAGTAATACTTGCTTCTGGGGGAAGGTCTACAGACTTCCATCCTTCAAGGATGAAATGCCTTAACTCTTCACTATCCAACCATCTTTTATCAAAGTTAAATGATTTAGATCTCTTTGTCGGCTTTGAAAGAATGTCCGCTAGGACCGGACGATGATCCGATCCCCAAAGTCTCAAATACTTGACCGCTGTATGAGGGAACTTCTCATGCCAATCCTCATTTCCAACATCCCTATCCAGTTTACACCTCACCGTAGATCCACCAGCTCTTGTCCCCACCCATGAAAGCATATTTCCAGTAGATGTGAATTCCATCATACCACAATCACTCAACATCTGTTTGAAAAGCAAAAAAGAATTATCCAGCCTCCGTCTGCCCCCTTCTTTTTCATTATGATCAGTAATTTCATTAAAATCTCCAATCATAAACCAAGGCCCAGTTTGTGTAGTTGAGAAACGCGTAAGACGTTCCCAAACTTGATCTCTACGTTCTAGTACAAGGTCACCATTAACAAACGTCATATAGACTTTTATTCCATCAATGATTGCTTCAACATCAATCATTCTGTTATTTGAATATAAAACATTAATTTGAAAATCATCCATAGAAAATAAAGCTAAACCTCCGCTGAGTCCAAGTGGCTCAACAGTAAACAAACAATCAAATCCTAAATCAGCAAGGATGTTTTGCAACACCATCCTTTTATTCTTCATCTCAGATAGAAACACAAGTCTTGGGCGATGCTTTTGACACATCTCTGTAAGGCGTCGAACTGTGAGGTCGTTCCCAATCCCTCGACAGTTCCAGCTGAGAGCTCTCATATATGATCGTCGGATGAGTTTTTGGAACTCATCAACCCATCACCTTTAGATTTACTAACTCTCTGTTTCTTTGAACTCTCATACTGCCTCCTTGCCTTTCCTGTTTCTCCAGCCATAAGAGATTCATGAGAATGGATCGATCGCTTTCTTGGAGAACCCGACGGAGGAACTCAAATTTTTTGTTTGGAAAACCCCTTGGAACATTTGCTTTGTTCCCAAGCTTGACAGGCTTCACTGATGTCTCTTCCCCCTTTGGATCAGACGAACCTATCTTATCTTCCATCTCTTTGAGCTCCAATCCCAGCAAATCATCCTCCTGTACCTCGCAGTCCATCATCTCGCCCACTTGCTGCTCATCTAAGTCCATATCCTTCAGAGCACCAATGACTTGATCACCCCCCACCAAAGGTGCAAGCTCTCTGTCGGTAGGGAACGAGAGAGCTCTCGCAACCTCTTGATGCCGTCTTGTTACATTAGTCTCCATGGAAAGTCCAATATGGGATGGCGAAACAATCTTACTCGCAAGACGTCTTGTGCTTCTGCCTTCTTCCGGAGGCATCTCTGAGCTCTCAAGTGCTCCTGCAATATTTTTCCCCTGTTGTTCATACAAAACAACATCACTTGAACCAGAAGCCTTATCCACCTGAGCATGTCGGGAACCAGATGCCGCACATATACTGTTTTTTTTCCTCCAGCTTTGCTTGGGAACACGGTCATAAGGACCTTTTCCAGACTGGATACCACCATAGCGAGGCTGTAGACCACCATATCTTGCTCCCCTAGAGTACTCATTCTGTCGCCTCTCAATTCTGCTTGAGTGAGATCCACTATACGCAGTATTCTCCATCTCTGACTTCCATCCACCCTTATCATCCCGAGAATTCTTGTGAAGAGAAGAAGACTCAGTACGAGAAAGCGAAGTCCGAGATGAGTTCGATCGCAGATCCTCCTGTGGAATAACCCGCTGTGAGAGATCAAGAGGAGGCTGCACCCGCGTGAAGACACCTTGTCGCGCACCCGACGGCTGATGTTGAGCCTTCATGTCCACAGACGGACATAGCTCCTTCTCCTGAGTAAGCATACCGCACAAAGAGCAATGTTTGAACAGCTTGTCATACTTGATTTCAATTGTGACCTCATCTCCATTAGGTGATTCCAGTTTCCTAGAAAACTTGAGAGACTTACGAGAATCGACATTCACAAGCATGCGCCCCTCAGCAAGTTCCAATGTATCAACAACACCCAACCGAGCTCCTATTTTCTTTAGGTTTGTCACAGTCCAAAGGTGCAAAGGCACTCCTATCATGCGAATCCAAAAAGAAATGATCCAGGGATAATCATCATGGACTATAGGCTCCCAACGCACCAGCACAAACATACAAAAGTTGAAATGGAAAGGACCCTGTTGAAGAACAGAGTTTAAATCCTCCTCCGAAGTGAAGTTAAAGAGAAATTTCCCATTGCCGAGATCATTAGCAGTAACTCTCTCTTCCATACCCCATTGCACAGGCATCTTCTGAAGTAACTTCTCAACGTTTTGTTTTTTGGATAAAGGATCTTGCCAATAAGAGTTAACCGAAACTCTCCCATGATATGCCCATCATCCTGATCAGAGAGCTTGATCGGTTTATTGTTTTCGTCAATGGGGATCCCCTTACCTTTGAATGCCGCCATAGTGTTAGAATTCCGGTTGCTAGACGGACCCATTCTGTGATTTGAAAAACGATACTCCGTTTTAAAGAAAATAGAGAAACAGAACACACAAAGTTCTGATCAATACTGCAGACAAAGATCACGCAGTGAGACAGTGAAGAAGAGAACTTACGTGGAGAAGACGGCAGTGATGATCACCGGAACAGAACAGCACCAGGAAGGAGAAGAAGATTGAAACGGCAGCAGCGGTAACCAGCACGCCAACGAGCACTGAGATCTGGTTAAATTGATGAAAACAGAGACATTTATCAAATGGATGGATGAATGTTTGGTAGAAGAGGTTGACGATATGAAGTCAGTGATAAGTGACATGAAAAAATACATGTATGATCTAGGAGTTAATGTTGTTTGGTTGGAGAAAGAGTTTGAAGTACTGAAGACGGAATCCGAGAGAAGAGCAAATGAATGCATCAATGATGTTCGGTTTTTGAAGAATGTGGTGGTTTGTGGGTTAAGTGTGCCATTTTTTGCTACTATTACTTCTTGGCATAATCATGTATTTTAATCATAACTCGGATGTATCATTTAGATAACTCAACAGTATCATTTAGATAACTCAACAATATCGTAATTATATAACTTATCCTTATTGTAAAGAAAATCCATAACTCATCTGTAAATTAACTTGTAAACTCAGTCATATCTTAAACATATCCTAAAATCGGAAAATGTAATTTTAAGTATTTAAAAAATTATAATTAAACTCATTTTATCAATATCAAGTGAAACAAAAAAATACATACAACACTTCTACATTGGACAAGTTTTTGCATTATGCGCAACCTCTTTACAACGAGAACATGTGTGTGCTTTCCTAGGACGTTTGTTCTCAAATGTAACTTCTAAAGCAGATTTCATCATATTTTTCTTAAGCCTTCCTGGTTGTTGACGAACAAGCGGGGGTAAGCACGGTTGGTTAGCCCTGTTATCTGTAACTTAGAGAGCTGAATCTACCGGCATGATCGACTTAGTGTAAGTGTTTACCAAATAATTGTTGTTATAGAAAGGACTACACATGGATATACAAAAACATACATGTACTCGGCAGCTGTGATTGCATGCACACATGTTAATTTCTCGTGTTCGAAACGCCGACATGTGCATTTTTTTCCTTCCAAATCCACAACATGCAAAGACTCCCCAAAAGATCCATATATAACTTCAGCGTGATAAGCATCAATCCTTTGTACCGTCAATAGTCTGGCGGCAATAACACAATCCTATTATAAATACATAATAAAAAACGTTAACGCTGACTAATGAACTGTTACGGCTGAATTATGGAACTATTAAGGCTGACTTATGAACTGTTACGGGTTACTTATGAACTGTTACGGCTGACTTGGGAACTGTTAAGACTGACTTACATGTAGTAGTTTATCGACACCACGCGAAAGCGTGGTTATAGCTGCGATCTAGCATCCTCTCTCTGTTCAGCAAACCATTTGGTGATCATTACCCGTATCGATTCTAGTAGTCAAACAATGTTAAGACTTCTAGCATTTGACAGTTCTCTGATCATTGGATCCGTTATGTTCGTATTCATCAAATTGTATATTTCTCCTGTGAAATAAACAGGCGCCCACAGTTGGACATCAACTCCTTGGAAGTAGTCATGGAGTTCAGGATTAAGCGCTTCAGTCTCCTCGAATATCGTAGTAAATTTAGGCATCCTAAAATATCTTGCCGCTTTCTTCATGACACGAAAGACATATTTTCCTTTGCACCATCCCAAAATTCTCTTATACAAATGATAAGTGCAAAATCCCCGAGAAGCCAACGAATACACATTCACAATTGCTTTTCCTATCGAGTTATGCCAATGCATTATTATCGCAAGACCCTCATCGTCAGGAATCAAAATTCTTAGTTGAGTAAAAAACCAGTACCACAAATCATCATTTTTGGTGTCAATCACACCGAAGGCAATTGGGAAAATCTGAAAGTTACCATCCTGAGCTAGTGCTGTGAGAAGCGTCCCTTTGTATTTACCATTAAGAAACATACCATCGACAACAATAACGTTGCGCGTGAAAAGAAACTCATTTATGCTCGAACCAAACACAAGGAACACATATATGAATTTTCCAAACTCGTCAATTTGAAGATGCGTAATTGTACCTGGAAGGTTTTAAACCTACTCCCAAGAGTTCCCATAAAAATTTCCCTTGCAAATCTTAGTGATATATTTTATTTCCAATAATCCATATGTCCACATGGAAAACGATACAAATAAGTCAGCCGCGTCGTAGTATTAAGTCAGCTGCAGCATACTAGAAAATCAGCTATAATATAACTATAAATAAGTTACATCGTAAAAATAAGTCATCCGCAACGTACTAGTAAATCAGCTATAATCTACCTGGTAAGCCATCCATTAACTTTATATAAGCCAGCTGTGGCGTTTATATAACTCATTCGTGTTGTTTATATAACTCATCTCTATCATTTATATAACTCAGCTGTGTCATTTATATAACTCAGCTGTAATATACATATAAGTTAGTCGCAACAAAATAATTATATTTACACCAAATTGCTTATTGATATATATTCTGACACTCCTAGGTTGAACTAACGGACTAATACCGAGAAATTCCTTGTACAACTCTCCTAAAATATCTGGTGTTGCTTGTCGAGATCCATTAGAACACTCAATTACAAAACATGTACGATATGAGTCGTAAATACAAACATAAAATGCGGGGGAACCCCCTTGTATCGAAGCACGAAATCTCCAGAGACATGCATTAACACAACACTCAACAGTGAGTGTATCCAAATTGGATACATCTACATCAAAATCAAATTGATCCCTCATCGTAAGAAGTTTCAGTTGTCTCTCTACCGAGAGGTTTAGAGAAGACATCTCCAACCTTATAACCTCCATATTCCCTTTAGATCCGCATATCGACAAGTTATGAGATCTCTTCTTATGAGGTAGTGTCGGTGAATCTTCGTATTGTGTTGGAGACTCACCGTATGAACTGAAGTTATTATCTTCAGATGAATCAGCATCCGAGTGGTCGAACATAGCAAATTGGCTATCAAATTCATCATTTTCTTTGTCTTCTTCCCCTACTTCATTTTCTTTGCCTATTTCATCTTCTACGTGTACTTCGTCTTCTTCTCCTTCCACTTTACTAGAGTAATCACTATCTTTGTCGTCGCGTTTCTCCTCCCAACTGAAACCATCCTAACCCCCACAATAATCTTCGTATCTTGATTCAACTTCTGAACCATAACTGAATAACGTTTTATTCTTCTCTCTCTCTCTCTCTCTGCATTCCAACTAATTTTGCTATCATTTATCACCGTAATCTCCACACATAGACGTAGTTGTTCAATTTTCTGTAAGTTTAGAAAACCTTTCAACTGTCAAGTATTGTAGACGTAAACTGGTGGAGTATCGTGCAATATTGTTTTCAAAGCTTTGTTCGAGAACATGTAGCTCAGCTGAATCTGATGGCTCGACTCCTTCAGTACGTAATCATCGAGTATTGTCTTTACAAGTTCGTCGTTTGTTGTTTCCTCATCTATATGCAAAACTCTACACCCTCTGCAGTTAGCATTGAATACATATATGTTTTTCTTAACCCAATCACTGGAAACAATAAATACTTGATCCATAAGATCTCAGAAAAAGATGAATGAAAATAATAATGATGAAGAAGGTAGAAGAAGTAGAAAGAATACACGGTGTCTGTAATAAAAACCCTAATTTTACTGTTTTGTAATGTTAGTAATAACATGGCAAATAAGAGATGATGACATGAAAAATTAGAGCTAATGGCATATAAAATTGTTAATTTAGCCGCCAACGAACATATAACTTAGCCTTAATAAATCAGCCATCAAGTACAATGTAAGTCTGCCGTAACGTGAATATTATTTCAGTAATTAATCTTTTGCTAATAAATTAGCTGTAAGTAGGCTAAAAATATCAAGTTAGCAGTATCGTCAAATAAATCAGCCGTTAAATGAATGATATTGTAGTAATTAATCTTTCACTAATAAGTCAACTGTAATTAGGCTGAGTTTATTGTTAATCCGGCCAATTACAGTTGATTTACGCAACTCAGCTGTAACTATCTCTCATAAGTCAGCTGTAAATTTACTAACTCAGTCAGCCGATGATCATTAAATCAGTTGGAAATATAACTCATCTGTGTCTTATCTATAACTCAGCCAAATATTCTACAAATCAGTATGTCGATGTATAAATCAGACGTAACTTGTGTTCGTAAATTAGTCAATATCTCATAAATCAGCCAGATTTTTGTAAATCATCCATCACTAACGACTGATTTATGTTCGTATGTCAGCCCATATCTTATAAGTCAGTCATTATCTCATAAGTCAGTCATATCGATGGTTGATTATGTGTGTAAATCAGCCCCGTTGTTTAACTCAGCCGCAACGTAACCATAACTTAGCTATAGCCTTTACAGCATCGATTTTTAATACACGTTAGCCCGTTCATTAATACACGTTAGCGGTTTCCTACGTGGCGTCGATTTTTTGCTTATGTTGTATAAAAAGGTAATGACATTCTTGTAATTACACACAACGTAACAAAAGGATACGTTGGGTCTAAAAAATGTTAGTAAAATTTTTTTTTATATATGGTTCTAGTCATATTACTGAATTCGTGTGTTGTTTAAGTTAAGTTCCTTTAAATCAACGCTAAACTGTAGTTTCATTAAGTGGAAAGAAAAAAATCTCATATGGAGCCAAATTTTCTAAGGAAATACTTTAGAACTCCAAACTTAGGTAAGATTTTAGTTTGGCACCAATTTTTTTCTAATTTTCTAGAGAAAAAGATGGAATTTATTTTTTCTTCCAATGTCATTTCATTCTCTTGACAAAAAAAACTCATTCATCTCTCTCTCTCTCTCTCTCTCTCTCTCTCTCTCTCTCTCTCTCTCTCTCTCTCTCTCTCTCTCTCTCTCTCTCTCTCTCTCTCTCTCTCTCTCTCTCTCTGTAAGACCCGATCCTGGATTTCCTTAATCCAACCGAACCGCGGTCTTACTTAAGATCATCAGTCAGTTCGTTTGGTTGAGTGACAATCCTAAGTCATATTATTCTAAGTGTTTTACATTACTTGAGGTTCATTCATTCAACATGATCAATGCACAGCGGATTAAAGGCAAACGATATCTTATATATATGAAACAATGNCTCTCTCTCTCTCTCTCTCTCTCTCTCTCTCTCTCTCTCTCTCTCTCTCTCTCTCTCTCTCTCTCTCTCTCTCTCTCTCTCTCTCTCGATGATCTTTTCTTATTTTGTTTTTTACGTCAATTGATTTATCTTCTTCCTCCATCTTCGCCAATCGTAAACTTCAGACATTCTTGGTTGGAAAAGATGAGCGAATCGGGTTCTTCTCGATCAATTCCACTCCAATCGAATACACTGATGTCACCTTGTTCAAGATCAAAACTTAGGAACCCTAACCCATCGTCTGTATATTTTCCCACGGCGGAGAAGCTGCCTGGGGAACATTCTTACTAGATCCAAAAATCGATCTTACCTCTATTCGTGAAAGATATTCGTCAACACAAACGGAATCTGCTTATTATGTAATAATAATACAACAAGTTTTTATTCTACTATTCTTTTTACACCTAAGTTTTTTAGAGTTGATTATATTCAGGGTCACTTTTTGACTTTCCCTTACACTTAAAGCCACTTTCTACATATGAGACACTTTATTGTGGACCAACGATATATTATGAACAATTTTTTCCTTAATGGAAACGGCAATTGTTTGTATTTCAGAAAGAGAAACTAATTATGGTTCAACTTAGTTTCTTTTTAATTAGTTTTGTTTCAACGTTGTTTGCTTTTCCTGCATTTAATTTTTTAAGGTATGTAGAATATAATGTGTTTGTTCTTTTGCTGATCGCAGCGATCAGCGTTAGCGACACAAAAAGGTCACCTGTTTATGTTGCTTTATACACAAAACTATGGAGTTTGTATGACGCCGGTGCTAATAGTAAGAAACGCAGCGACATCTTTCAGATGATAATTGATCGCTTATTATTTCAGCGACATTTACGACTCAGTTGCGACTCATTTTAGTGACTCTATTAACCGTAATGGCAGCACTTTTTGATCTCATCACCTTCATACTAACGTCTTATTTCTTTTCACTCATAGTTGTCGCTGCGATCGTGCACCGAACAGGGCTAATGTCTTATCTTGACCATTAGATTTCAAAGCTCTTTGTTAAATCTTAAGGATGAGATTAAAATTTTATTAGTTGGTAATAGACAAAGACGTAAAGGTTAATGCTTATATTCTGGGTGAAGGAACAATGCATACGAACAAGAAATCTATGTGGATAGAAGCTTCTATAAGAGCAAAATGTAGGTTGAAATTGATTAGATTGAAGCTTTAACATCAAATAACTCATTTGGTGCAGTCTTACTTGTGAATACAGGTCCAATTGAGATTTGTGAATGGGTGATTCGTGGAGGGGTGACATGTGGATGGATGATATGTGGATGTTTGTTGTGTGGATGGGTGATGTGTAGACGGGTGATGCATAGACGGGGTCACATGTGGACTAGTGATGCGTATACGGGTAATAGGTGGACGGGGTAATGTGTGGATGGGTAATGTGTGGACAGGCGATGTGTGGATGGGTGACAGAATCTCCACCGTAAAAATTGTCACTTTTCTCGTATCAACACCATATTTGGTCTCTAACCTATTCTCCATCGCTTGCTGGATCTCCTAAACCTCTATATGATCGTGCTTCTGAATACGTATATCATCTCCTCTCACGGGAACCATTCCAATGTCAAGCTACCTTCTTCTTTTTCTACATCTTTGTATTTTATTGTTGTACTCGTCTTCTTTGTTCTCTTTTTATTATCCAAGATCTGGTTCATCTAGGATTTTAGGAAAGGGAAGGATTTGGTAACGAATGAGAAAATATACGAAAAAGAAAGTGGTTCCAAATTTATAAGCTTTAAGGGATTCAAGTTTCTTGTGTTTCAGTGATTGTCAAAAGAATCAAGATTTGGGGTGAAATCGGTTTCAAGAAGTTTGAGTAGAATTTCAAAAAAGTGATTTGGAGATGAGGTACTTTCGGTGGGATTAGGGTTAAGTGGCAAAAGAGGATTGCATATGAAAGAGGGTTGCATATGTACTTGATAGAAATATTATGATAGCTTAGTTACAGTGCAAGGTATATTGGTCAAACAACATATCAAAAGTATGTCACAACCACAAAGTGACTCTAGAGGTAATTTTTTTCATTTTTTATAGTTTTTAATTAAACAATGTAACTCCAGAGAGGAGCTTAACTCCATATGCCCCTTCCTCTCTTTAAAATTTCTCATATCTCCTCTTATTAAAATATTATTATATTTTAAATAGAAAATGTGGGTCCACACTAAGCAAAGACTCCAATAACCTTCATATGAAGGATTAATTACATGATCCAACCGAAGTTTGCGTGCCCACCCAAGCCCAGTCGGGTTAAACCCGGGTCCTCTTTGACCTAATCCCAAAACGGTGCGTTTTGGTTTTGTTCTCCATTTTTTTCTCCAACTCTTTTTCTCTTCTCTCTCGTGCGACATAAACGGCGACCAAGCATCTTCGGTGATTCACCTTGTTTCTTCTTCGTTCGCCGACGAAATCAACGCTCCAACCAAGCATCTTCATCTTCTTTCTAACTTGGAACATCGTGGTAAGTAATTTCTGGGTCAAATTGATTTGGTCGGATTTTGAAATTAGGTTTTAAAAATTTGGGGAAAATGCCTCTTCGAGAAAGGGAAGGGAAAATCGTGTTTTGCCTATTCAATTAGGAAGAAAGGAGGGTGAAATTTTTAATTAGGTCAATGTTATTTGTGAAAGATGTTTTTTGGATTACGAAATTGTATGCAATTGACCGAAAAGTGTTACGAATTTGTAGGCTTTTAACTGGTTAATTTAAATCAAAATTGTTGAATGATGTTGTTTTGTGAATCAGATGTATTATACTTGGAGGAAGATACTTTATGTGTATTATGCGTTTTGTATTTGAAGTTATGTTGATAATGAATGGGTTTAATTCTGAAATGTGTTTTGTATTTGGGTGAATTCTACAGGAAATGAAGGGTGGAAAAAGAAAGCGCCCATGTACTAGAGGTGGAGTCTCTACTAGAAGCAGAAAAGCGAATTCAAATGGAAATGAGCCGGTAGGAGAAGAATTAGTCCATGAAGAGAGTAGTCCAGTGAGAGACACGTCTGTTGTTTCGCTCTCAGTTGAATCTGAAAGTGAAGACATGTCTGGTGTATCATCCCAGGTATGTTTTGCATTCGTTTTAATCATTGTTAGTTAGGAAGTCAGTACTTGTTGTAGTAGGATTAGTAGTTTCACTTGTTTTACTAGTTGATAGGTTTTACTAGTTTACTAATCTTACTAGTTTTTCTAGTATTACTAGTTTTACTAGTAACGAATGACTAACACATATATTTTGATTGCAGGAAAGGCAACCACCGCAGCCCCTTGATTTTTACTTCAAGAGCACGGAGTACACAAAGACTTGCAAGATCCAAACCAAGTGTTATGTGAGTAAGACAGTGGACGTGATTAAGAAGCTTAAGGTGGAGGTTAAATGGTTCACAAGCCATCCTCAGTTTCGTCATTTCTTCCACATGCCTGATGAACAATACCTGAAGCTCCAAGGAATGTGGATGTTACTCATGCGCACCATTTCTATGGAAGAGGAAGATGTTGCATGGTTTGCGGTGAATGGTGTGCCCATCCGCTATTCTATGAGGGAGCATGCACTCATCTGTGGCTTAGACTGCCATGAATATCCGAGAAGTTATTTGAAGCTAGGGAGTACTAAGTTTGTGGATTTTTACTTCGGTGGAGAAGAGAAGATCACTATAAAAGATGTGGAGCAGAAACTGTTGTCTATGAAGCCGTGTAATGATAGACTGAAGATGGCTGTCTTGTTCTTCCTTGGTCGGGTTATCAGAGGGAAGACAAAGGATACTGGACCATTAGACCCATTTATCTTAAGGATTGTGGACGATTTGGAAGTTTGCCGAACATTTCCTTGGGGTCGTCTAACATTTGAGGATGCAATAAAGGAGATTAAGCATGTGATGGAGCTTCTGAAGGGTGAAGTGCATGACGCTTGCGGGTTTCCTGGATTCGTAATTCCTTTAGAGGTAAAGGTTATTATTTAGTGATAATTAAATGATATCAAAAAATATGGCACTGATATTTTATTTGTGTAGGTTTTGGCTTTTGAGTGTATTCCCAAGCTTGGGAAAACTTTTCGACTCTCTTCAGACAGCCCTTGTGAAGATTGTCCTAGGATGTGCAAGAGCCGGTTTACAAAGAGTAGCATGAGGGGTTATCCTTTGGAAGATATATATGCTGCGCTTGGAAAAACAAAGGTATAAGTTTATTTTAAGTAGAAAGGTATATATTTAAACTAATATTTATGGTTGTTTAATTTTCAGGATATTAACAGTGTGTTGGTTCCAACTGTTGGTTCCAACTGTTGGTGAGGAAACTCTGCTGCGTCGTATCATTGATGAGGAGCCAGAGTACTACATGGAGGGTAGCATAAGTGACACTTGGAACCACTGGCTAAATGTGAAGCAGAAGAAAATTTGGTGGAAGGAATTGTATGAGTTGGATGTTGCTGCACGAGTGTTTACAAAGAAGAAAGAGAAAGAAAAGATAACGCTTTTAGAAGGATCATCTTCTAGAAGCGGGTTGGAGTGTAGTTTAAAAAGTTTGGAAGAGAGGTTTTTGAAGGTCATGGAACAAGGATTTTCTGGTTTTAACGGCACGGTGGAGACAAAGCTGGAGGCTATGAACTCGAGGATGGTTGCTATTGAGAAGAACCAGCGCATTTTGAGAAAAACAACCAAGAAAATAGAAAGAAGGCTAAGTTCTATTGAGAGCAAGGGTCAAGAGGCGAATATTGATGATTTTTATGTTGGACAGTGGGCCGATTATAGTAGAGGAGAGTATGGTGGAGGCAATGAAAGGAAAGAAAACGGTGAGAATGGTGAGGAAAAAGAAGAAGAGGAGAAAGAAGAAGAGGAGAAAGCTGAAGAGGAGAAAGAAGAAGAGGAGAAAGAAGAAAAAAATGAAGAAGCTGAAAAGGGGACTGATAACAGTGAGAACGAGGCTGAGAGAAGGAGAGTAGAGGCGGATGAAGCATGGAGGAGAATTCTTAGTGAATCCGAAAATGATGAAGGCAAAGGCGATGAAGAAAAGTCTGGAGAACCCAAGACAACTCCTTCACCACAATCTGGTAGGCCTAAGTCATTAGCCGCAAGGAAACCAGTAGTTATTCCATGTGATGAGTGGATGATGCGAGCAGCGGCGCAGATTGTGGAAGGAGAAGCCGTGGCAAAAACCACCGTGGAAGAAGAAGAAACTTTGGTAGAGGCTGAGGCGGTGGTAGAAGACACCGTGGATGAAGAAGAAGAGGCTGAGGCAGTGGCAGAAGACACTGTTGTTGCAGAAGAAGAAGAGGCTGAGGCGGTGGTAGGAACCACCGAGGTAGAGGCTGAGACGGTGGTAGAAACCACCGAGGTAGAAGCTGAGACGGTGGTAGAAACCACCGAGGTAGAGGCTGAGGCGGTGGTAGAAACCACCGAGGTAGAGGCTGAGGCCGTGGAAGAGACTGAGACTCTGAAAGAAAGTGTTGAGGATGATGGAAAATACACGGAAGCAGAGAAGCAAATGTGGCAGATGGTTGTCTACAAAAGCAGTGAAAAGATGCCATGTGAAAGCAAGACACCAACTCGTCCAAAGATGCAGCATAGACCCAAGGTCATGGCAGTTAAAGGAGGCATTCCAAGAGCTGAGAGATTAGCAAAAATGAAAAAAGCTCAAGCTAAGAAGAAAGCTGCGAGTGATGGTACACCTAAGAAGAGAGGCAGGGCGAAGAAGGTTGAAACTGAAGGTACACCTAAGAAGAGAGGCAGACCAAAGAAGGAAGCAGCTACTCTGGTTGCATGTACGCCAAGGGAGAAGAAAAAACCGCAGTGGCTGCAGAGTCCCTTCACGGATGTGAAGACCGAAGACATTGAAGGACCGTCAAAGAAGCGTAAAACAAAGGCTTAGTAAACTTGGTAGAACTTTGCTTATGTATTTAGGATGTTATTTATCTATTCTCGGATGTTATTTATGTATTTTCGGATGTTTTTGACTTGGTAGAACTTTGCTTTTGGATGTGTGAAACAGGTTTGGATAACTGGATTTACAGTTGTTACTTTGCCAAAATATTAGTAAATCGGATAACTGAGTTTACTAGGATTACTAAGCCTAAAAATCACAATACAATTAAATACAACTAAAAGGACTAACACATGTAAAACATGAAAATAAATATAATATTTAAATAAATATAATATTTAAATAAATATAATATTTAAATAAATTTAATATTTAAATAAATTTAATATTTAAATAAATTTAATAATGCACATGTAAAATGTGCAGCCGTCATTAATAAATATAATATTAAATCTAACACTTAGTAATTCATAGTAATCTTCAAGGAGATAGTAATACTACCTTACACATAGTAAAACTTTGCCTTTTTTTAAGTTTATCTAGTTAAACCATGAAATAAGAAAAGAATTTGTAGTAAAACCAATGCTTTTACTTTATTATTCTCCATAAAGAAGATATATTGTAGACAATTATTACAAATATATATATATATATATATATATATATATTTTTATATTTTCTTTACTATAGTCCAACTCTTCACACACAAACAATAGAAGTTAAGGGAGTTTTATGAAAAACTGAATACGTATTTCTAAAACCATTGATAACAATATTAAAAATAGTCTTGTCTTACATATTTATTATATACATTGTCTACGAATTGATAATAACTATGAAAATATATTAGTTCTATAAACTAAACATAAAAGCTCATACTAATTGATGTGTAAGCAAAATAACACATAATAATACCAATAATCCAAGTAATCCAGAAAGCACATAAAAATACCAGTAATCCAAGTAATCCAGAAAGCACATAATAAGACCAGTAATCCAAGTAATCCAGAAAAGAAACTACAAATTTCACCAATCAAACACCTGAACCTGAACCTGCACCAATCCCACATTCAAAATACGATGCCATACCTCCTCCTCTGGCTCTCCCTCTTCCACTCCTTCTGCCTCTTTTTCCTCTTCCACGAAATTCTCCTGCTGATGGAAACCTTGTTTGTTGGGGTTTTCCTTTCTTGACTTCAAAATCTGGAGGAAGTACTTTCATTGCTCTAACTTCCTCTGGTATAACCCAATCAGACATATGAGGAACAGGATATATTGTCCTGGTATAAGCCAAAGCCCATTGCTCCACCAAATAGTACTTGGAACAATACTCAGATAGATGGAGTTCCCTTCCCGCTCTATCGGTTATGAATGTGGCAGCAGCTACTGCATGAACGCATGGGTATTTGTCTTTATCAAATTGCCCACACGTACAAGTCATCATGGCCATATCAACGGTATAAACCTTCCCGTCAGTACCTGTGACTTTGTACTCAAGATGAAAGCTGTTTAACTCTTCAACCGAAAGAAATCCTGCGTCAACACATCTTTTAGACATTTCCGTTTCCAGAATACGCACAAGCTTTAGGTTGGGTGGTATTTCAGCTGCCTCCTTCCTATGTTTGTTAAACCATTCACCCATTTTTCCAATAATGACATCAATCATTGGTAGTAAGGTGTACTTTCTCGCCTCCTTCATAACACCATTAAATGACTCTACTGAATTGGTGGTGTCAACATTGTATCTATCTCCTTCAAAATAACATCTAGCCCATTTTTTCTCCTCAACACTTTTGTCAAGATACTCCGCTGCACTCGGATACTTCCTGTGAAAAGCATGATAAAGGTCTAAGAACTCAGCCATAGTGTAAGCATGTGCGCACTCTCTAAACTTAAATGCACAAGTATCTCTGTTGTTACGAACGTGTCCTTTAACATTCTGAGACAAATGCCATATACAATACCCATGAGCGGCCTGAGGGAACACTAGCCTTACTGCCTTTATCAAGCTTTTGTTTATATCTGAAAGAAACACCAATCCATGGGCATCTGATATCACTGCTTTCAACTGTTCCATAAACCATATCCAGCTTTCATCTTTCTCACCATCTGCAATACCAAACGCAATTGGGTAGTGATGATGATCGGGATCCTGAGCAGTCACAACTAGTAGAACTCCACCATAAACATTCTTTAGGTGTGTTGCATCCACAATGAGGACTTTCCTCATTGCGCTGAACGCTTCTATACTCGCTCCCAAAGCAAAAAAAAGATACTTAAATATTTTGGCTTCATCCACGACCACACTAGTTACTGTCCCAATATTCGTCTGCTTCAGCATGTACATGTAACAATGTAATAAAGAAAAACTCTCTTCTGGACTCCCTCTCACTTTATTAGCAGCTAGTCTTTTTCCTCTCCATGCCGTTGTGTATGATACATCCACAGCAACCCTGTGTTGAACCAAATCAATCAGCGCGTTGGGAGCTGGTGTGTCAAACCTACCGGGATAATCTTCAGCTAAAACAGATGCAACAATTTGTGGTGTGCCTCTCCTTCTATTAGGCAGTGTTCTTGTAGTAACAACAGAACATCTATGCTGCTTGATGTAACTTCTAACCGTCCAAAGATCAGAATTAATCAACTTTGCAAGACGCACAAACCACTTGCATCCTTCTTTCGCTCCTCGGCATCTTATGACATATCTCTTTGTGTCCGACTTAATTACATCATACTCAAAACACTTTAGATGTGAAGCCATCTCAATATGAACTTTTGCTGCCTCCTTCGTTCTAAATTCTTGACCTAAAACCAAATTCATACCATCCTCCCACTCATGATATACCACTGGTGCGACTTCAACTGATGGTCTTGCTTCTGTATCTTCAAACACATTGTCATCTCTTTCGGTGACATTCTCATGCATTTCTATGTCTTCGTAAAATGTGAGCACACCACCAGTACATTCATTATCAGTAGCCGCTGTATCACTAGCCTCTGTATCAATAGCCTCTGTATCAGTAGCCTCTATGTCAGTAGCCTCTATATATGTAGCCTCTCTATCCGGTAGACCGTCATTAACGTCAGCTTCTACATAGTTGAACTCCACATGTAAAATACTTCTACACTTCTCATGATTAACTTGCAGTAGATAACCAAAAACGTCTTCATCATTCCATATATATGATGGCTTGTTCGAATACAATACCATTGGAAAGTAACTAAGCTTCGCTTCCATCTTAGATTCATCTACCTTTATCTTTCTGCAAATACGCTCAACCAAAGCAGAGTATGTGACCTCTTCCACTGATTTCTTCAAAACAATCATGTGAATTTCATCTTCTCCTTCACCATCTCCCGATATCCATTTTATTTCAGCACCATCCTTCATATAATATCCCTCGTAATCAAAACAAATGATTGTACCAAGCGGATTTTGCATTTTCCCTGAAATAAATGAAAGTTGTATTAAATATTACCATTATTAAGAATCTTAAAATTAATTCCCAGATCGTACATAGTTTACATAATAATTAATTCTCTCACTAAGAAATAATTCATTTCAATATTATAAATAGTAATACCAGTAATACTAGTAGAACTTCATAACATAGTAATATCAGTAATACCAGTAAAACTATTTTGCCTTAGTAAACTAGTTATCTTATTAATACCCAGAAATTAACCTTGCACCAACTAATCAACAATTTAGGATGATTTTGTTCAAATTTTACATTACCCATGATATATAATACATCTTAATGAAATTATAAGCTTAAAAACATCAAAAACGGCCATAAAATATATCATAAATCCATAAACACAGTTTTCAAAAATATTTTTAATCTCAGAAAATTAGCATCAAATCTTCCTTTTTACACACTACCCAAGATATATACTTATTTTAAAAAGAAACCCAGACAGAATTTCATCAAAAACGAACATAAAATATATCCAAATTCCATAAACACAGTTTTCAAAATCGTTTTTAATCTCTCAAAAATTTCATCATTTCTTACTTTTTAAACGTTACACAAGAGATATAGACTATTTAAATGATTTTCCAGAAAGAAATTTCACCAAAATCGGACAAGAATTACATGTTTTCAAGCTTTAAAAATCGACAATGGAGTATGAAAAGGAAGAAGACATACGATGAAGAGAAGAAAATCGTGGAGAATCATGAAGACATGTGGGCCAGGTGAGTTCTGATTGGTTAAGGATGTTTGTGGGCCATCTTTGGTTGTTGGATGTGGTTGTTTAAATTAAATGATGAAATAAATGATTTAATGAAGTGAAAGAAATATATTAAATAAATACAAGGCTAATTTAGGGAGTACAAAGACAAAGGGATAGTGAGAATAGAGAAGGGATAAGGAGAATGATTTTTCCCTCATAGGGGCATATGGAGTTACTCCCCCTCCAGAGACTATCTCATTACTCAGTTCCATTGGTTCAAGATTTGCTTTGACAATGTACAAAAGTAAGATCATCTCTCTGGCTCAATTTTTCATCTGTAGGTTCAGAACCTGACACATACATGATACAACCAAATAACAATGTAATTATATATCACACAACGAGACTTCGCATTATTTATATTCTGCATTGTAAATTTTTGTTTTTTTTCTTTTTGCTTATAGTTGATGCTTTGTTGCTGACAATCTATGAAACCCATATGAACAATACTTTGCACATCGTTTTTTCAGAAAGGTGGCGCCTAAGAAAACAAAAAATAAGCTTTTCAGAGGAATCAATAAAGTGAGAATGTATAGACAATATAACCAAACATCAAAGTACCTCAGCTTGAACAGATCCTTCACTAGAAATGTTCTTGCCAACAGCAAAATACTCCGAAGAAAATCTTGACTCTGAACAAGATAATGACTCTCCCAGCTGCAACATCTAAGACATATACATAACCTACTCATCATATACAATTACAGAGCATTCTCCAAGAGACATGGCCAGTCTTTGTTATGAATAAATAACTAAAGCATAAAGCAGAAGAATACCTCTGTAGATAACATAGCATTATCATTGAGCTCCGTTCTTGGATTTATAGTTGCTAACTTCAAAGATGAGAACTAGAGAAGTAAACAAGAGATTTAGTTATATTAAACACCAAGCTCCATGTTTAACAAATACATAAAACGGATTACTATTATAATACTTCGACTTGTCTTTGCAATGACTGCACATAATTGAAATCTCTTCAAGCATGACATCTTTTCCAGTAATCTGGTTGCAACCAGGAACCAGATCTTGAAGAAACTTCATTCTCGCACTATTTTTTTCTCTTCGCCTATTCCAAAATCCAAAATTACAGATCACAACATATATATGTATGTTTTCAATTCAAATTCATGTTTCAGTACCCTTTCCGCGATACTGTGGCTGTCAGTTGATTGACCTCTTATTGCTCTTACATGTATATAGTCCTTGTACAGCTCAGAAGGTTTCTGCACGTCCTTGTTTTCGCTCGTACCAGACTCATTTTGCTTGCTTTTCTTGCCAGCAGACATAGTTGCACTTTTATCTTCTCAAATCTAAACACAATTAAAAATTTGCAAACTTTAGAATTCAAGATCACAGCTAAAAGCACATTCAAACACTAAAACCTTGGAGTTGGAAACTGTTAGAGACGAGGAAGCATGAGACTCCGTTCCATTTCCAGTTGGAATCGATTTCCTCTTCCTGGAGCTGGGTCTGGTCTTACCTGTTCTAGAAACCAAACCTGGATCCAGTAACCATTTCTAGTTAATCTCCTGGACCTGATTGTGTACGAATTGAACAGGACACATGAATTCAAAAGGAAAATTGTCGGAGAATGTGTGGAGTGACAATGGTGGCATCTCTTGCGTGTCGCAAAACTTTCTGACTAAGTCACTGATCATCATGGCATCGTTTCCATCTCCAAAGGGTAATAAGAAGTTTAGGGTTTCCTCTGTTTCCTTTTCCATAACCACTCTAAACGCAACAATCGCATACGAGAATGAGAAAACTTCTACAAAATCCAACAAGTAAAAATTAGGAAAGAGTTTAACTTTGCAGATGATTAAGGTGTTACCTTAATTCAATTTCGTCAAGTTATTGAGAAGATGGATCTATTTAGAAATGGGACTGAAACAAGGAAAAGAAAGAGACTTGAAGATGAACAATCACAGAGCAATCAAAGAGGAGACAGTGAGGCTTAGCGATGTATGAGGGTTTCAGAAACTGACAAAAGAACAGTTGATGCTCACATATCCCTGTGTAATAATTAGAGAGAGACATTAATTAAAAGAGCTGTTAACAAGTAGTTGATTACAGTAATTAAGAAGTTAAGACATAGGGGGTCCGGTTTGGTTTGTTGTCTCCACACTCTAATGTCGATAATTGAGAGTTTACTACAGAACATTTATAGATCCTGAATATGATACATCTCGTTTAGTATTGAAACTAGGTAATAACCCGCGCCTTGCAGATAATAAATTTCATTATTTCTTAAGAAAAGAAGATGTTAGGTCTGTTTAATCTGGATATCATTTCGGTTTTAGGTTAGTTTTTTTTTGGTTTTTAATCTATTAAAATATAACAACCATTCTAAATCAATATTTATTCTGTTTATTCGGTTAAAATACTTGAGATTTTTAGATTTTTCAATGTTAATCAAAAACTATTATTATTTGTTTAGTTTCATGTTATATGAATTTTAAACAGTCCTAATGTCAAACCAATAGTTTCATATTATAGTTTCTAAGTGCATGGAAAATCAAAACAAATTTAGATAATAATTAAAGAAAAAAGACAATTATTAAGACAAATCATTTCATTACAATTTGGTCGATGGTGAATGTAAACATTAAAAAAAGAATATTTTAGTTTCCAAGAGAATTAGAATCCTCACTTATAGACAATATTTAGTTATATAGGTGATCATGTCAATGTGCACATGTATTAGGCCTGGGCAAAAAATATATAAAAAATTGATTTGATTCGTTATCTTTTTGATTTGAACAAAAAAATTGGATATTTGTACTCTATGAAGAAAAGCAAATACTAATATGCAATATACGTAAATTTTGATTTGATTTATTATTTTTTTTATTTGAACAAAAAATCTGGATATTCATAACTTTACGAAGAAAACTAAATACTAATATGCAATATCCGTAAAAAAAGAAGCATATCACAAATAATAATATTTTTAAAAATGGATATTCAATCTGATCCGTTATATAGTTATATATACATATATTTAATGAATTATATATATAAGTTATATAAACAATATATTCAATAGAAATTTTACAATATTTTTATTTACTAAGTTTATTAAATTAGGTATTAGTATTCAAAAAGGTAAATAAGTTTTTTTTTCTTCTTGTAATAAAATTTTATTATTTTATATTAGTTAATATTTTTTTTTATGGATTTAAACCGGTTAAAAATCTAATTTTTAGGATATCTGGGACACCATATATCCGGATGGCTACGAATTGAATCAAATAATTGATTATTCGAACGAAACGGATTAGATCACGAATACGTCCAAAATCTCGGATATCTGATTCGTGTTCACTCTTACATATATGTGTATGTAAAAAATATATAAAGATGGTTGATAAATATATATATTAAGATATCGTAATTAACATTAAAAGACATTTTTGTTCAAAATAACACATGAAAGATAATATTCTATTAAAATAAATTAAGTAAAAATAAAATAAGGGTAGACAATAGTGATTTTTTTTTGTAAATTATCTTTCTATGTAGAATTTTGTATAACTCGTAGAACTGTGCATGTGAGTTTTATATTGAAATAAACGTAAATTAATATATAGTGTAAACGCATTTATGTAGAGTTAGGCAAAGAAGCTCTTTGCATGTGACACATCAGCGTATTTGTTCTCAAATTGTTGTAAGACCGCCATGTAGCAAACATAATGTGAACACATTAAATGACAAAAGTTCTCTTTTAATGTATAAGGATATAGTTTTGATTTAAGGTGAATTGGGTAGATACCAATGTTCTAAAATACGGTCTAGGCGCCCGTCTAGGCGGCGTTTAGCCGCTATACAGTAGCTGACTGTACTTTTTTCACGCTATACAATGGTTTATGTGGATTTCTATAATTTGGGTGCATAATAGCGTTTAGAAAGACATTATACGGTCTACGCTAATGTCTAGCGGATTTTAAGCATTAATATTCACAAAATAAACTATTAATATTATTATTATATTTATTGATGTTATTATTTATATTACTTTTACTTGTTTTATGTACTTATATGATTGTAGATATTAGTTTAGTTGTTGTAAAATAATTTTAAACCTATCATCTTTATATATTTAAAATGGTTTTAATTTTTTATAATTTAAAACTGTTTTTATGTGTTAAATTTTATACTTATACATAAAATTATATTTAAAATATGTCTATGATCGGTTTCGTAAAACTATTGTATATATATTAATCTTATATTTATATTTTATGTAAAATTATATATTCGTATATGCCCCGTTTAAGTGTTCGTCTATACTGTTAGGCGCTATACAATCATCTTCCGCGTAATGAGCGTCTAGTGTGTTTTAGAACACTGGTAAATACACATTGATTGAATTAATTGGTTTGATGTATGCTATATGTTACATGAGTAGACAATTTTACCCTTCTGGAATAATGAAAGCTTCTAAAGCATTTTCTCACGCAGCAAGTGGTAAAATGTGCGCTTGCCACATTTAGAACATTTTTCCACCACTCATTTTCTCCACTTGTCTCATGCACTTTCTTTCTTCTTACCCTACTCTTTTTATTCCTTATATCTTCTTTTTCCTATAATTCTTATCCGTAAAAGAACTTCATCCTCTCTTCTTCATCATTGTATAATGTCTTGCTAATACGTTTTCTCTGGTTTTTGAGTCAATTTTATAATTTTTTTTATATTAGTAGAAATTTGGTGTTCGTCTTCATCTTTTTTATTTCACAATCAAATTTAAGAAAAAACTATGATTGAAAACTTGATTTTTCAATGTTTTTTTGCTAGGATCCAAGAAAACATTGATGATTTCTTACAAACAGTGTGACAAAGATTCAAAATTTATAGTGAAAATCCATAAAAGATGAAGTAGAGATCGTAAATCCAAGATAATGAGTCTATGGAGAAAGAAAATTTGGTAAATATTTTTATGGGTCTATGTGGTGATGTATATATTAGTTGATATTTTTTTAAGTTAGCAGATACAATTTACGTTTTAGTAGATTCTTTATTTTCTATCGGCATTCATACTACATATTTTATTAGTGATTAAAAATTGGTTGTAAATTAATCGATAAATGGTCGATAAAATGTTACACAATAGTCATCATTCGTTGATACAAGATTTGTTAGTCGATATATTATTTTAGAACAAATAACAACCAATATAACAACTAACAACAACTCTTTTGTAATATTTTTGGTATCAAAAAATGAGTATTCACTATTATAATAGTATGTTATATTCTATTAACACACTACATTTGTTGGACATAAATAATCAATCATCTTCATAGTCAACAAACATTATATTATTGTATCAATATTGGCTGATGAACTAGCAAACCATGTATCAGGTAGTATATCAAAAATCAGGTAACAAACGTATCAACTAACAAAGAATATATTAAACCATTTAACAATTAACAAAATCATGTGTCAGTTAACAGAACTATTTTGTGACATCTTACCAATATTTATCAATCAATGGTAATCTTATTTATAACATATAACAAAGCATGTGTCAAACAAGTTATAAACTAACTGACAATGTTATCCAAATAAAGATTTTGTTAAATATCCTATATGATTTGATATATGTGTAGATTGCTCTGTTTTTTTACACTCTCTTTTCACAAATGTCTTTACTTACACTCTTACACTCTCTTTTCTCTTATATTCTTATACTATTTTTCATATTACATTCTTACACTCTCTTTCTTCTTAGTTCTATTCTTTTTTCTCTTACACTCTTTTTTTCTTGACATTGCCACCATTTTCAAAATTTTGAATCTTCGCTTTTACTCATTCTTTGATGTCAAACTACACTTCTCATAACAAAACATATAACGCATAACAAATCATGAATCATATTACATTTAATAAACAACATATTAACCCACATCATGTATTAATCCATTTGCCAGCTAACAAACCAAGAATCAAACAATGTACAAACTGGCTAACCATTTATCAAACAAATTATCAACTCCACCAATCATGTATCAATAAACGACAAGTCTTTTGTAACATCATATTAACTTTTTATCAATCTTTGGTATCAAACTATGCATCATATATTAAAAGAGAAGTTTTGTCATTTAATGTGTTCACATTATGTTTGCTACGTGGCGGCCTCACAACGATTTGAGAACAAATACGCTGATGTGTCACGTGCATAAAGCTTCTTTGCCAAACTCTACATAAATGCGTTTACACTATATATTAACTTATGTTTATTTTAATATAAAACTCACATGCACAGTTCTACATGTTATACAAAACTTTACATAGAAAGATAATTTACAAAAAAAAAACACTATTGTCTACCCTTATTTTATTTTTACTTTAATTTATTTTAATAAAATATTACTTTCATGTGTTATTTTGAACAAACCAAGAATCAAACAATGTACAAACTGGCTAACCATTTATCAAAAAAATTATCAACTCCACCAATTATGTATCAATAAACGACAAGTCTTTTGTAACATCATATTAACTATTTATCAATCTTTGGTATCAAACTATGTATCAGCTAATAAAACATGTACCATGTAAAAAAATATTTATCAGATAACAAACAACTTCTTAACTCAAAAATCGTGTATCAACTCATTTAAGCTAACAAACCAAGTATTACACAATGTACAAGCTGACAAACTATTTACCAAACCATTTATTAGCTACACAAACCATGTACTAAATAATGAAGAGTCTTTTGTAACATTTTACCAACTATTTATCAATTTTTTGCTATCAAACTATGTATCAACTAACAAAAAATATACCAGGTAGCAAATCATTTTACAGATAACATACACTTTATCAAATAATGTATTAACCCACAAAACATGTATCAACCAATTTATCAGCTAACAAGCCATGAATCAATTAACGATAAGTATTTCATAACATCTTATTAACCATTTACCAATTAACGGTGCATTGTTGTAATATTTTTCTGACGACAATGACTATGATTAGCTAAAAGTACTCCCCGATTCGGATAACCAAACCAGGAGTATTGAATCAATATATAGCAAAGCAGAAGGAGAACTCCTTGCATCGCGTGCAAGTTTGTCTGCCATTGTATTATGGGCTCTTGGTATATGCTTGATTGAGAAGATATGGAAGAATTTGTTACATTGTCGAAACTCGTCCATATGTGTAGTAAATACTGACCTTTCTTCTGGTGTTGACACCATCTTCACCAATTGAGAACAGTGTTGCAAAAACTACCTTGTTGATGTTTAGGGTCTTCATCCATTTCATAGCCGAAATCAGTGCTTCACATTCTGCATGTAAAGGTGATAAGCTTCGTCGGATATTCATGGCCCCCATCATAAGATCGCATGACTTTGCGGTATAAAACCACCCTTGTCCTGTAAAAATATTTTGTTCTCTTCATGCCCCATCAACATAGCATTGGCCTGTGTCTCCTAAATCTTGTCCCCCAGATGTATGAATGATCATCTCTTGGGCTGTGGATTCACTGAGTTGTGCTTCAGTCCATAATTCTCCCTCTACTTTTGCAATGCGCAGAATTTTCATCGGATTATCATTCTTGAAAATCTTGCCATTCTTATTATTCCATATGTACCACATAATCAAATGAAAATAACTGAAATCATATTCACTGGGTATCTCCAGAATAAATAATCCACATTGGTATAGATAGAATAGGATGAAAAAAAATTTGGAGTCGAAGGAACTTGCTATAAAGACCATGTTTGTAGAGCTGGTGGACACTTTAAAATAACATGATTGATTGATTCAATTTCTACTCCACATATGCTACATTGTGTATCAAATTATATGCCCGATTTACTAGAGAGTGGTTTGTCTGTTAAATTATTGGACCTCAAAAAGTTGGCATTGGAAAGCTAACTCAAATATCTATATTGTGTCAAAAGATCTGCTCAATCGCATTGTGGGAAGATCTCCATCCATAGAAAAACATCTGACGCATATGCGCAGTTCTTCATCTCTAAAAACTCCATAATCACCAAAGTTCTCCAGAACGTACCTGAACCTGAAAATACTCTATAACATACTCCAAACATTTATAATAGACTCTAAATATGACTGATATCATGACACAATAGTGGTAAATATCAGGCCCTAACATCTGACAAGAGCTTAACACAGTTTATGGGACCAAAGAGACCAAATATCTTCATGTAAAGATGCTTTAGCAACCTTTTATAACAATAACTAGCAAAATGTCTTTCACATGTATCTCCCATAGCATCAACATAAAATATTAAATAAATAAATTCGCATACACAAGGTTTCTTCATTCCCATTACACTGCCATAACATATCTGAATAAATTTGCTCTTCCTACGAGATATTATTAATAGGAAAAACCACTCACATGAGGAAACCACATAAACCCTCCACCGTAAACTACTGCATGAGAAAAGATCTCTATTCGCGTTCCTCTGATCATAATTCACACATGGATTTCTTAATAATGTTCTTAGTGACTTACCTAAACCTTCTCTGACCAGGCTACTGAATCCAGCAGGCTGTTTTTGTAACCATAAGAAGGATACATACTCATATAGAGACCAACTACTAGGCAAATCGCCTACCATGGACCAATGAAATAAAATTCTATTTAAATGGAGCCAATCATAAGGCTGAAACAGATGCAGGGCATAAGCCAAAATAAAAGGAAGATCCATGAACTTTATAGATATAGTCCAATGCTTATTCATAATAAAATAAAATTAAAATAAAGAGAAAACAGGCTCCTGAAGTTCCTTACTCCTGGTCAGGTTTCGGCTTGAGCACCTTTTTCGGTGGAAAAGTCTCCTTATCTCCATTCTTATTGGTCTGCTTACTGAGTTTCTTACGGGGAGAGATAAAACTCTGAACCAGTCTCTTTTTAGTATTCCATCTGGTAGAAACTTGCCAGATTTGAGTAGTTTCTTCTTTTGCATCTTCGGATCTGATCATCCAGCAAATCATCATCCTTTGTAATCAAAAGCTCCTCATTAATTCCATTATTCATTAGCAGCTCTGAATTTCCATCAGTTTTCTCAAATTCTTTGTCTTGCTTATTAAGATCTCCATCCAAGGCGACAATATTGTCTGTTTCCATATTAATGACCTTCTAATTAGCTTCTATAGTAATCTCATGATTCTCATCCTTCGTAACCTCCATGATATTACTTTCCTCATTCTCACCTCGAGCCATTTCCACTTTCTTTTCTGCCTGTGGAACTACAACACCTTTTGAACCCACAATAACATTTGAGCTCACATTCTCCACCACTCCATTCTCAGTGTCTTTGGGTGCTTCATCTTCAAAGCACAATGCTTTCCTGGCCTTTTACCCTGAATCTTGCTCTTTACAATTTGCTCTTGAAAGCGTCCAGCATCAGTTTTTGGTGATCATCTAATTGATATCCCATCTCTCCACTTTTGAGTGCATTAGTACCTCTCGGTACCATAGCATACCTCCCGACTTCTCCTTTGGGGGATCATAATATGGTTGCCTAGGATATCTTGGTGCTCCATCACCGTGTCCGCCATAGCCAGCATAGTTTCTCCCCTTGTAAGGCCAGTAGCCACCCTCTTTTTTGTCTACATAAGCATCTCGAGCAGGAGGTCTGTTACCCTTATCCAATGGTTTCTTTTGTTGAAATTTTTTTGTCTTCTTCATTCATCTGTTCTTTTGTCTGTAATTCCACAGCTTCGTTATAACTGGTGACCTTATGATCCGGGCGAGGATTAGATATTGGCTTCTAATTCCCTCCATCAACTGACTTCTCAAGAGTAGGACATCTTGTTTGGTCATATGAGATAAGCTCGCACAGCTACGGCAGAAGCCATACAGCTTCTCGTATCTAATTGTGATGGTGGTCTCCTCTCCACTATGAAACTCTATAGTGACTGAGAAGATCAGTGGCTTGAAAGCATCCAACGTCACCCTCACCCTTCCTTCATTAAGATCAAGAGCATCCTCACCTCTAACTTCCCCCAATGCGTCCCCTATACTTTGGAAAGTTGGTTCCACCCAGAAATGAAGAGGAACCCCAATGACCCGAACCCAAAAGGTGATCTTTGATGGATAGTTTGCTTCAATTACAGGTGCCCATCTAACAATAGCCACATCCATCCATCAAAATGGAAAGGCTCCATTTTAAGGACCTCCTCAATGTTCTCTTCCTTCTCAAAATCGAATTGGAACCTTCCAAAACCCATATCTGCCCCCACCGCTCTATCTTCCACCTACTAAATTTTTGGCAACTTTAAGAGAAGCGTCTTTATTTCTTGCTTGTACAGATTCATACAACGCCCAATAAGAGTTTTTGAGTAACCCGCAATGAGGCTTGAGTTGTAAAATTTTGGAATGGTCATCTTGAGATCTGCCTTTGGTACTTCAACTGTCTTGCCCCCTATTTTGAGAAACCATTGACTCTGAGACATTTCTCCAGAGATGTTAAAACCAAGTAAAAACCAATGAAATGAAGCAAGACAAAGATACTCGAAAGATTGATGTGTTGAAAAAAAAGTATTGTGCCTCATATATATACACAAACTTTTGTACGAGAATACGGAAGTATAATCAATCATGATATCAATCAATGGGTATCTCACTGATAGGCTCGCAAAGATCTCCTCACTAATATTGTTCCTATAAACTATAATTTTTACCCAAAAATTATCACCATCAGTCTTATTTAACTTTCTCTATCAAATATTATTCTGAAGATTTTGCGATACACTATACGATACTTCACCTAAAAGATCTATGTATCTCGAACCATTACTGAAATCATTACTCTCCCACAGACAATATACTGATCTCCTTCCCTTCCTAATATACTTCAATCCATGTATAACTTCCCTGAGACAATAAAGATCATACCTTGAACATTCGGTATCCAATATTGAAGATTGACAAAACTCAATATTTTCAATCGGATCTCCCTTAAAATTCCATACATATATGTCTTTGGTAACCCCAAATCTTCAGTTATATGCTTCATCAGGCCCTGCTTCCATTCTACAACTCCTCATACGATTCAAATATGTCTTCCCATACATCCCAACACCAAAGACTCTTCCGTGTTTGTCTGAAGTCTTATCTCGCCATAATCCATCCTCGACAAAGCTTGATTGTGTTACTCCAGTCCAGATCCCCAAACCAATCCCGAATCTGAATGATCCGATCTCCTTTATCCTCCACGTGATTTGAATTCAAAAATCTCGAATCTGAATCGATCTCAATTAAATCACGATTCTTAGATATCTGATTCCCTTTATCCCCCACATGGTTTGAAATCGAAAATCTCGGGTCTCAAGCAATACCAGCAAATCCAACCTTTATCCCATTGATACTCATCGATTTCAGTAGATCCCTCACTTTTGATCACCAAAACCGCATAAATCTCGTGAATCTTCAGATTTCTCATTCTTGACAGAATATCGCCTTCGCTATCGCGAGAGTGAACATTTTTAATATATATATATATATATATATATATATATGTGAAATTGTGGAAAAATAAGAACCGATAAAATTGAAGATCAAATATAATATTATTATTTTCATAGAATTGAATAGATATCGGCTAGCATAAATGTTAATAAAATGGAAATATAAGCTAATATAAAGTTCCAAAAAATTGAAGATCCGCAAGAACATTTTTATTATTTGTAACTGAAAATGAAGTGCAATTTGAAATTAAAGTCAGCAGTAATGGTGAGAGACAATTAAGATTATACCTTATATTTATATTTCACCAACGACTTAGAAAATCAACATTTCAATGACTTTAAAATAATCGGATAATGCCGAATGCATAAGGAGATTTAAATCCACATATGAAATAAATAGTAAAAACTAAAAGTGAATTGAATGTGCAATGATAGAGCTTTATATAATAATTAGAGATTGAAGTTAAAAACACATGATGTGATTCGCAAGTGAGAGGAGAAGGGAGGAAAACAAGAGAGAAGATGACAAAAAGTAGGAAAGAGGATGAGAGAGAAAACAGAAGGAATGCCACTATGACTTGTCTGACGCAATACATGAGGCCTATGCAATAGAGTTTTATAGGATTTAAGGGTAATTTTGGAATAGAAAATAAAATAGGAAAATAGAGGGTAGTCTTCTAATATTGATGGCACGTAGAGGCATACACGTCAACTGTCTCTTTGATTTAAAATATTTATAGATTTTGTATTTACTTACTGATGTGTTTTTGGCCATGATCAATCTGTATATTTCTTTTTCCACATTTTAATATGAATACAATAAGAAGACTAACAAAACATGTTTGCCCAACTTGTGATCCATTTGAAAGTTTAAGTAACATGTAATAGGGTTTCTAAGACTGATATAAATATGTTGTCATATGCTTGTAGTTGGTAACTTTGGCTGCTGTGAATGCAACTTGTCTTATCTCTAAATAAAATATCAATCTTGGTTTCTATATTCTTGGTGACAATCTAAAGTATTTTCCTTTTCTATTTCATTGCACAATAAAGTTTTTCTTTTGAGCTATTTCTATTTATGCTAATAAGCTCTTTGAGCAACAATTTATCATTTGTTTGAAATTTTCTTCATGGTATCAAAGCCCACGGTGGTTTATGAAATCTTATCTCACGCCTCTAATCAACAAGGGAAGAATCATTTTGTAATCACTAGTGGTGGTGGTACTTTCTTTCGGATAAAAAGAACCTCTATTTAGAATAGTATATTTCAATTTTAATTTCTAAGAAATATTTTACCTCACCAAGATCTTTGATATCAAATATATATTTTAAGAAAGCTTTGGTGGATTGAATATTTTACCTGTCACTCCTTGAACGATGTCAACAATACCTTGTGAACCTGGAAGAGTGAAGAGGATGCGGCCAGCCTCAGATCTTTTAAATCCTCTTCTATTCAGTGTGGTTCTTAGCTTCTATACCAAGCTTTTAATGTTTGTTCGACCATAGATAAACTTCCTGAGCATTAATACATTTCCTTGTTTAACCCAATGCTCTACAATAGGAGGAGTATGCATGTAAATCTATCTTATAGAGCTCCTTGAAAGAAACCATTCTTGACATCCATCTGCTATGATCCCTATTCAAGATCGGTTACAAATATATGTGTTTGTTGTATTAACTAATGCATAACATTAATTAAAATCAACTTAGTTTTGGATGCATCATTGTTGTTGTCCCCCGCTTTCAAAAATGTTTATACGACCTATAGCCACCATTTTCTTTTTAGGAGTATATTTCAAGAAGTGTCTTCTGAAAAATAGAATCAAGATACACACCAAACATCTGTCATGATTTAACAATGGGCAATTCTTTCAAATAGTTTTTTTTTAGTATTTGTCACCAAAATAACCCAAAAAATGATCAAAATAGTCCCTTTTATTTTGAAAATTTTAATATTTATTTTTTAATATTTTAAAATTTGAAACCCCACCCTCAAAACCCCACCTCTTAACTCTAAACCCTAAATCTAGATTAGTTAACCCTATGGTAAAATTGCTTATTTACCTCTTTAATGAAATATTTTGGTCATTTTATTTCTTGTGTGCTATTTTGTGAAAATAAACTAAAAAGACTATCCTAAGGAATTTCTTTTAAACAATTAGTTTCAAGGATGAAATTTATATTGTCTAGCATTAACCCGAAGTTGAATTCATGAGCTTAGGTTTTATCCGAAAAAGGAAAAATTGATAGGATTATTAGTTAGAGCTTTACATGCCACTAACAAGTACACAACTTATTAGACATGAAAAAAACGGAGAATGATTAACAAAATATGAAACATGAAAGAAGTACAAAAATCCAGTGACAAATACAGAAAATGTACAAGTTGAAACCATTTACTTGAATTTAGAAATACTTTTTTTTGTATTTGTAAAAAAGTTACCTTGAATTTGATAACTGTCAGCAACATCACATCTTTCGATGATCTTTTAAGTTGAGTTTAGTAAGTAGAATACACAATCTCTTAAAATTAGTTCGGTAAGGATATCGCAAAGGTAAAAGACGACCATGAATGGGAGATTATAGAGACATTAAAAACGCTTTCAAGAACAGGACCTGTCAATACATATAAACTTAAAAAATCATCTATCGAAGACGAGCTCAAGGTCACATGATTCAATGATTATACCGCATAGGAGCTTTTGATGAAACACTAGAATCTTAACCAGGTTTTGTTTACCGTGCAGGCTATGCAAGAGAAGGTTGACATAAACATGTGCGAGTAAAAAAAGATTCCAAATCTAAACGAAGGCAAGTCGAACTAAGTGAAGTCTTTTAAGAATGATTTTCTTTTTCTTAGATGTGTTTTTCGATTTTTGCTGCTTAAAGAAAGAGAATACTAACAATAAGGCTAATGTTTTCTTCTTGGCTTTACAAAAGCTAAGATTCATTCCCTGAATCTCCGGCTGCATTTTGTTGCTTCGTTGCTAGTTTCTTCTTGTGTTTATCTGTTTAAAAGTATAGATGATTGGAAATTGTAAACTTGGAATGGCTCTCTTTGTATTGTTGCTTAGAATTTTTGGAATCTTGATATAATGTAATATAGAAATGTTTATGTGACACTTGGGAATTGAGAAAAACTATATAATGGTCTCATATACTAGAGAAAAAACAAGAAAGCGGAATTGATAACGTTATTTGGTGTAGTGTGCTTTGTGAAGGTTGTGTTTTAAGTTTATCGTTTAGGTTTGGTGATATCTTGTGCATTTACATGATTTTTGGTTTCATTTTAGTTAATTTATCTAGCATTTAGATGCATTTTGAGTTTATTTAGGTTGCCTAGCATTGCATATGTTTATATCATGTATTGGAGATCCATTATGATGATTTTGGAGGCATTTGGGATGTCTTGGTGATATCTTGTGCATTTACATAAGTCGTCACCATGCCTCACCACCGTAGCGACATAGCCATAGCGACATCAACAAGTCGCAATGGATCCACCCGAGCTTCCTAGCGACAAACGTAGCGACTTCGCCTAACCGCTACAAGACATCGACCCAAGACGAAGCCGTAGCGACACCAGCGTAGTGACATGACGTTATCGCTATGAGGTATTGTGAGCTCACTAGCGACATAGTGTAGTGACCTTGCCAAGTCGCTACAAGAACCTGAAAACCAGTCAAAGTTAACTAAGTGTCGTGGCGACATGAGTGTAGCGACTTGAGTAAGTCGCTAGGACCTTCCCCGAGCTTTCTAGCGACATGGTGTAGCGATGACTGCAAGTTGCTTCACGCCCTGAAGAACACACGAACCAGCTAGCGACCTTGACGTAGCGGGGAGACCAAGTCGCTACAGGCAAAAAACACGGCTTTTGTCGGGTTGACCTAGGTTTGTTGGGTTGACCCGGTTCGTTTTTAGGTTTACTATAAATATACTTTAGACCAAAATATTTATCTTATCTTCTTTTCTCTCTAAAAACACATTTTGCTATTTGGTGAAAGATTCATCCTTTGTCATCTTTTCACCTTGTTATCTTGTGTTTATTATTTGATCTTGATCACTAACCATGTTTAACCTTGAATCATCCATGGTTTTTGGGTTTAACATGTCTATTAGTGAGTAGTTACCTTTTGGATTCATGGGTTAGGGTGATTAGAATGATTGAGTGAAGATCTAGGGTGTTTAGTGTTAGATCATTTTGTTTCCTTGCTTATCTATTATTCTTATTGCTAGATTAGTGTTGGCCTCTCTAATCTTAGATCACTAGGCATTTCTCACCCGGAAGGTGTTCGATGAAATGCCCGAACCAAGTTGATCTTGCTCTTAGCATTCTTGACCAAGGTCATTTGATGTTAGGATTGCTTAGATAGTTAGTAGATTAGTTCTTAATGATTGCTTGAGCTATTTCAACCAAAGATATTTGATGTTTGATTAGTTAAAGTAAATGAGCATTCATCTTGACAAAGAGTTTGTTTAGGATTGTGTCTAGACTTAAGGAAACTATTGGTTTTGATAGCTTGCCACCTTAGGTTGAATCTCTGTCACTTGGAATTAAGTCCCTACACCCATGAGTCCTCTTTATTCCTATTGAACTAAAGTTTAAGTTGAATTAGTCTTGTTAGTTTTGTTACTTGATAAAATCATTCCCTTGGTTGCACTTAGATTAAGCATGAACTTGTATTTTTGTTGCATCGAGATCACTTAGAATTGGATTGACATCTTTCTATATTACTTTGATATTAAGATCCTTGAAAAGTCCTTATCAAATTTTGCTCTGTTGCGAGTTCTAAGTAGATTTTGACAGTGAGATTTAGTTGTTTGCTTGAGACTATGTTTTAGTTACTTGATTACTTACACACTTTCTTCACCTTTTTTTGTCTCAGGTATATGAACTTGAGGAACAGAGGACCTACTGATCTTGTTCCCCGAGTTGATGATATCAGAGCATTTGAAAGAGAAATTGCAAGAAAGAGACGCGAAGACGAGCACCATGCTCACATACTAAGGTTAGGATTGGATATGGATCAACAACCTCATGTTGAAGATGATGCTCAAGCGGGCAATGGTCAGGGAGCTGACAAACCTAGACCTAACCATCCACAGCGCCAAACTCTTCCTATTAGCACCTATGATCAACCTCATATTCATGGAAATAGGTTGGGACTTCGAGCTCCAGCTGTGGAAAACAACAACTTTGAGATCAAGTCTAGCTTGATCAACATGATAGAGAACCACAAGTACCATGGTCTTGCTCTAGAAGATCCACTTGATCATTTGTATCAATTTGACAGATATTGTGGGTTGTCAAAGACCAATGGAGTCTCTGAAGATGCTCTCAAGCTGAGGTTGTTTCAATTCTCCTTAGGAGACAAGGCTCATACATGGGGGAAGAATATTCCAAGTGACTCTATCACTACTTGGGATGACTGCAAGAAAGCCTTTCTCAACTAGTTCTTCTCTTCTTCAAGAACTGCCAAGCTGAGAAACGATATCTCTAAATTTCAACAACATAATCTTCAAAGCTTTGGGGAAGCTTATGAGTGGTTCACAAGCTACATCTCTCAATGTCCACATCATGATTTCAGTTTGGAGAGTCAACTTAGTATCATCTACAAAGGTGTTTTACCCAAGTATAGAAGTCGACTTGATACTGCTAGCAATGGTTTCTTCTTGGGAAGAACTGAAAGAGATGATTTGGATCTGGTCGAGAACATGGCTCAGAGTGATACGGTTTCCACTGAAGAGTACGATAGAAGCAATAGAGGCAGTGGAGGTGAAGATCAAAGCACAAAGAGAGAGTTGAAAGATCTACAAGACAAAATTGATATGCTTCTTTTGGACATACCCAAACAACAGAAAGTGAACTTTGTTGGTGAAAAGAGCAAAGAGGTCACAGCTGTAGTAAATGAAGTTGAAGGTCTTGAGGGTCAAGAAGAGCTTTGCTTTGTGAATGCTAATGACACATGGTACAAGAAGGAGCCAAACTTTTAGTACAACAATTATCAACAAAAGCCCTTCTACAATAACCAACAAGGTGATTACCAAGCTAAGCAAAACTATCCTCTCGGTTTCTCCACCAAAGGAAACCAATTTACTCAAGCTCAAGGAAGTTCTTCCGACTCTCAATCCCCAGGATCCAATGTGGAAGCAATGTTCAAACAACTATTGGATGCTCAAGCAAGGAGTGAAAAAAACATTGGCTATGAGTTGAAGAACATCCACACCAAGATTGATGGGAGCTACAATGAGCTCAACAACAAGTTCAAGGCTCTAGAAAATCAGTTTGCTTCCTTTAGCTCCTCCTCCAATCGCCAAATGGGGTCTCTTTCCGGAAAATCAGAGCAAAACTCCAAGGAGACAACGCAAGTAATCACTCTAAGAAGCGGTAGAAATTTGCCTTATAGAATTCTTATTAAGGATAATGACAAGCAAAGTGGGGAGGTGGTCATCAATATAGATGATGATGTTGTGATTGTTGATGAGAAGACTAATGAAGAAATCTTGGATAAGATAGTTGAAACCAAAGGAAAAGGGAAAATTGGAGAAGAGAAGAAAGTTGTGAACAAGGATGAAGCTGCTAACTTCATCAAAAGGAACTCCATTCAGTCCTCCTCCCTATGAGCCAAAACTTCCCTTTCCCGGTAGGTTCGAGAGACAGCTTTTGGAGTAATATAAGGCATTATTTGAGAAGCAAATGAGTGAAGTTCAGATCACCATGCCTATTATTGTTGCTTTCATGTTGGTACCTCAATATAATAAATTTTTTAAGGATGTTGTGTCACAAAAGAAGAAAGAAATGGAAGGGATGGTGATTCTTACTCATGAGTGCAGTGCTATCATCCAGAGGTTGACTGTTCCTAGAAAGCTTGAGGATCCGGAAGCTTCACTTTGCCTTGAACCATATGACCTTTGACCTTTGAGAGGTGTCTTTGTGACTTGGGAGCAAGTGTTAGTCTCATGCCTTTGTCAATTGCTAAGAAGCTTGGGTTTACTCAATACAAGAAGCGTAGAATCTCTTTGGTGTTGGCTGATCACTCTGTGAAGCTCCCTATAGGTATCTTGGAAGACCTTCTCGTCATGATTGGGAACTGCGAAGTGCCCACTGATTTTGTGGTGCTTGAGATGGATGAAGAGCCTAAGGATCCCTTGATTCTTGGAAGGCCTTTCCTTGCAACTGATGGAGCTATTGTGAATGTAAGAGATGGTAAAATTGATCTCCACCTTGGGAAATGAAACATTCTTCACTTTGATGTCAAGGAGGTGATGAAGAAACCCACCATTCAAGATCAAGTGTTCTACATTGATGAGATGAAAGTTCTAGTTGATGAGTTTCTTGAGGAGTTAGCACTTGAGGACTCTCTACAACATGCTCTAACAGTTGATAGAGAGATCCAAATGGTTGAGAACAAAGATAGCGATAAGTATGCAAGGTTGTTGGATTCTCACAAGGAGAAAGTGGGAGAAGACCAGTTCATAGAGCTTCCACAAGTGGTTCATTATGTTGCCTCAGTGGATCCGCAAGAGAACCTCCAACAAAAGGATTGGAGTGAGATCAAGGCACCAAAAGTGGAGCTTAAACCTCTTCCCCTTGGTGTAAGGTATGCATTTCTTGGCCCCAATAATACATATCCTGTCATTGTGAGTAGTGAACTTGATGCAACTGAATTGTCTACACTTTTGAATGAACTTAAAAGGTTTAGAAAGGCAATAGGTTACTCACTAGATGATATCAAAGGGATATCACCTTCTCTATGCATGCATATGATACATCTTGAAGATGAATCAATGACTTCTATAGAACATCAAAGAAGGTTGAATCCCAACTTGAAAGATGTTGTAAAGAAGAGATTCTTAAACTCTTGGATGCCGGTGTTATTTACCATATCTCGGATAGTAAATGGGTATCTCTTGTGCATGTAGTTCCAAAGAAAGGTGGTATCACCGTGGTTAAGAATGACAAGGATGAACTAATACCAACAAGAACTATAACAGGACATAGGATGTGCATTGATTATCGAAAACTTAACTCAGCCTCTAGGAAAGATTATTTTCCATTGCCATTCATTGATCAAATGCTAGAGAGGCTTGCAAACCATCCTTATTACTGTTTTCTTGATGGGTATTCGGGATTCTTTCAAATCCCCATACATCCCAATGATCAAGAGAAGACAACTTTCACATGCCCCTATGGTAACTTTGCTTATCGAAGGATGCCATTTGGGTTATGTAATGGTCCAACTACCTTTCAAAGGGGCATGATGTCAATCTTCTCGGATCTAATAGAAGATGTTGTGGAGGTATTCATGGATGATTTCTCCGTCTACGGATTTTTCGTTTTCTGCTTGTTTGTCAAATCTTTGCAGAGTCCTACAGAGGTGTGAAGACACTAACCTAGTGCTGAATTGGGAGAAGTATCACTTCATGGTTAAGGAAGGGATTTTGCTTGAACACAAGATTTCTGAGAAGGGTATTGAGGTGGACAAGGCTAAGATTGATGTGATGATTGGATTAGCTCCACCAAAATCAGTAAAGGACATTAGAAGCTTCCTTGGTCATGTTGGGTTCTATAGAAGATTCATCAAGTACTTCTCGAAGATAGCTAGGCCATTGACCAAGTTGCTATGCAAAGAAGCTACCTTCGACTTTGATGAAGAGTGTCTTGTGGCTTTCAAGAAGCTGAAAAGTGAGCTCATTAGTGCCCCGATTGTTCAACCACCAGATTGGGATCTTCCTTTTGAGATCATGTGTGATGCTAGTGACTATACTGTGGGAGCAGTTTTGGAACAGAAGAAAGACAAGAAGACTCATGTGATATACTATGCAAGTAGAGCTCTTGATGATGCTCAAATGAAGTATGCAACAACTGAGAAGGAGCTTTTAGCCATAGTGTTTGCATTTGAAAAGTTCAGGAGCTACTTGGTTGGGTCTAAGGTGATTGTCTATACTGACCATGCAGCTTTGAGAGACCTATTGGCCAAGAAAGATGCTAAACCAAGATTGTTGAGGTGGATTTTGCTACTACAAGAGTTTGATCTTGAGATCAAGGATAAGCCTGGAGTTGAGAATGGTGTAGCTGGTCATTTGTCAAGAATGAGAGTTGGGTGTGGGATTCCTATTGATGAAGGAGTTCCGAAAGAGCAGATTATGGCAATAAGAGCAGTTGTAACAGCTTGTGAAACCGGTAGGAAGCTTGAAGATGTCAAGGCAACAAATGAGAAGGGTCCTTGGTATGCAGATTTAGTGAACTACTTGGCTTGTGGAAAGAAACTTTTGGGACTCCAAGGATATGCTAAGAAGAAGTTCTACAAGGATGTGAGGAGATACTTTTGGGATGAACCTTACCTCTACATACTTTGTAGGGATCAACTCTATAGAAGAGTAGTAGCTGAAGAAGAAGTTGAAGGGATCCTTACACATTGTCATGGATCATCCTATGGAGGTCACTTTGCTACATTCAAGACAGTTGCTAAGGTGCTACAAGCTGGATTTTGGTGGCCACACATGTTCAAAGATACTCAAGACTTTGTCTCAAGGTGTGATTCATGCCAAAGAAGAGAAAATATCACCAAGAGGAATGAGATGCCTCAAAACCCAATCCTTGAGGTAGAAGTGTTTGATGTGTGGAGTATTGACTTCATGGGACCATTCCCATCCTCCTTTGGCAATGAATATATCTTAGTTTCTGTAGACTACGTCTCCAAGTGGGTGGAAGCAATATAGCCAGTCCAACAAATGATGCTAAAGTTGTCCTCAAGATGTTCAAGAGCATCATCTTCCCAAGGTTTGGAGTACCAAGAGTTGTGATCAGTGATGGAGGCTCTCACTTCATTAACAAACTGTTTGAGAGTCTTCTCAAGACGAATGGTGTCAAGCATAAGCTTGGAACCCCTTACCATCCCCAAACAAGTGGTCAAGTTTAGATCTCCAACAGAGAAATCAAAGCCATTTTGGAGAAGACTGTTGGAGCAACAAGGAAGGATTGGTCAATCAAGCTAGATGATGCACTTTGGACATATAGAACCGCTTACAAGACTCCTTTGGGCACTACACCTTTCAACCTAGTGTATGGAAAAGCTTGTCATCTACCAGTAGAACTTGAGTACAAGGCATTGTGGGCTGTGAAATTGTTGAATTATGACATCAAGAGTGCCAAGGAGAAGAGACTTCTCCAACTAAATGAGCTTGATGAGATTAGGCTTGATGCTTTTGAGAACTCAAGGATCTACAAGGAGAAGACCAAGGCTTTTCATGACAAGAGGATCTTGAAGAGAGAGTTCAAGGTTGGTGATCAAATGTTGCTTTACAATTCTCGGTTGAAGCTGTTTCCCGGGAAACTTAAGTCTAGATGGTCCAGCCCATTCAAAGTCAAGGAAGTTAAACCATATGAGGCAATCTTGTTGAATTGTACTGATGGAAGAGACTTTATGGTCAGACAAAGAGTCAAGCTGTACATGGGAGCCACCATGGAAGGAGAAGGGATCTCAGTCCCACTCTCCGACCCCATCTTCGCTTAGCCTCAAAAGAAGGAAGTCAAGCTAGTGACTTAAAACAAGCTCGCTTGGGAGGAAATCCCATGTCTATCCTTGTATATATTTTTATCTTTCTTTATCTTTCTAGGACTATTTAATGTTTGTGCGTGAGTCTTTTTCAGCTGAAGGAGGAACATTGAGCCAAGCAAAGCACCTGTAGCGACTTCACCTAGCGACGACGCTAAGTCGCTACATAGAAACACGAGACTTGGCAAAGGGTCGTAGCGACCTATCCATAGCGACATGGTGAACTCGCTAGAGGATCCACGAGCTTCTTAGCGACAAGGTGTAGCGACATGGTGTAGTCACTACATAATTTCCGAGATCCCAAGCAACATGGTGTAGCGACCAGTCTGGGTCGTTATGGTTTCGAAAAGGACCGATGAAATATTCCTAAGTGTCATAGCGACGTGGGTATAGCGATGTGAGGTCATCGCTAAACGGCTCTGTGAACTTCCTAGCGGCGTGGCGTAGCGATGTGAGCAAGTCGCTATGGTTCTTGAAACGGATCGACGAAGACACGAACTGCCGTAGCGACCAAGCACTAGCGACTTGAGCTTGTCGCTACAAGTTTTGCAAACATGCTAGCGACTTGGTGTAGCGACTTGAGCTCGTCGCTACACGACACAGGTAAATCTTCTTTCTTTCAAAACCGGTTCAATTTTAATGAACCGGTTCGTTATCAGCTCCCCAATCGCGACTCTCTCTCTCCTTTTCTCCTCTCACGACATCATCTCCCTCTCTTCACTCTCTCATTCTCTCCCAAAACCTCCATTAGCATAACTTCTTCAATTCTCCATCATTTGCATTGATTCAAGTTGCTAGTTTTACGAAATCACTCTCTTTGTGCATTCATCTCACTGATTTTCGCTCAAACAAGCTAGGGTACGTTGAATTCGACTTGATTTTCTTGAATCACAAAAATTCAACTTTTTCAAAGTTGTTGCATGTTCGAATTAGGGCTTAAGAAGTGTTCTTTATGTTCATATAAGATTGTTTGTGGTTAGGTTGATGAATTTTGTGATAGAATGGCTTGAATTGCAATTTTGAAAATTAGGGTTCTTGAGCAATTTGGAGGAAATCAAAAATTTTGGGGGAAATAGTTGTTTCTACTTTGTTTAGCAGAAGTTATGTGTTCTAGAGCTATTGATAAGCCAATTGATTCATTTGCAATTTATTTGCTTTTGAAAACTTGTTAAAAGGAAAAGCTTGGAATTGACACTTGATATTTGAAATGCTTAATTGTGAATTGGCGTTTTGAGTGTTTGATAAGTGATTTGTGTAAGCTATTCATGATTGTTTAAGCTTTGTGCGGAAGTGATCGTAATCTTTCTCAAGTGTTTTGTTTCAGGTACCAATGAGGAAAAGATCATTAGCAAAGAACAAGGAGCCCAACCCTAACCCTGCCCAAAGAAAAGAGGAAGAAAGGCTAGAGGATGAGCGGTTAGCGGAGATCACCAGAGAAATCGAAGAAGGTCTTGCAGCTCCATCCGAGAGTGAAAGTGAAGAGGAAAGACCGGTTAGGAAAGATAAGGCACCTAAACGAAAAGGAAAGAAGAGTGCGCAATTGCTTGCTCATCTCAGAGATGGGATCGCATGAGTTCCAACAAGATTCCCGGATACTTTGTTCTTGAGAGAGACAAAGTTGTATGATGAGGTATTGCAAATGCTTCAGAACATGGGACTGCAATCACTCCTCGCAATGAAAGCCCAACCCTTTTATGAAGATGCTTCATGTCAATTCCTTTCCTCACTCGGGGTGACCCGTTACAATGACGGGAATGATCAGTTCGGATATGGGAGGATTCAGTTCAGGGTGAGCGGGAAAACCTACAGGTTGAGCTACAAAGAGATAAGCGACATCATGGATCTTAATGACGATGAGCATTCTGGGATCCCTTCAGATTGGGATATTGGAGACAAGCTTTGGCCCCTCATTGCAGGATGTGAACCTCGCAACCCCCAATCAAACAAGAGCACAAGCATTCAAAACCTGATCCTGCGGTATGTTCATCGTATCTTTGGTAATACTATCTTTGGTCGACGAGAGTCGGGTAATGTCTTGGAAGATGAGTTGCGTTTGATGGGGCTTGGATTAAAGTCATTTCTGGGAAGAGCTACATTGTATGGTGAGGATGAGGCTATCTTTTCAGACTTTGATATAGTTGGATTCTTCGTCAAGAGGTTACTGTACTACAAGTGATGGGCTTGGACTACATCCGATAAGACGCCGCAACTGAACATAGGCGGATTGATCACACCACTGTTGAGAGCAGTAGGTGTTCCTCTTGAAAATGAGCCTAAGGGTGCTCAAGGACCTTTGTTCATGGATGGCCCGTACATGAGGAAGAACAAGTTTCTAGCGGGGATGTACAATGACAAGTATGTCTTCTCTTTCCTCTTGGATGCGCATAAAGCAGCGTTTGTCTTGCCTTGCCCGAACTTGGTAACAGTCAGCCGGAGATCCTCCATCAATTTTGACATCCCACACCACCACCAACTTGTTGGACACGCTACGCTCGATCGTGTCCCCAATAGGAGGAGAGTTTCTACGAGACAATCTACTGTTAGACCCTCTTCTTCCACTGCTGCCCCTGCATCCACTTCCAGCGCTGTCCCTGAGATTCATGAGGAAGGACAACGGCTCTATGGCCCTCCTCGATATCACTTCAAGCCATTTACCGCACCTCTCCCACGGGTTCCCTTGCATGATGCTCATGAATACATTGGGAAGATGGAAGGGTGGAATAGAATTCAGGACATGACTATCTATAAACTCAAGGCTAAGTACAAGGCTTTGAAGAAGACAGTGAAGCAAAACGCTCAGTCCTCAGCCAAGTTTATGAGGAAGGTTGGTGATATCTTGGTTAACGCGGGAGTAGGAGGTTGTAGTGCAAGTGACTTTGACGTCGCTGAGACCTCTACTCAGCAGCCTCGTCACGGACTCTCGATAGATCGCCAGCGACGCAAGAGGCGAAACCCTCCTCCTGTTCGTGGGGATTCTGAGAATGAATCTCCCTCCATGGATACCTCTGAGGAAGAAACCAAAGGTGAAGAAGTGCGATCTGAGCAACGCCAAGAAGCTGAGGGAGGTAATGAGGAAGAAGGTAGAGACGACGAGGAAGACAACGGCGAGGAAAGCGACGACGAGGCTACTGCCTCGGATTCACTCTGAGGTATCTACATACCTTCATCTTTGTACATATTTTTCTAGTTTTTCCTCTATCTTATTTTTGGTATCTCTTTCTATCTTGATCACATAGAGACTGTGTGATTCAATTGTGGGGGAAAGTACCAAGTATTTAACCATTTGAATGTTTTGTGAATAAGTTTTGCATTGTAGACATTTTCATTGCATACACAAAAGAAAAAAAAAATTAGGTTGTTCTAAATCATGCATTGTAGAACATTTTAATTGCATCGAAAAAAAAAATCATCATTTAGAATCATGTAGTTGCATCACTTGCATTCTTAAGATTGAGTCTAAGCATACATTTATTTGCATATATATATATATATATATATATATATATATATATATATATATATATATATATATATATATATATATATATATATATAAAATCATTTAGGTTGCATCCATTTGCACTGGGAGCAAGGATTTAAAGTTGCCATATAAAGAGCACATGTCTAGAACTCAAGTTGACTCCCTTGTCAAACATATCAAGTAGCTTAAGCAATTCTTGAAAAACTTTTATGTTTCGAGCCTTGAAAACTCTTCTTGAAGCTTGTTGCTTGCTTGATATTGACACTGTTCTTGAAAACCAACTCCAAACTGAACTTGAACTTAATGAACTTAACTTCTCTTGCATATGGGCACTTGCATACTTGGTCATGGATATTATACACATTTGGGTTATCTTATCCATTGATTTGTTTGAGTGAGGTCTCTTATTGATAACTTGTCATGTGCAAAATCTTGAGAGTATTGGAGGCGACATAGGTTTGTTCTCATTCTTGGCTAGCATTAGGACCTCTTTAGAGCTAACACTTAGGAGCATGGTTGGGTTCGGGTACTTTAATTCATTGATCTTTGGAATTGGAGAGAATTGGTGAGGGGAGATCAATCCAAAAAGAGTGTTAAGAAAAAGAAAAACTTCTAGGGACTAAGAAAAGAAAAAGAAAAAGGACAAGAAAGCTATAGTGTAAATCGAGCTCCTCCCCCAAATAAAAAAAGAGAAAGAAATAATAAGTAGTGGGGAATGAAGAAAAGAGTATTGAGCTAAGTACAAAGAAGAAGAGTCTCTAGTTAGTTAAGAAGAGAAAAAGAATGAAAATGCTCATTAGGTGAGTGAAGAAAGTGGGTTTAGTTTTTGGGTTTTGAAGTGATGAAAGGAGGGGGGGGGAGTAGAACTTGGCATCAATTAGGAAATGGTAGAGTGATGAGAACCAATCTATGTATGCATGAGTTGCTTCTTTTCTTAGATAAATTTTGCATAATGATCAAGCTCATTTTCTTGAGTGTTGTCACATTGAAAAGATACATTAAAACCCTCTCTTCTTTCACATTATACCCTCTTCACACACCAAGCCAAATGATAGAGATCAAGTCCCCATTTGCGAGAATTCACCCTTGTGTTGTTTAATTGAATGTGATAGTTGGTCTAGGGATCATGTTGGTGGATTGGCATTACAGCTTGAGTAGAGATATAAGAGCTTTGATAGCCTTGCCAAGCTAGAGTATAATTAAAGTGTTTGCTCATGCTATTTGCTATGTTTTTCTAAGGATGTCACCTTGAGGGTTAGAAAGTGTTTCATTGGCTATGAGCTCCCAACTCATTATCCCCTCCTCTCATGAGTTCTTGAAACTTTACTTGTGGACAAGTAAAATACTAGTGTGGGGGAGTTGATATCTTGTGCATTTACATGATTTTAGGTTTCATTTTAGTTAATTTATCTAGCATTTAGATGTATTTAGAGTTTATTTAGGTTGCATAGCATTGCATATGTCTATATCAGATATTGGAGATCCTTTATGGTGATTTTGGAGGTATTTGGGATGTCTTGGGACCAAAGAAGAGATGTTTTGAGCATAAGTCGTCACAATGCCTCATCACCGTAGCGACATCAACAAGTTGCTATGGATCCACCCGAGCTTCCTAGCGACAAAACGTAGCGACCTCGCCTAACCGCTACAAGACATCGACTCAAGACGAAGACGTAGCGGCACCAGCGTAGCGACATTACGTCGTCGCTATGAAGTATTGCGAGCTCACTAGCGACATGGTGTAGCGACCTTGCCAAGTCGCTACAAGAACCTGAAAACCAGTCGAAGTTAACTAAGTGTTGTGGCGACATGAGTGTAGCGACTTGAGTAAGTCGCTAGGACCTTCCTCGAGCTTCCTAACGACATGGTGTAGCGATGAATGCAAGTCGCTACACGCCCTGAAGAACACACGAACCAGCTAGCGACCTTGACGTAGCGGGAAGACCAATTTGCTACAGGCGAAACAGATTGCTTTTGTCGGGTCGACCCAGGTTTGTTGGGTTGACCCGGTTCGTTTTTAGGTTTACTATAAATACACTTTAGACTAGAATATTTATCTTATCTTGTTTTCTCTCTAAAAACATATTTTGTTATTTGGTGAAAGATTCATCCTTTGTCATCTTTTCACCTTGTTATCTTGTGTTTATTGTTTGATCTTGATCACTAACCATGTTTAACCTTGAATCATCCATGGTTTTTGGGTTTAACATGTCTATTAGTGAGTAGTTACCTTTTGGATTCATGGGTTAGGGTGATTAGAGTGGTTGAGTGAAGATCTAGGGTGTTTAGTGTTAGATCATCTTGTTTCCTTGCTTATCTACTATTCTTATTGCTAGATTGGTGTTGGCCTCTCTAATCTAGATCATTAGGCATTTCTTACCCGGAAGGTGTTCGATGAAATGCCCAAACCAAGTTGATCTTGCTCTTAGCATTCTTGACCAAGGACATTTGATGTTAGGATTTCTTAGATAGTTAGTAGACTAGTTCTTAATGATTGCTTGAGCTATTTCAACCAAAGATATTTGATGTTTGATTAGTTAAAGTAAATGAGCATTCATCTTGACAAAGAGTTTGTCTAGGATTGTGTCTAGACTTAAGGAAACTATTGGTTGATAGCTTGCCACCCTAGGTTGAATCTCTGTCACTTGGAATCAAGTCCCTACACCCATGGGTCCTCTTTATTCCTATTGAACTAAAGTTTAAGTTGAAGTCTTGCTAGTTTTGTTACTTGATAAAATCATTCCCTTGGTTGCACTTAGATTAAGCATGAATTTGTATTCCTATTGCATCGAGATCACTTAGAATCAAATTGACATCTTTCTATTTTACTTTGATATTAGGATCCTTGAAAAGTCCTTATTATTTGGTTATAATGTTTTCGGGAATATCCGGCTAGTGGGTTTGGATCTATCCAGCTTAGTTTATTTAAGGCTTATGGTAGTCCTATTGTGGTGATCATTCCATCATAGCACATGTTGGGATGATTAGAGCATTTTTAACCATCCCCTTTTATTGTATAGAATATAAAATTTATTAGAGTGTTTAATCTACAAATGTAGGTAGGGTGTGATTATATTTGAACTCATTATTTACCTGTTTACACACTTTTATGTTGGAAATTCAAATATATAATTGTAAAAAATACCATTGACAAATTAGTAAAGTTAAGCAACTTTATCCAAGTTGAAAGAGAGAAATTGAATCCTATCTCTTGCATTCTTCTAATTTCTTTTTAAATATCTTCATCAATTTATGTTTCACAGAAACTTTAAACCTATCTCCTTGCCATATAAGAAACGTCAACAACTCTAAGTTTCATCTTTTAAAATAGATTTTAGAGATCATTGTTTTAAATATAAATGTGTATACTTTTATATCCAGCTTTTCATGTTACAAATATCTTCAGATTTGTGATAATGGAATTCTTATTTCTTGTTGTCTGAAAAATTGAACTACAAATATATAAATATTTTCAGCTAACATCTTTAATTTATATAATGCAGAAAGAATTCATATTATATTTTTTTGAGTGAAAGAGAAGAATGAACTTGAATACAATAATTATAAACTTTTACCGATGTTCTTTGCAACAATCAAAACCTAAAGAATATAAAAATATAGATAATAAAACAGAGTAAATGTAGAAAAAAGTTGGTTGAAAGATGAAATGGTTGACATGATTGGAAGTTACATAATTTTTCTTTGTACATGTGATGATGGTAGTTCAGAAAAATAAGAGTTTAGATTTTTTGGTAGTTATTATAAAAATATATTTTAAATCAACAAACCTTATATAATGTTTTTTTTTTAATTTTCTTAAAAATTCAACGTGTCAATATTTAATTCGCTAGACGATTTGTACTTTAGTATATAAAGGATACCTACGTGTTCTCCATCCAAATATTTAAAACGAACCAGTTTTTATTTTAGCTATATATATTATTTAAATTTATATATTTTACAATATTTTATTATGGTATTTAAGGGTTTTAAGATATATTGAATTCTCTTAAATCAATGTACACATTTTAAATGAATATTCGTATGGAACAGAGCTCGCGAAAATCGAATTTAAACTAAAACTTATAAATATTCGAAAGAGGTTTAATTTGAAAGCCTGAATTAATCAAAATCAAACATGAACGGATACCCAAATGTGTATCTCTAAAAATAATATTATAGAGATTTTAGTTGTTTTGATATTCTTTGATGAAAAAGAGATCAATAATTGCACAAAACAAATTCTACTCGATCCTGGCCAGCAAGATCAAAGGAATCTATTATATAATGAGGCACTTTTGCTTTCTCCTGGTGCTGCCACGTCAGCATATAGTGGGTCCCACAAGTTTTTTTGTAAAAATGATTATTTATATGCTATGTGACTCGAACCCTACACCTTACAGATTATTTGATTAACATAACCAACTGAGCTACAAGAGATTTTGTAAGTTAAATGGCCCAAAATTTACTTATTCTTTACGAGGCTGAAAGCACATACATCTATTATAGCTGGGATCGCGGTTCGATCTTGACCCGTCAACCTGCGGATCAATTCTTATTTTTGTTTAAAATTTTGACTTGCCTAATCTACCAATAAAAAGTCTTAAACCTGCACCGGCCCACTAAAATTTACGGATAAGCCACAAGACACGCATATAATATTAAATTTAATAAAATAATTATTTTCTTATATGTTAATAAGTAATATTTATAATTAAAATTGCATAATTTTATTTGTTTTATAATTTATTTTACTCTTTACATTTTTTTGCAGTTTAATGGATACATGCGATTGAAATTTTTCTAACTTACATATGTTCTGCTTAAAATTGACTCAATCCGCACTTGCATCCATATATCAAATTTTTAAATCGATCAACCTGCGGGTTAATGCGGGACCAACGGGTAATGACTCAAATTCTCAGCTCTAATTTTCATATTTTTCCTCAGGACCGGTATTGTTTTTAAATCCCGTATTTTTAATGGATATTAGTTACAATTCGTTTAATAGGCTCACTTGACTCATTCTACGAAGACGTACCTTGCAACGGTATGCCTAAGGTTTCGTCAAACTTTTGAGAGAGATATAGAGGCTGATCAAAATTAAAAGGACCATCATTCTTGTATCATTATCAGTTAAAAAACAGTAAAAAAACATACATATAACAATCACCACAATTATATCTCAACGACACACTCTAAAAAATCACTCTAACTTACACTAACCGACACATACTGCAGTTACACATACTGCAGTTTTACCAAATTCTTGACTTAATTATGCAAGTGATTATAAGGAATCATAATATTTTGCAGAACAAATGTAACTTCGCTGAAATCCAACTGAGACTAAGCATTCACTCTTCACCAATATACCTAACCCCAAACTTAATATATGTATTACTCTAATTAACTGACTGAATCAAACACATGCACCATGTGAAGATTCAGAGATTCCACCAGTTTAGAAATTGACGGCAATTTCGACAACTCATGTTCGTCAACGTTTTCTTAAGAACTAACCTTAAAGCCTAAAAAATAGTAAAATTATTTAGTAAAATATTAATATTTTGGATCCGCGCTTGCGCGGGGATATGAATCCTAGTAAGACTAACCACGAAACAATTAGGCCTATCTAGGGCCGAAATTTAACATCTCTTTTACAACGGAAAACAGATCTGAACCATCCAAACACTGAAAATGATCTGAGCCGTTCATCAATCAATCTGAAGACAGATTCGTCCCTTTGCGAACATCGAAACCAAACCAATAGAAATATTCGTCCGCTGTTTCTTTCTTCCTCCTCTTCTCAATTCGGCCACCTTCAATCTTGTCCAAAACCCAAAGACTTTTCGTACATTCCTACAAGTTGTATAGCGATGGATTCAGATCAAGGAAAGCTTTTCGTGGGTGGTATTTCATGGGAAACGGACGAAGAGAAGTTAAGAGAACATTTCAGCAGCTATGGAGATGTTTCTCAGGCTATTGTCATGAGAGACAAGCTCACTGGCCGACCTAGGGGTTTCGGCTTCGTTATCTTCTCGGATCCTTCCGTTCTTGATAGAGTTCTTCAAGACAAACACCACATTGATGCCAGAGAGGTTACTATGTCTCCATTACAATACTTATGTGTGTTTTTTTGTTTCCTTGTTTATATTTTTACCCTTTGCGTTCGGCTGCGCTGGATTCTTAGGGATCCTTAGACAATGAGAACGAGATTGAAAATTTGAAACTTTTGTTTTGTTTTTTGTTTTTCTTTTTTGCTAACTAATTGAAACTTTTGTTGCCTTCTAGACTTCTTGAAGTGTTTTGAATAAAGGGAGTTTGGTTTGGTCTGTGCTCTATGGGGGAAAAGTAAATATAAAATTTTAGTTGTGCTTTGTTCTTGCTTTAGCTGAACTAAATTTTGCCAAGATTTTTTGAGGTTTATCCTGAGCTTTTATTGATTTTGGTGGACGTTTAGGTTGATGTGAAGAAAGCCATGTCAAGAGAGGAACAACAAGTATCTGGAAGAACTGGGAATTTCAATGCATCTAGAAGTTCTGGAGGCGATGCTTACAATAAAACCAAGAAAATCTTTGTTGGAGGATTGCCACCTACTTTGACAGATGAAGAGTTTCGCCAGTACTTTGAAGTTTATGGCCCTGTGGCTGATGTTGTAATCATGCATGATCAGACTACCAGCCGTCCTCGTGGGTTTGGATTTGTGTCCTTCGACTCTGAGGATGCGGTAGACCTTGTGTTGCAAAAGAATTTCCATGATTTGAATGGTAAGCAAGTTGAAGTAAAGCGTGCTCTTCCTAAAGATGCCAATACGGGATTTGCTGGACGAGCCATGGGTGGAGTTGGTGGCTCTGGCGGTTACCAGGGCTATGGTGGAAATGAGAGCAGTTTTGAGGGACGTGTGGAATTCAATAGGTATATGCAGCCTCAAAATCATGGAAATGATGTACCGTCTTATGGTTCTTCTGGTTATGGCGCTGGGTATGGTAATGGTAGTAATGGTGCTGGATTTGGTGGATACGGAGGTTACACTGGCTCTGCTGGAACTTATGGTGCTGCATATGGTGCAACGAGCGTGCCAGGTGCCGGTTATGGAAGTAGTACTGGAATTGCTCCGAGAAACTCGTGGGACTCCCCAGCTCCTAGTAGTTATGGAAACCCAGGGTATGGGAATGGTGCTGCTCATAGTGGATATGGAGTACCTGGTGCAGCTCCTTCCTCTCAGCCACAGTTCGGATATGGAGGGTACAGTGGAAATGATTCTGGTTACGGAAACCAAGCTGCATATGGTGCGGCTGGAGGGCACCCTAGTGGTGGTGTTTCGAACAACCCCGGTAATGGTGGCGGCTACATGGGAGGCGGTTATGGTGGTGGGTACAATGATGGTCTCGGTTGGCAAGGCCAATAGTCACTATTTAAAGTGATTATCACCACCCTACTCTTGTTTTAGGATCCTTATCGACAAGAATTTAGCTCAATCAAAGGTTCCTCAACTTCATAAAGGGTTGGACTGCTTGAATCTTTATAAGCATTGTGCTATTTATTACAATAAGTCTCGCTTCTTGTTTAAGTTATTTTTCAGTTGACTGTACTTTTCAGTTTCAGAAGATTTATAACTACAGGCTTTGCTGCTTCCATTATGATGTTTCAAAGTCCTAGTGTTCACGCCGAAATGGTTGTTTTTATTGAGCTATTTTGGTTTGGTCCTGATGGATCAAAGCTTAAGCAGGGTAATGTACGGTTCGAGTAGAAAGTAGAGGTAGTTTGATTCAGTGTTAGTGCTAGCATCGGAGGAGCTATAGAAAGTAGTGAAAGAGTGGCTTTGAGAGGCGTAATCATTTTGTGTTGTGTGTTTGTACAGGACTCATCAACAGGGTACTTGAGTTCATAGGTGGAGAAGTTACTCATCGAGGTTGATATGAGGCATGTTCCTGCTCCGAGTTGAGGTACTCGCCTGAAGGAAGAAGAGTTAATTCGTATATCAAATGCTTGCTATAGTCATATGTAGTTTACCGAGAATGGTTAGGTTCTTTTGTGAGGCATGAGATTCATGAGAATTGAACATAGATAGATTGACAAATATTGTGTATGCACAGAAGCAGCCACATCTCCTATAAGATTATTTTATTTCGAAGTCGCTCATGCAGTGCATCTAAACCGTTACTTCTTATTTAGCTCAGTTGTATACAATCTTGCCACCGGCAAAGCCAACGCCTTTTCCAATGCCACCTCCGAAACCAACACCGCCAAGGATGCCTCCATTTTTATCAATTCCACCACCAAATCCACCATCTTTGCCAATTCCTCCGCCAATGCCTCCAACTTGTCCACCACCAAAACAGCTTCCAAAGCCATTTTCTCCTCCTATAAAGGTCCTCTCCTCTTCATTTTTGCCATGTCACTCACCATCTCTTGCTGCCACATTACTCACCACAAAAAAAAGGACGCAGAACAAAACCAAGAGAACAGCTCCATTCATGAGACGCCCCATGTGTCAGTATTTTATGTTCTGTAATGACCTCTCGACATTACAAACCTTTGTTTATATAGCGAGTAGCCAATTACACTACCTTTTTTTAAAAAAAAGTTTTTTTTTTTTGGGTAATTGTACTAGATGACCATAAAAAGATATAAATTAGATAAATGACTATGACACTGTTTGATAATTTTAATTCCATCTTTGTCCCTATATTATCCACAGCCGTACTTGTTTGACACATATGTATCTATATGCGAATCTCTTTCGCCTTTTCTTTTTCTCAATTTTACTCTTTCTTCTCTTTTTATTGCTGTAGAGAAAAATGTCCAATTTTGTCTTCGTCCAACTACAATTCCAGCCCAACAAGAATCCTGCACAAAACCAAATAAAGAAAAGACGTTAGTTTCTGTTTTGGTTGATGATGGTCAATGTCTTTACAAAGACAACATGGAATAGGAAAGTTAAGATGGTGATCATGTTATATATAAAGGAGGTGGTGTCATGACTTTAGAATCATCCGAAAGCAAGAGCAAGAGAGAAACAAGGGATTAAGCAAACCAAAAGTGTGATCGTTTGTTTTAAACATTAGTGTGTAATCTCTATTGTTGTTCTTGAGAAACAGTTTTTCTTTGAGTGAATAAAGATAAGCTTTTGATATTGATTTCTATCTAAGTTTAAGCATTAAGCAAAGGTTTAAATCCTAACAATTGCTTCTACGAAAGCATCTCCTTTCTTCTTGTAATGTTTTTATCTAACTTTTTGATGGAATATGAAACTTGTTTCTCTTCTTCGTCTTCATCTTTTTATGTGTATGGCTTAACTTTGTATAACTATTCAATAGATCTTGATTTTCTAACTTTTAAATCTAATATTCAGATATATTAATTAGATCTCAGAATTAGGTGATGAGTCCCACCTTACCCAGTAACTTGTGTAACAGCTGAAGAAATCATAGAGGAAAAGAGGGAAGTGATGATCATTTTTTTTTTTTTATTCTTGAGGCGAGAGATATGATTTGGGTCATCGGAAAAATGAGGTAAGCAAGAACTTTACGGTCATCCGTTGAGTGTCTTCTGTCCATCCTTAAGTACATATCTCATTGCTTTTATGATTTTGGTTTTATTAACTCCGTGTCCTAATGCCTAAAAATATCACTTTTGTGATTCTTGATTCTTAGTTCTTGTTTAGTTTTGCTTATCAAAGTTTGGATTTTTTTTCTTTCTTAAACTTCTTTTTAACTCTAATCTTTATGTACAGGAACAAGTGAATATTGGCACAACAAAGAAACAACATTGCTTTAGAACTTCCTCTCGCAGAAGCTTAGATAAGGATTGCTTATTGGACAAGATCGTTGATGACAGAGGCAAGACCATTGTACATGTATAACCTTTCTACTCAATCCTTAGTTCTTTATAGAATCTATATATGTTCCTTTCTGTTTGTTGATTAAATAATGTGCAGGGCCGATTCTAAGAACCCCAAGTTTTGGTCGAGAGTTTGTCTACATAATCTGGCAAAGCTAGCAAAAGAAGCTGCAATTGTGAGCCGTGTACTCAAGTCCTCTGTTTTTGTTATATAAGCCTCTGTTTTGGATTTGAAAGCTGTAAATTCCTTTGTTTTTGTTAGACGTTAAGGCTATTATAAGTATGATCTGACATAACTATGCAATATCTGGTTATAAGATCCATCTAGAAACACTACTTTATATATTCTAATATCCGGTTACACCATAACTTATCCGGTTATATTCAGTTCTTTATTCTAAATTATTCTATATAATGCTAGCCATTAATAGTAATTTTAAGATTTAATTTGCAACGTTAATTAAATAGGATAAATCCTAAACTATTGGGTTTAGGGTTTACCCAAGAGTTTAGGGGTTTTCCAAGAGTTTAAGATTTACTTAAAGGTTTAGAGTTTTCCCAAAGATTTATGGTTTAGTATTTACGGTCGAGTGTTAAGGATTTATGGTTTAGAGTTTAACTGACAACTTTTACCCAAGGGTTTAGGTTTATCAAAAAGTTATGGTTTAGTATTTTGGGTTTAGGGTTTAGTGTGTATGGTTTAGGGTTTCGAGTTTACTGACAGCGTTAACAACGTTAAAAATGATTTTTTTAGCAATTACCCAAGGGTTTAGGATATTTCTAAGGATTTAAGATTTAGTATTTACTATTTAGTGTTTAGTATTTACGGTTTAGTGTTTAGGATTTATGGTTTAGAGTTTAACTGACAACTTTTACCCAAGTGTTTAGGTATATCAAAGAGTTAGGGTTTAGTATTTTGGGTTTAGGGTTTAGTGTGTAGGATTTAGGGTTTAGGATTTACTGACAGCGTTAACAACATTAAAAATGATTTTTTTAGCAATTACCCAAGGGTTTAGGATTTTGCTAAGGGTCTAAGATTTAGTATTTACTGTTTAGTGTTTAGGATTTATGGTTAGAGTGTTACTGACAACTTTTATCTAAGGGTTTAGAGTTTCCAAGGGTTTAGGATTTAGTATTTACTATTTAATGTTTAGGATCTATGGTTTAGAGTGTTACTGACAACTTTTACCCAAAGGTTTAGGATTTATCAAAGAGTTTAAGGTGTAAGGATTTTTGGACTAACAAGTTCTACCCAAAAATTTAGGATTTTTTGGACTTTTCCAACATGCGGATTCTTTGATTAGAAAGTTCATAGGTAAAAAGAATAAGCGTGAAGAGTAGGTAGAAGAATCATCATTATCGATGCAAGAGAAAAAGAATAACAAAGTCTCTTTTCAAATCATCCAAGCTTCCCAGAATCATTATCGATACATGGTTTATCCGGTACCAAATCATTAAATCTTGATAGCTTGTTAGAGAAGTAATGAAACTTATAAATATATCTGGTTATTTAATGATTTTTACATGATTTAAAACCAATTATTGGCTAAATTATCCAGATATCAATATCATATTTGATATTAGGTTAAAATATTTGATTATCGACAATACATCTTTTGTAACGGACCCAATAACCGAATATAGTTTCTAGGTCTCTACCATAATATCATGAGATTCAGTTTATAACTTCATAAATACCATAACAATATAGTTTGACAGCAATTTTCATTTTCCTTTACATGTACTTGCGTATTATTTTATTTTTTTCCAACACTTATTCTCTGAACATTTCCTGACATACACAGTGACAATTATTCTTTGCAAAACCGGTTTTCATCAGTCTCGTAAGCATCTCCACATCATTAAGAGGACAAATTTGGTATTTTACCTCCAACTTCCTACCAATCTTGCAAATACAATAAATCTATGTATACTTCTGCAATTACTATTTTTTTTAAACGACTTATTTCCACACCAGAAGTATCATATAGTAATAGTTCAACACAATCTTTCATGCTCATTTTAGTTGCACACATTTTAAGTATATGAACCTATTTACCCCTATGTTCAAAGATCGAAACCCGAAACCACACAAACGAAGATTTAGCTTGGTTTACTGGTTTAGAATCTAAACCGATATCAAATCAGTTAAACCGACCAAACCAGTTGGTATTGAACTGAAATTAAAATCTGATCCATCCTTATATTCAAATAGTACTCAACCCAACTCTTTAGTAATATGTTGGGTCAAGTTCTCTTTGGATATCAGGTCCGGTCGGGTTTTAATTTCAGTTTGATACCAACATGTCTGGTATCGGTTAAGATTCTAAACTAGTAAACCAAGCTAAACCTTCGTATGTGTGGCTTCGGGTTTCGATCTTTGAAAATGGGGGTAAATAGGTTCATATACTTAAAATGTGTGCAATTAGGTTCATATACTTAAAATATGTGCAATTAGGACGATCATGAAAGATTGTGTGGAACTGTTACTATACGATACTTCTGGTGTAGAAATAGGTCGTTTACCTTTTTTTTTTGTATATTGAACTCATTAACCCTTTTTTGTATTAAGTTTCTTCAACTACTAAAAACTGATATATTGTTGGACTTAAATTCACAAAGATTTTATCCTTTAATATATTCTCCATTACATTTTTGAATATTTATATCACTATTTTAATTTTTGCATACACTTTACCGGACACATTATTTTATCTTCTTATTATGTTGCTTGCATAACATCGAATTTGAAATAGTATAATATTTTGAATAACATATATATTATGTAACTAAAAATTTGGTTTTTTGTCAACGTTAACTACATTAACTTAAAGAAACACCCGATTCAAAAATTCATACTAGCGGAATAGAATCGACATACAACACAACAAAATGAAAACTCTGAGCAGTACATGCAAATTTATCCACTACTAGATTTTATTCTCTTGGAACATATCTGATTGTGAAATTAAGGAAGAATTTCTTACTGTTGTGGGGGTAGTAAATATAGCAATTCTTTTGGTGTCTATATATCTTCACCAAGAAAGAATAGTTTATTGCAAAAAACATTTCAGAAAACGGCATGAATTTCATACACTTCATAGTGCAAATAAGAGCTTCCATTCTGTATATAAACTTGATAAGCTTCATCATATGTTCATCACCTCTATTATTTGATCAATTGAGCTTGTATGTTGTTAATCTAGCCTTGACATGTGAACTTATCTTGTTCTCGCTAAGCCCCATCAATATAACACCATCTGATATCTCCTACCGATTGATTCAAAAATGGAAGGATAACACGGGTCATGTCCTTTTATTACTATTTGTGGTGCCTCTATCCAAAATAACTTTTAAACTAGATTCTGACCCGCGCTTTCAAAGCGCGGAATATTTCATGAGAAAAAAGTTTTAAAATGTTACAAATTTTGTTAATTTATAAGAAATGTGTCTATTTAAAATAATTTTTATTTTAATCGACGTTTTTTAATCTGACCCGAATATGCGGTTGAACAGGTAACCAGTAATCAGATATGTAATATGTTTTGGGTTTTAAGAAATATCAATTATTTAAAAATCTGATAAAATCTGTATAAACCCGCTAGATCTCAAAGATACCTGATAGAACAGATGAGTGACTGATATGTAAAAATTTCATTATCAATGTTACAAATGTTTTGTTAATTTGTAAGAATATTGTTTATTTAAGAGAACATGATTATTTATTGATAAATTTAAGAGAAAAGTTTGTTTAATAATATGTTTATGAATAGTGTACATGTTTTCGGTTTGGTTTTTATTTTTTTTTCTTTAGTTTGTGGTTCATTTCAATTTTAATTATTGTTATAAGAATAGTAGTGTTATTTATGAATATATGATTAGTTTTGTTTTAGTTTTTTGATTATCAGGTTTGTAAGTGATTCATATAATTTTTTTCAATTTTTTTAATTGTTTGTATGTTATTAGATGTTTATTACAAATGTTATACATACACATAATCTGTAATTATGCTCATTGGATTAAAAATTTCAAACAAATGTGATATAACATAGACATCTAGTTCACTAATCAGATTTAAACTTGTAACAAAAAACACTAAAACACATAAACAGAAAAAGTTAAAAAACATAAATAGATATGGGCTTCGTTTTGAAAATAACAAATCCAATAACAAACCCAACATTAACTCTATCTTAACAAAACCCATCAAATATCTAATATATATTTTTTCTACCGACAACACATAATTATTACACACATAACGAACAATTAAAAAAAAAAGATAAAGCAAAATCAAGGCGATTTCCCTTCTCTCTAACCTTTCTCCGTTTTCTAACTCGATCTTCTGGGAATTTCGAATCGGATTTCGATTCAACACTTACACTTTGATACGGTAAGTATTTGATAAGTTTTGTTCTTGTTAATCGACTGATAAATCATTCGATTCACCGAATGTTCTTCTCCAATATCCAGATCTATTTTTTTTAATCTGTTTTGCATGTCTTCTCCGATGAGTTTTTTGAGACATCAGATGCGATTGAAAGAGATTTCTAACTGTTCGATGAAGATCTCAAGAAGTTAATGAAAATAGTGAAGAAAAGTTGAACCGCTTGAAATGGCGATTACAAAGAGGTGAAGATGATCAACGATTCAATAGTAATCCTTAATGGTAAGAAATATATTTGTCTTTCTTCGTTTCTTATTTGTTTTTTACTGAATGGAAGATGATCGACGATTTCTAACTTTTTTTTTGTTTCTGATTTGTTTTGCATGTCATGTCAGATGGGGATTTTGCTCTAATTCAATGAGACTTACATGTATTACAAATATTCTTAATAGAATCCGAGACAATAAAGTAAGATCTTTCTATTCAACCGACAAACCAAAATTAACGTTTGGCTTGCCATTTCCGTATTCTACTTTTTTTGCACAATATTCTTTATTTCATTTATATTGAACAGTTTAAAATACAGAAAATTCTTCTCGTATGTATTGTTTATTTTTAATTACTTAGTAAAATTTGATGTTTTAAATTTTATATTATTTAAATAGGGTAACACTTTTACTTTTCAGGAAATTCAAGAAGAAGAACAGAAACATTGAATCAAAAAAATATACTTAATAAGAGGATACAGAAATGGAAACACTTTCATATATTCTACAAACAATAACTGAGGTATAAACTAATAGTCTAATTCTATTATTTTCATTATATTATGGTTTAAATTTAGTTCCTCTACAATATTTTGTTGTCACAGATATGAACCCAAGATGGGAGGTTGTCATTTAGTCTCCGAAATATAAAAAACATGGAAAAAGTTAAGTAGTTAATCAACTTTATTATCCATTTAATAAAGATATATAGTTCGTTCATATATTTGGAATGTTTTGTCTCGTGCCTAATTTTTTTTTTTTTTTTTTGCAGTTAAAGCTATAGAACAATCAGAAAACATAATACAACTTGGGAATAAAAGAGATACATGACACATTGTCACAACAAAAACAGGGTAATACTTTACTACACAATTACCTTTTAGAAATACATTAAGCATGGAACTGATTCTGGTTAGGTAGGATTAGAACCGGATGTTCATTATGTTGTAACTGCTATAAAGAAATAAGTAGGATGTTTTGATTTTTTCCTAAAGTTGAACAAAAATAAGTACTCGACCCTTAGAATTTTTCCTAAAATTCTATTCATCTAATGTTTAAAAACAAATTCATGTTATTGTTTGATATTCTTTGTTACTGAGGCTTTACAACCTCATGCATAATCTATAAGAATAATTTTATAACTAATCAGTACGTGACTGACTGCAATTTTTGAACTTTTCCAAAAGTTCAAATTATCTGATTGAATAATCTCAAACATACCATTACTGATCCAAACCATCTGAAAATGTGTTAACCAAAATAAAACATACTATCTTCTGAAAAACAAAAACAAACTTTCAGATCATAAATTCTGAAATATCTCTTTGAAAACAACATTGTAGTTTTTTCTGAGGCTTTCCATCCTCATCCACAATCAAAATTTGTAATCCCTTCTTGGATGTCACCCTAGAAATAGCAACATAAAGCTATCCATGTAAAAATACTGGCTTAGGTAGATATAGTCCGACTTTAGATAGAGATAGAGATTGACCTTGACTTTTGTTGATAGTCATTGCAAACGCCACAACAAGTGGCAACTGCCTTCTCCTCAATTTAAATGGTAATTTCATGTCAGATGGAGTTATGGACAACCGCGGAATGTTAACTGGTTTACCAGCTTCCCGTCCTGTAATGATCCTAGCCCTCACCATGAAGTTATGCAATTCTGTGATCTGTAGCCTAGTCCCATTCATTAAACCATTAGTTGGATCAATGTTTCTGAGCAACATCACAGGGCAACCAATCTTTAGGCGCAAATTGTGATTTGGAAGACCATAAGCTTTTATGGTGTTCAAGAAATCTAGAGTTAAAGCTTGATCATTTGCTGATCCTGTATCAGAAGGATCTATACTGTCTGAACTTAGATATAATCTTTCCTCTCCTGAAGAAACAAATAAATAACCATATATAAGAGACTTCTTTTTTTTTTATTGAAAACAAAGACAACGAAAATATTAAATTACCCTTAAGTTTATCCAGCATATGTTGATTGATCATGTTGACGTCTTCATTGGTTGGACAAAGAATAGCTCTCTCTTGAAAAAACACATAATCTTTTCTTTCTTGAAGAGTAATAGTATTCCCATAAATTTCATTGCTAATAGCCTCAATAGGATGATCAGTATCAGTAATAAGAAATTCCTCTGGAATGTCAGTTACAGCATCACCATCATTTTCACCACCAACCTTTCTGTCACCAACATCTAAAATCCATTTCGAAAATTCTTTTAACTCTTTCTCTTCCTCAGCACTCAAGTTTTCTGATAGAAGCCTCATATTCTTCGTCAGCTTTAGAACTTTGCAATGCTTCCAAAGATATGATGAATTAAGAGCTGCCAACCCAATTTCAGCCCTTCCTGCACCCTGAATTACAGGTAAAACTTGTCTAAAGTCGCCTCCAAAGACAACAACTTTACCTCCAAACGGTTTATTGTCTTTATTCCCTATAATATCAGCCAAACTTCTGTCCAAATACTCAAAACAGTGTCTGCTCATCATGGGTGCTTCATCCCATAAAATAATTGATGCAGATTTCACTAAATTAGCAAGATTAGATCCAGGTGTCATGTTGAAAGTAGAAAATTCATCGGGATTGATCTTAATTCCAAACCTTGAATGTGCAGTCCTCCCCCCTGGTAACAACAGAGAAGCAATACCACTGGAAGCCACGTTTAACACAATATCACCTCTCGATCTTATAGCAGAAGATATCAATCTCCATATGAATGTTTTCCCTGTTCCACCAAACCCATAAACAAAGAAAACTCCTCCTTTGTTTTCTGAAACAGCACAAGTTATGTCATCATATATCCCTTTCTGCTCCTCGGTTAGCTTCTGAATGTCCCTATCATGTGTTTCCTTCAACTCGGCTCTATTATAACTGCGCTCATCCATGATCAAAACATTACAACTCTCGTCTATTCCTTTTACAGGCTTCGGCATATCTTCCCATCTCTCTAAAGAAGTTTCATTACTTCTCAGTATCTTCTCAATCTCCTGAAGAGCATATTCCTTCTTTTCCTCATCGCTTAGACAAAGATCTATGACAAAAAAATCAATTAGAGTATAACAATTTAAAAAGAAGAATGGACATATATATGTACATTAAGTTTACCTGGCCTGTTTAATTTTTTTCTTCTGTTGTACTCAAGGTCTTCAGAAAGTAATTCCCAAGTTCTTTCAAAAATGTCCTCTGGTTTAGATAGAGTGTCAGACATAAGCATGATAGCAAATGCTTGGTGCATAAATGGTGAGGAACTCGTAAAACTCATTCTGAAAAGATCATCAACATATTCTTGGTCATCTTCTAATAAACCCTGGGCAAAACATGTCTCTTTAAAAGAAGGGTACAAAACACCATTAAAAGTTCTGATGTCTTCGAAGGATTCTGTACCTCTGACTATATTCAGCAAAACACGTAGAGAGTATGCTTCCTTGATTTTCTTTGGTGCATAATTTATCCTTCCAATGCTGAACCCTCTAGTTCTCTCGTAAAATTTCCTCTCTGTCTTGTTCCAAATAAATCTTGTAGGAGTTTCAGCTAAAGTTAGCTTTCTAGCCACAGCATTAACCTTGTTCAATTCAAACCACCCCAAGAACATAGTGTTCTCAATGAGCTTCCGACTTACAACTTCTTCCCAAGTGTCATCATCTTTGAACACAATAATCTGTTTGCCTGGTAAAATGGAATTGAATTTTCTCAACTGCTGTTTATCGAAAATGAATTGGATACTTGAAAGTCCTCCAAGCGGATTCAGAAGCAGAAACATACCTATATAAATAATCACAAAAATCAATCAGTTAATATAAGAGTCACATAAATATTTTTGTTGTGAAAATGACAGTACCTGCCATCAAAAAAGTCCTTTATCTCATTTTTTTCTTCTTCATTTGCTTTTTTTTTTTTATTCCGTCTGTCTGTGCTGTTGAATCTTTGGTTGGAGGCTCACCTACAACACTTACACGATCTTGACCCTTATTAATATACTTAAATAAGTATTTAACAGAACCAGACTAGTTACACCACTCTACATTAATGTGAGCTTTGAACCGAAGAGATAACTCCTTGTTATATGGAATAACATACCGATTGTCACACTTGAAACCATTTTTCTCAACAAATCGAGAATAATTCCGTCTTCTATAAATTGGAAATCCTTCTTTGTTAACAGACGTTCTCTCAACAAAAACTTTTGGATAGAGCTTAGAGCATTTACCATTCTCCATACATGGTGATTTCATGTTGACAGCCCCACATGGACCATGAATCATCATATCTTTTATAACTTCATAAAGAATTTTCTCTTCTTCTTTGTCTGGAATCTCTGCTGAAATCATCTTGTCAATGTGATCAGTGGTAGGCAACTTAGATTTTGGATGCATGAACAATAAAATATGAGCATGTGGTAGACCACGTTTCTGAAACTCAATTGTATACATTGCTGCAGGAAAATTAAAACACTATGTTATAGGATTAATAATAAGAATACGCTTAAATTAAAAGAAAATTAAAACTGTGGTACTTACATGACACTGTCTTTCCCAATATTTCCTTTTCGGTTAGCTCATTCATTAACCTATCGAGTTTCATTTTAAACAGCCGGCACATAATCTCTGGGTGATCTTCAGCCTTTAACTTGCGCTCCTCTAGATACCTCGAGATTTCTGGCCACTTAGGGTTGCAAGTAAAAGTTATGAAAAGATCTGGAAAACCAAAATGTTTACAGATGGCCATAGCATCTAGGTATAGGTTCTTCATGTATCGTGGTCCCCCAGTGAATGAAGTTGGTAGAATATAACGATTTCCTTGTAAATGCATGTCTGGAGAACCAGAATTATCTAACTGCTTTATTGAATCATAGCTATCCGACCTCAAACATGTCTGGTTCAGCCGAAGATAACTTAGCCTATTTGTCTCAATTGTAGTATAAGCATCCACCAAGAACTGTTGAAACAACCTTTTCGAATGAAGCAGCGTATGACACTCGTTTTCCCTTTCATGTATGCAAAATGTGAACCATTGCCTCATACTGATGTTATCCCTCTTCAATTTGTTTGTTGCTGTTGTTTCTGCTTTCTTAATTCCAAGCCTGAAACCGTCTTCTCCATATGTAAAAATCAAAGGATATTGAAGAGCAATATATGAAGGGTGAATTTCGCTTATCCTTTTGAACTTTTTTGAATGCTTCTCTTGCAAAACAATATCCCTCTTGTCCATTTCCAAGTTGAAATCTCCAGGAATTTGTGCAGCCACCTCTGAAGCTGTAGGCTTGTCATATGTTCTCCCATCCTTTTCTCGATTGCTGATAATCCTCTGAACCACCAATCTCGTATCGTGCCTTGGTTCGTCGTTAATCAGAATCGATGTTGAATAAGCAACCTTCGGTCGATGGCACTTCGTAGGCATCAATCGACAAAATCTTATGACTATCGATCGACGGCGCCTAATAGGCATCGATCGACGGTTCATCGTGAACCAAGGGTTACAAAATCCAGAAGAACAAACTAAAATCTTGCAAATCATATGTAAATAATGTAGATAGTTCATAATCTAGAACTCAATTGCCTTAGATCGTCTTAAAATCCGAGCTAAACACCAAAAGATTCGACTTTTCTTCAAATCCTAAAAATTTCATAAACTAAGAGATTTAAAGAACATACCATGATGAACGAGTGGTTTAGTGAGTTAAACAATTATGATGTTTGAAAATCGAGTGATTTAGGCTCAAGAACGAGAAAAATCAGCCAAAAATTTATAGAGGAATCGAGTGTTTACTCGTATGAATTTTTGGCGGTTTGGACAAAAATGTTTTTATGAATCAGGATTGTGTCGAGTTAACCTACTCGAAGCTCGCCATCGATCGACGGTCCTATAAGGGCCATCGATCAATGGTCGGTTTTGTGTTCCCATTTTTCACTTAAGAAATATGTAAATGCGTAACTAATAAAATTAATCATATATTTGTTATTAGTTAATTTTTATTAGATATATGTTACTTTTTTGCAATAAATATTAAATTAGTGGGTTGTCTCCCACTCAGCACTTGTTTAGAGTCGTTAGCTTGACGAGACATGAGTTTTATCACTCGAGGTCTGGCATCTCGAGACGCATGGTCTAGGTATGCAGAATTTTAGCTTTGGCCCAGTAATGTTTCACTCTTTGCCCATTCACCATGAAATTCTCTCCTTTAGGATTAACTAGGACAATTGTCCTGTAAGGCGTAACTTCTTTAATGGTGAAGGGTCCGGACCAACGAGAACGTAGTTTCCCGGGAAACAAAGTCAACCACAAGTTATACAAGAGTACTTGGTCGTTCGGTTCAAAATTCCTAGAAATAATTTTCTTGTTGTGATAGGCTTTCTTTCTTTCCTTGTATAACTTCGAGTTTTCGTAGGCGTGGCGCCTAATTTCGTCTAGCTCATTTAGCTGGATAAATCTTTTTCTGCTGCGGGTTTAGCATCAAAATTTGTCTTTTTGATGGCCCATTCAGCTTGATGTGTTAATTCTATTAGGAGATGGCATGCTTTTCCATAGAGCAGGTGGAATGGGGTAGTCCTTAATGGTGTTTTATACGCTGTTCGGTATGCCCAGAGCGCGTCATCCAGTTTTAGAGACCAATCTTTTTGGGATGATCCTACCGTCTTTTCTAAGATCTCTTTGATTTGGCGGTTGAATACTTCTACTTGTCCACTGGTCTGAGGATGGTAGGGTGTGGCCACTCGATGGTGAACTCCATGTTTCTTGAGCAATTTTTCGAACACTCTGTTTATAAAGTGGGTACCTCCATCGCTTATAACTACTCGAGGGACTCCAAACCTAGGAAAAATTATACTCTTAAAGAGTTTAACGACTACGGAAGCGTCATTTTTCGGGATTGCTATCGCTTCGACCCATTTAGATACGTAGTCTACGAAACTAATATGTATTTATTTCTGTGTGAAGAAGGGAAAGGGCCCTTGAAATTGATGCCTCAGCAATCAAACACTTCAACTTCGAGTATGAAATTTTGTTCCATTTTGTTTCACTTGGTGATTTTTCCTCTTCTTTGGCAAGGATCGCATTTTGCTACGTAGGCTTGAGCATCTCGAAACATATTTGGCCACCAAAAGACTGCTTGTAGAATTTTTGATACTGTCTTAAAACTAGCGAAATATCCAGCGTAATCGGACCCATGACAATGATATAAGATTTCATGTGTTTCGCTTTCAGCAACGCATCGTCTGTATATTCCGTCAGAGCAGTGTTTATAAAGATAGGGTTCATCCCAGTGATATCTCTGTATTTCTCTCAAAATTTTCTTTTTATAATATCCTGTGAAGGGTTCGGGTTCTACTTTGGCCGCAAGATAGTTTACTATATCTGCATACCAAGGTCTATCAGTGGTGTTCAGTGCACACACCCCTCGACTAAAACTTCTACCACTGAGAGAGTCATTAATTGAGAGCGAATGATTACAACTAACGTTGATATTTATTGGAATTGTTATGTTATCGTCCGTCTTGAATGCATCATCAATCATTGCTTTGCGGTTATAGTTGTTCTATGAGCTAGCGTGTTATCGGGCAATTCCCCTTCATGTGCTGAATTGACTTTGCCAACGAAAGTTGATTCTGCTAAGTAGACATTTTATATGGGTAAGAAATCATCTATAGGAACATCGTCGTCTATCTTATTCGTGATAAGTGATCTGCGACTCCGTTTTCCACTCCTTTCTTGTCTTTTTCTTCTATATCAAATTCTTGAAGAAGCAGAATCCATCGTAAAAGTCTCGGCTTGGCGTCTTTTTTTGTTCATTAAGCATTTCGATGCCGCGTGGTCGGTGTGAACAACTACTTTCGAACCGACTAGATAGGATCAAAAAAATTTGAAAGCGAATACCACGACTAGTAATTCCTTTTATGTTGTTGCATAATTGTGTTGCACATCGTTCAGAGTTCTACTAGCGTAGTATATAGCATGCAACTTTTTGTCCTTCTTTTGCCCAAGCACTGCGCCTACAGCGAAATCGCTTGCGTCGCATATAATTTCGAATGGTAGATCCCAGTCCGGTGCTTGGACAATAGGAGCAGATACAAGTGCCGATTTGATTTCTTTAAAGGCCTCAAGACATTCAAGTGTAAAGTCAAATTTTACTTCTTTGCACATGAGTGCAGTGAGGGGTCGAGCAATTTTGCTAAAATATTTTATGAACCTCCTATAAAATCCAATGTGTCCTAAAAATTTTCTAACGTCTTTGACATTAGCGGGTGGCGGCAGTCTAGTCATTACTTCAATCTTTGCCTTGTCCATCTCGATTCCGGCTGCTGAGACCTTGTGTCCCAAGACAATTCCACTGTTAACTATAAAGTGGCATTTTCCTCAGTTCAAAATAAGATTTTTGTCTTCTCATCTAGCTAATACCTTACACAGGTTATCGAGACATGTTTTGAAGTTTGGACCGTATACTGAGAAGTCGTCCATGAAAATCTCCATGAAGTCTTCGATCATATCCATAAATATCGACATCATGCATCTCTGGAAGGTCGCATGAGCGTTACAGAGTCCGAATGGCATTCTGCAATATGTGAATGTTCCATAGGGACAAGTGAATGTAGTTTTTTCTTGATCATCCGGATGTATGGGAATCTGGAAGAATCATGAGTACCCGTCGAGGAAACAAAAGTATTTGTGGCTTGCAAGCCTTTCTAACATTTGATCAATAAAGGGTAAAGGGAAATGATCTTTTCGTGTGGCAGCATTCAGTTTCTTGTAACCGGTACACATCTTATGTCTTGTGACAGTTTTCATGGGTATTAATTCATCTTTGTCATTCTTTACCACCGTAATTCCACCTTTCTTTGGAACAACATGAACCGGACTAACCTATTTGCTGTCTGAGATCGGGTAAATAACGCCTGCTTCTAGAAGCTTCATGATTTCCTTTTTGACTACTTCCTTCAGGTTGGGATTCAATCTCCTCTGATGCTCAACAGATGATTTGGATTCATCATCAAGGTTTATCCTATGCATACATAAATCGGGAGACATCCCCGGGATGTTATCTAATTAATATCTGAGAGCCTTGCGGTGTTTTTGCAGTTTATTCAGCAATAATGCTTGCTCTCCTCTGCTCAGGTTGGCATTGATGATGACATGATAGGAATTTTCGTAAAGAGAAGCGTATTTAAGACTAGCGGGAAGTGGTTTAAGCTTGATTTTAGGTTCTTTCTCTTTGCTCCAGTCGTCGGTTACGCCATGCTGTCGATCAACGGTACTATCGGGGTGTCGATCGATGGTGGCATGTAGATCAAGTTCTTTGGTGTCGACGTTTAAGACTTCTTCAGTGGAATCCATCAATCTCATATATTCTTCATTCCGATCATCCATCGCAAAGATGTCATCTTTAGGAGATGTGATTGTACGCTCGAGAGGATCACTTGAGCACGCAACCATGAATGATTCTTCTGTTAGGTCGGAGAGATAATCAATATGGTAGGATTGACCGTCGATCAAAGGATATTTAATTATTTTTTCCATGTCAAAGACCATCGGTATCTTCCCGATGTTGAGGCATATGCGCCCTCCTCTGACATCAATGATCGCTCCGAACGTGGCCAGGAAAGGTATCCCCAAAATAATCGGATTTTTGGGTTCTTGCTCGTATTTTTAAGCACTATGAAATCTGCAGGTATATCACATTAATGAATGCGTATCGGCACGTCTTCAAGTACGCCTTCCAAAATTCTAGTGGATCCATCAGCTAGAACGAGAGTGACCCTGGTAGGTTGAAACTGTGTTAGACCGAGGGTGACTGCAACTAAGTAAGGCATCAGGTTTACACTAGAGTCTAAATCACATAGGGATCTTTGGAATTTCTCATCGCTGATAGTGCAGTCTAGAACAAAGCTACCGGGATCAGGGAGTTTAACCGGAGTTTTTCCTTGAATGATTACGCTTACTTCTTCGGATACCATCATCACGCAATGTCCTGATTCATGGAATCCTCACGTTGCTGCATCTTTCACATACTGCTTAATAGCATGCGAGATGTGAATGGCATCGCTCAGTGGCATCTCAATGCTTACTTTGTTGAACGTTTTTTTGCATATTGCTTTTTCTTGCTGCTTCTTTTTCTGCTTAGCGTTCTTTGGAGGAAAGGGGGTGGTTGCTTGGTAAACTCTTTTTCTAACCGGTTAGGCCAGTTCTAGGTTCAAATGTCAATCGCGTATTTCTTCTGAGCGCCGATAGATGGTAGGTTCAGAGTGTTGATCGATTCATGGTAACGAGTGTCGATCGGTGTCTCCTACTTTCATGTCCTTTTCCTTTTGTTTGTCAAACATGTCCTCAAGGTCGTCAATTTGGTCCAATTCTTCAATTTCGGGTGAAATATCGCGAATTTGCTCGTCAGTGTCGAGCAGGACGGGATGTGATTTTTCTTTTTCCTCTGTCGCAATTCTTGTGAATTCATCGATAGTGATGCTTTCTCTAACGACAAGTGTGAGTCGCTTACCACTTCGTAAGGCCATGACGTTGCAGTGGCTCTTGGGGTTAGCGTCTATTTTACCAGGTAAGAATCTGTTCTCTCTCCTGATGGACGTAGCGTTACTCGCCACTTGGCTGTCGATCCTCTTATTATGTTCACTTAGAGTTTCAAATTTTTACGTCATCTCTGCATATATCAGATCTAACTTCTCGTTAAGGTTGACGGCTATTCTACTGTTTCCTGTGAAGACTTAATTCATCTTTGTCTTTGGACTTCTTTCGTATCTATCCACAGTGGTGTCATAGTTGCTTGTGAAGTTTTCAGTGCTCTCCCTAAATCGTTGGTTGTTCAAACTCATCACATTTGAGAATTCAACTTGCTTTTTGGAGTCGCGAGAAACAACATCGCCCTGGAGGGTCGCAACTGATGCCAAAGTCTTTCTAACTCGGATTGAGTGCTTCTCCTCCATGAACATTGGCGCTTCATTCTTCTCAGCATCTCTCATTTCGTAAGCTCTACCTAAGGCCATGTTCTCTATCAGCCTTTTAGTGCTTGTGGGGCTTCTGGTGCCGAAGTTCCCCTCGCTGGCTGTATCAAGGATAGTTTGGTAGTCTAGGTTTAGTCCTCTATAGAAAGTGCTGATGAGTTGGTGTTCTAAGAATCCATGGTGAGGGCACGAAAGCTGGTAGATTTTGAATCTAGTCCAAGTTTTTTTAAAGGATTCGCGGCTACCTTGAATGAATGTGGATATTCCTCTCCTTGCTTCCCAATATCTCTTCTCGTCAAAGAAATGATTGATGAAAGCGCCTCTAATATCTTCCCAGCAGGTCAGTGATCCTAGTGGTAACTGGTTTAACCACCTCCTGGCGTCAGCTTCAAGGGAAAAGGGGAAGAGTTTGCAGCGATTGAAATCGTCATTCACCATGTCTTCTAGCATCTCGATGTGATCGTTCGAGTGTTCAGTAGGAAGACCACTGAACTGATTTTTGCGGGCCATAACTAGGAAGTCAATATCAAGACTGATAGTTGAGTAGTCAACTTTCGTAGTGATGTTGTGGGTATTTTATATCACTTCTCAAATTAACTCTATTTCCCAATTTACTCTCTCAAATAGGAGGTTCAATATAGTACTTAGGGATCGAATCCACATAGACTCTAGGATTGCACAATAAACTTATTGTTTTTGAATTAAAGCTTGACAAAATTGTAATAAATAATAATAAAGATGATTTCAAGATTGATTTAGTTTGTGAAGATAAGGATTAGACTTATGGAAAATTCTCAGGTAGTATTAGATAATACAAATTAATAGATTGCTAGGGTTTTAATTAGGCGTCGTTCTCAAACTCAAACCTAGGTGTTTATGAGATCGCTCTCGCGCATCTCGACTGAGTGTCGATCGATGCCCACAAGGTGGCGTTGATCGATGCTCATTCTAAACAGTATTGGTTTTGCGGTTTGATGGGTTCTCTAAACTTCCGATTAAACTCTCTTTTGTTACCAGTTATTTAGATTGTTTAAGATAGGTTCATGGTCATAACCATGCTCTCTCTTGCGCTGTGGAACCCTAGTTTCTAAGATAAAGGTGATCAAATTCAACATAACATTAAGAACAACTTAAACAAAGAACCAATAAGATTACCCTAACAATTCTATACAATCAACAAGACATTACTACCATTGAATAGCCCTAAATCTAACAATGAATTACTCAGACATAGCAATAAAGAACATGATTAAAGTCTGAATAAATTGCATAGAATAAACTGAGTAATAAGAAAAGGAGTTCAAGATCTTCTCTGTAATGATGGTCAAGTCTCTCTCTCCAATCAACGTAACAAGATGTTCCAACTCTGTTTATAGCCCCTACGACGACTTACAACTTTCTTGCTTAGGCTGCCCTCCTCTAACTAAGATAGAAAACCCTAATAAATAGTCTAAATTTCGGTCAAGGACTTGTCTTGCAAATGATGAGACTTTTAGGTAAAACTTGTAATTTCTCAAGTGTTCAGTAATCTTGCAGTCGGCTTGTTCGTCGATCCACGCACAAGGTGTGACATCAATCGATGCTTCACGCATAAACTGGATCCGACTTTGAGTTTCTGGCTGAGCATCCTAAATGCTCCAAAATAGCCCAAAAGCTCTAATTGCTTCCAATAAGTACATGGACCTGTAAATACTCTAAAACATAGTCTATACACACATAATAGACTTTAAAAGGAGCCTATAGCATGGCCTAAAACTGGTAATAAATAGGTTATATCAAAAACCCTAAAGTCTTTTAGAAAGATCAAGGCTAAAGATGGTGAAATATCTATTCAGCTGAAGTATGAAATGCAGTTTAAACACTGCACATATTGTCGTTTACTGTCTCATGAAAAGGGCTATTGCCGGAAGAAAGATTTTGACCTAAAAGCTGAGACAGGCAAGAACAATCTGAATATGACAGAAAGTGAAAAAGGGAAGCAGCTTGGTAGAGAGGCTCCAAGACGTGTTGATACATCTTTCGTTGATAGGTCTGGCTCTCACACTGCTGGTCAAGTTGGGCGGTTCCATTCAGCCAATAAGAATAAGGAGATACCTCTCAATCAGCAGAGGCAGAATACCAGGTACCATAACTCGAGGGTTATGAGATCATCACATTCTCATCGAGGTTATAAGCCAAACATGGAAAATAAGGCGCACTACATTCCTTATCAATGAGGGAAGGCTAGCGGCCTCGACAATCGTTTTGATTTGGCCAAGTCAAAAAACCTGCCAGACCATAAGTCTGCTCCTATGTGGCGTGAGAAACAACAAGTTTTAAAATTAATGAAGTTAAAGCAACATCTTCTTTGGTGGAGCACAGGCCGTTGGTATTTCCATTGAATCGTAAGGTTCTAAGAGCGATGACTTGATTTGCAAGGAACCATCAGCCAGAAAGTTATCTAGACCATCGTTTGGAGATCAAGCAAATGTTACATTCAGATCACATCGTTTGAGAAGACAAATGTTGGTAACGATGTGTTGGTTATTGTGCCAATAAACAATGAGGATCATTTATTTGATGATACTATGATGGATGTTAAAAGTAATGAACTGATGGATATGGATGAGGATGATCCTTTGAGGGAGGAGCTTGATGCTCCAAAACCTATGGATGATGATAATAAGTCTACAGCACATGTTGAGGAATCTACAGCCATTGTAGTATTTGATAAGGAAGCAGGAGATCAGGAGTTACCAAAGTCGGCTTCTAAACCTAGCAGTGTGTCACGTGGGTTGTTTCCTATGAACAATTCAAGCCATGATGCAATGCCAGTACGTCATGCGTCACCACGGCTCAGGGACAACAAGACATTGTCAGTAGGTGGTCATTGATATCACTCAAAATTACCTTAAGGAGTGAATTTTACTCTCTCAAATAAGAAGTTCAGTTGTAGTTCTTACGAATCGAATCAACATAGACTCTAGGATTACACACTAGATTTATAGTCTTCGAAATAAAACTAAAAGAGCAAGATGTAAGCAGTAAATGATGTGAAAGTTGGGTGAACAAGATAATTGTTTAATTGATTGATTTGAGGTTGTAAACAATTTAGAGAAATAACTAGATTCAAGTATGTTCTCAGGTATGACAAGTATGCAAACTTATTAAGTTATAAGGGGTTTAAGAATATCAATATATTCTCAAACTCAAACTTAAATTATAATCTATCAACTTTCGTGTGTTTAGATTATCTAATGTCGATCGATGCAATTTTCAAAACGTCGATCGACACCACTATCGTTTCGTCGATCGATGTTTTTCTAGCAAGCTTTAGCGAATGGGTTTGATATGCTCTCTAATTTTCTAGGGAAACTTTCGTATGTAACTAGTTAATTAGATCATTCTAGTTCAGTTTCAGGCAATAGATCAAGCTTTCGCCTGCACCAATTAATTCTAAGATCTGAGTTCAAGGTGATCAATCCTAGCCTAAGCAGTAAGAACAACTAGATGAAAAACTAATTAAAAATCCCTTAACAACAGTTCATATTAGCAATACATAAACCAATCTCTGAAGAACCTAAATCTAACAATAGAACTGCTTAGTCATATTCATAATAAACATTATGATGGTCTGAAAAATAATACTCAATAGAAATTTGATGAAAAGCAAACAAATAGAGTAAGAAAACAAAGGGAGTTCAAGATCGTCTCTGGTAAGGTGTCTAGATCTCTCTCTCCAATCCTAATCTCTCTCTCTCAAGGTAGAAAGTCTGTCTCTCTCTCAACTCACGTGAAAATGAATAATAGGTTGTTAGCCTAAAAACAATGGAAAACTCTAGTAAATAGCCTAACAGGCGGCCATGGACCTATGGAGCAAATTTTGGAATTTCTGGGTAAAACTCGTAATTTCCTTAAATCATCATTAAACTCGCGGATGGCTCGCCGTCTAACAACGCCACTAGTGTTCCGTTGATCAGCAAAGCTTCCATCAATGCTCCAAAATGCTCAAAAATCACCATTTTACTCAAATGAGTATTTGAACCTGTGAAAGCTCTAAAAAGACTCCAAATACATATAAAAGACTCTAAAAACATACGTCAAATCATAAGTAAAAGTGGATAAAATCTAACGCATCAACTCTCTCAGACTTATCGTTTTGCTTGTCCTCAAGCAAAATATAGGACAATGGTCTGAAAAGGTTTGAAAATAGCAGGACTCACTTAATTTAAAATCACTACTCTCACTTCTGCAAAAATGATAGGTGGAAGTGAATCATTACTAACCTCGTATAGTTCAATATACTACTCTCTAGCTAAGTCACCACACCATACAGTCACACAACGCCACTAATAGCGCCTGGCATACCCCTCTATTGACTTCATTTCTGCATCAGATAAATGTATAAGCTACATTTTGGGTGTATCGATCACTAAACATATAGAATCAACCCAAGCAAGTGTTTGAACGAACATGTAGTCTTTTCTGACTCTTTACCTCACTCTTCTCTTAATCCTATTATATCAATGCTAATGAACAATGATGCTGATACAATCCATCTTGTTCATCTTTATTGATTGATTTTCAATAACTTTTTTCTTTTCTTTTGACAAAGTTGTAGGCGAATAATGGGTCACATGTAATTTACCTACCCCTTGCTTCCAACGATGTGTGATAATTTCCTTCTGAATTAGAATAATGGGGTCAGACGTAATTTACCTACCCATTTGCATCTTCCAGGAAATCATCTCAATCTTTTCTATTTATGGATGCTGAAGAGAGGTGAAAGGGGAATCAGAAATATGTAGACTCTAATACTTTCCAGACTTTCACAGGAGGACTCTGCTTTAGTGTATACCAAACCCCAAAACAAGCAAATAAAATAGATTAAGGTTAGAAGTCAGCTTTGATTTCTCTAGACATTCTCAGCAGATATGGGTGTTAGCATTACGCGATAAGCTGAAGTGTTTCTATCTAGTATATCATGCAGTCAATAAATCTAGATGGTGCTAGAGTGGTTAGAGTAGCAATTAAATTATGCAAGATCATAATCTCTTTCTTGACTCAATAAAGCTTAAATTTTTTATTTATTTATTAAGTTCAAAAATAAACTCAACAAAATAAAATACAATATCAATAGCTATCTCCCTCAGACTTAAACATCGCTGTCCCCAATGTTATTTAGTCTAAAATTAGCTAATAAATATATCATAAATCAATACTAGATAATGAGAAGAAATTCCGTACCTTTCTGTCTTAAACGTCGATTGACGCCGTGACATTGACGTCGATCGATGACGCTGAAACAGAAAACTTATGTATCTGAAGTAACGTGTCATAGGGCCTAACTCATCAGATTGAGTCATCTGTCAACAAGGTTAGCTATGTTAGACAATCCAAACACACGTCAAATCAAAAAATGAATAGTCTCAAATCATAGCAATATAAATTAAGTATGAACATAAGTACTAATGGTCTGAAACATAAAAGTAAAAATAGGTAAGAAATAGAAAAATGAGGACTAATCCTCATCGGTGTCCTCATTGCTGTCATCATCTTGCTGGTGGGACGGGCCAGCTGCTGATGGTGATTTAGCTCTGACGCTGCCTGTAACACCCCCGAACCGTCCTAGACATAGGTCGATCCATCGGCCAACAATCAAAAAAGAACATGACCGACGAACCAACCAACACCCAGGGTTGGAGATGAAAGGCCAACCGGCCAGCCAACAATCAAACAAGAACATGACTGACCGTCCAACCCAACACCATGGTCCGGAAGTGCTACGTGACGGGTTAGGAACGATCCGGACAAAGTCGCAGAATTCACTCCGCAACTTAGACCAGTTCATCCACTAACTCGTCCCGCTAACTCAAGACATAAGGCTTTGCAACCCCTACCAAGAGTTAACGTTGTCCGTTAGATCGTGGCCTAAGGCTTTTCAACCCGTACGACGACCTAACGTTGTGTTAGACCGGACTAGTCAAATATCAGAGTACTCATGATGCGCATATAAAACAATTGCTTTATTGATTGAAGAAATATCCATACATAGTTATAAATCGAGACTGGTCCCGGCCTAACGCCAAAATCGAGTCAACACATCAACTATCAAAATACCGTTTACAAAAGGCATGAAAAACTATTCTGGCGGTCCTAACGTCCAGCACCAAGCTATCCGATCATCCTTACCTAAAGCGACCTAGAAAATGAGCTGGCCACCTCTACCCACACCTAGAAACTAACCCAGACAACCCAAAATAACAATCAATCTATCCTAAGCAAGCAATCAAAGCTAAGGCTAAACAAACCGTTACAAAGTTAGACTCGGCCTCCTGCCATAATCTAACTTCAAGTAACGGGAACCTGCATAACAAAAAGTCAACAACCAATCCCTAGTTAGCCATATATGCGCCTGAGTTCAATACTCGTGTAGTGTTAGACACTTAGACTATACAAGTATCATTAACCGGTCGACCAACAATCAGACAAGAACATGATCGGCCAACCAATGATACCGCATAGCTTTAATATCCACCACCCTTCACAAGCAATCCATCAAGCAACATAACAGCCAACATCGGGTCTACACTAACCAAAGAGACACCAAGACTAATCCGGTACCTAACCCATAATTAGATCTTGATGTTAGAAACCTGCAAGTAAATCAACCAATCAACAAACACAAACACAATAATAAGACTCTAACTAGCTATGACTCAATATAACTTGTAACACCGTATATCGGTGTTACCACTTACTCTAGGGTTCCATAACCCTTACGACACTCTAACACAACACACACTCTAACCTGGGCCCTGATGACTTCGTGTTCCTCCTCTCTATCGGCAACATCCTAACTCCCTACCACAAAGGCCAGGAGAAGGAACTTTCAACCGATCGCGGCCCACAGTCCTTCGGGTCACCGCGCGACAGCCCACAGTCCTTCGGGTCACTGCCACATTACACCGTCGTGTAATACTCAGCCATAAGCCATGACCTCGTTCCTCTGAGTCTTCCTGATCCAGCGAATAAGGGGTTTCCTTGAACCCGCTGGGTACGAGGATGAGGAAACACTAATCACCCCTAAACAAGCCTAGTATGGGCGGGTCACGCACATACTGTCGGCAACACACACGACACTCTATCCTAACAACACTTAAGAATCTACGACACTAACTACTAGTACGAGTAGTCTGGCCTATATGGCTTATGACCATTAATACTACCATCTAATAAACTAAACAACAATACAAACACTAATCAAATAAACCAGTTAGTTATTCCCTTACCAAGAGCTGACTAACCTCAATCAACAAGATTAATTAAACAAGCAATCATTTAATTAATCTAACAAACAATCTACTCAATCAAACCGTTATCCAGATAGTTCAGCCTCCTGCTAAGAAACTATCTTTAGAGATAACGGGAACCTGCACTCAATCATATCAACAAGAAAGAATAGAAAACATGATGCATCCTACTCCTAGTCAGGTTATTAACTCAGTCTTAATTCCTTTTTATCTCAGCTTAGCCCGTGCTAAACTGAGTCCCATTTATAAATAAAATAACCCTAAGGACTCTACCATGCAATAGCGTGATCATTCTAATCTATAATTTATATGCAGACTCGATCTAACCTAGGTTCCAAGTGGAACTCAAACAAACCAACTCATAAAACTAACCTAAATTCCAAGTGGAATTCAAACAAACCAACTCACAAAACTAACCTAAATTCCAAGTGGAATTCAAACAAACCAACTCACAGTGTTCTTTGTCGATAAGCAGCTTGTTGATCGGAGAGGACTTAGCCAAAACCCAATGGACGACTTGAATGGACTGGACTGGACTGATCTTGACTTGGACAGAACCTCCCCTGATACTGTTCTGGACTGAACTCAACTCGAACAGAACCTTCCTTAGCTGCTGGACAGTTCTTCAGACTTTCGGTGGAGTATCGATCTTTAGAACTTTGACTGATCTGAACCCATGGAACTAAACTGATCTTGGACAGCACCTCCACTTGATCATGAAAGAAAATAACTCCCTTGGACGAACTGATATGGACAGAACCTTCCTCGGACACTAACTCAAAATCAGTAGAGAAACTGATCTTGAAAACTCTCTAAGACTCTCGAAAAAGATCGGAACCTCTTGCTTTCTTTTTCTACTTTCTCTCTCAAGTTTTTCAGTTTCTTTCAGGTGTGCTGGATGTTTTGAAAAGGTGTGGGGGTCGTGGGTATTTATAAGGACAAGCAACCAATCAGAAACAAACCGTGTGGCAGCCCGTGTGTCGCTTCGCATGGCTCAGGACGCATGCGTCGCGGCACCTCGTGCTCCACATGTCTCTCAGCATGGACCAAGCTCATGAAAAATGATATCTCTTATCCTGTCTGGACGACCAGATGTCCATCAGCATGGATAGAGTGCATGCGTCGCGACACACCGCTCCATGTGTGTCGATACACATGTGCTGGTTGCAGATATCGTGATACTTCGTGCTTCAAGTGTCAAGATGCATGCTTCTTCTTCATGCACGTCTACAGCTCCTTCTTGTGATGACACTCAGAAGGTTGGATGGTTTACACCACGTTCCTATCCCTTAGATCAAGCCACCTCGAGCTTCTCGCTCGATTCGACTGATTTCGACTCTTTCGGTGAATTTTCGTCCCGCGATCAATCCCGAATATTTTTCTGCTCCCATTATGATTCTATGATACTTCTAATAATCTACAGATGAATACTGAGATCCTCTAAAAATATTTCCCGAGCCTCCGGCTTCCTCCAGGAATTTCGTAAAACCGAAATTTACGGTTTTCGTCCAACTTCGGGTTTTCCCGTCGTGCTTGCTTCCCGTCCTGCTTACTCCCGTCCTGCTTACTCCCGTCCTGCTTACTCCCGTCCTGCTTCCAACTTATAATATCTCTGAAATAATATTCTGGTGATAGATATGAAGTTTTACGGAAAACTTAGTGGCTAAGAAATGTCGGGTTTCTGAAACGTCGAGCTTCTAAACCGTCGTGCTTCCAAAAATGTGATGCTTCCAAAATCTTCGACTGATCAATCTGAGACACTTCTAATAATGGTAGAGCAGCTTAATTTGACTCATGGTTCACTCACGATCCATTCCTTGACCACATCGTACTTTGAAACTTCTCGGTTGATCCGTATCGCCCGCGGTTCAACCATCAAGTTGATGCTCGACCAATCTTCTATCTTCTCCGAACCATGTTAAGTTTGAAATGATCAAAACTAAACATTTCTCCAAATGTGTAATCTCCCAAAAGCTTGGCTCCAAACTCCGTCTTTGTCGATCTCGACCATTTTACCCCAAAGGGCGGGTTATCACACTGCCTCTGCCCATACAGTGACACCTCGACACCATAGCCCAGATGGTGTGAAGGGCGTCTATCACCATGCGCTGGAAGTCTCCATGATCGTGCATCGGTATGTCTGGTATTGCTGGGAAGTGAGGGAGAGGACTGTCTGGGCATGCGTGAGCTGGGGCTCCTTGGGGTACTGCGCGTCTGCGGGGTCGGTTGGTGGGGTTGCGTAAGAGGATCGGGTTCGGGTGTAAATCAGCTAAGTGTCAACTTAAATAGGCCTGTGTCTCAACACTCACCATCGATCGACGGTCAGTGCTTGGCGTCGATCGACGGTTTGATTTTTATTTTTATTATTTATTTTTTATTTTTTTAAAGAAATCAAAACATTTTAGAACTAATCCTAAAAATCTAAATCTAATACGGGTTGTTTCCCACTCAGCTCTTATTTTAAGTTTTAAGCTAGACTTTTGAATGAAGCTAGTCAAGGATCAAAACATCCAATAGCATGGTTTGACTACTTGGTATTACTGATTTGGCCCAATAGTGTTTTACTCTTTGTCCGTTTACCGTGAATTCATTTCTTTCATTATTGATCAGAGTGATAGCTCCGTAAGGTGTTACTTCCTTAACTGTAAAAGGACCTGACCAGCAAGATCGAAGGTTTCCAGGGAAAAGCGTAAATTGGGAGTTATACAAGAGCACTGGTCATTTTGTTCAAAGTGTCTAGAGACGATTTTCTTATCATGATAGGCTTTTGTCTGGAGACGATTTTTTTATCACCTAATTCATTAAGCTGAACAAATCTCCTTTATGCAGCTGGTTTAATGTCAAAGTTAGTTGACTTTACCGTCCATGCTGCTTTGTTCTCTAGATCAACCGACAAGTGACAAGCTTTTCCGTAGAGTAAATGGAATGGCGTAGTCCCTAGTGGTGTTTTGAACGCTGTTCTGTAGGTGCATCATCTAGTTTTTTAGACCAGTCTTTTCTCGTGGTTCTACAGATTTTCTAAGATTTCTTTGATTTGGCGGTTCGAAACTTTCACTTGTCCACTTGGTTGTGGATGGTAGGGTGTGTCTACTTGATGGTGTACTCCGTTCTTTCTGAGCAATCTATCAAATACTTTATTTATAAAGTGGGTGCCACCATTACTTATAACGACTAGAAGAACTCCAAATCTTGAAAAATGGTGCTTTTACAGAATTTGACGACCACATCTGCATCGATTGTTGGGGAAGCTATGGCTTCCACCCATTTAGACATGTAGTCGACCACTACCAAGATGTATCTATCTCCATATGAAGAGTGAAAAGGGCCCATGAAGTCGATGCCCCATCAATCAAAGACTTCTACCTCTAGGATAAAATTTTGTTTCATTTCGTGTCTTTTGCTAATTTTTCCTCTTTGCTGAAATCTATCGCATTTTGCTGTATAAGTGTGAGCATCGTGAAACTTTGTTGGCCACCAAAAACCTTCTTGTAGAATTTTTGATACAGTCTTAAAGGTCGCGAAGTGTCCAGCGTAATCAGATCCATGGTAGTGAAATAGAATATTTGTAACTTCGATTTCCGTGATGCAGCGTCTGTATATCTCGCCAGAGCAATGTTTGTAAAGGTATGGTTCGTCCCAATAGTATCTTCGGATTTATCTCAGAAACGTTTTCTTTGTTCATCGTTTAAATGTTTCTGGTTTTACGTCAGCAGCGAGATAGTTGACTATATCAGCATACCAGGGTCTATCTATAATATTTATATCTAGCGTGTGCACCCCCCGACTTGAACTTTTACCTCCGGGAGAATCTGACTCAGAGTTCAAGGTGTTGCAAGCTACATTAATTTCTAAGTCAACAATAATTTTGTTTATGGAGGAATCGGTTTGATGGTCGTTTTAATTGATTGTTGGCGAGCTATGATCGGTGTCAGTTGACAGTTGCTCGGATATAAGACATATATGACCCAAAAATGATGAGTCTTCCTGGTAGACATTTTCCATTGGCAGGAAATCATCAATATGGATGTCATCCTCAACTCTTATTCGGGAAAGGTGATCTGCGACTCCGCTTTCTACTCATTTCTTATCTTTTATTTCTATGTCAAATTCTTGGAGTAGTAGGATCCACCACAAAAACCTAGGTTTTGCATCTTTATTTTGCATTATATATTTCAGTGAGGCGTGGTCCGTGTGCACAACTACTTTTGAACCAACTAAGTATTGACAAAAAAATTCGAATGCGAAAACAACTACGAGTAAAATTCTTTTTCTATTGTTGCATAATTCTATTGTGCGTCATCCAGAGTTTAACTGGCACAATAGACAACATGTAATATCTTGTCTTTCTTCTGTCCTTGAACTGCGCCGACAGCAAAATCACTCGCATCGCACATTATTTTGGAAGGAAGACTCCAGTCCGGAGCTTGTACAACCAGTGCGGTAATCAAGGCTGTTTTAATTTCCTCAAAATATTTTAAGCATTCTGGTGTGAATTCAAACATAACTTCTTTTCATAGAAGAGCTGTGAGTGGCCTGACAATTTTGCTAAAATCTTTTATGATCTTATGTAGAACCCAACATGTCAGAGAAAACTTTTCACGTCTTTCACGGTCGTACGTGCTGGCAGACCAGTCATTACTTCTATTTTGGCACGATCTACTTCTATGCTGGCTGCAGATACTTTATGTCCAAGGAAAATTTCGCCATTAACCATAAAATGGTATTTTTTCCAGTTCAAGACAGGGTTCTTTTCTTCGTATCTAGCTAATACTTTGCATAGATTGTTGATACAATTTTTGAAATCAGAACCATAGACCGAAAAATCATCCATAAAGATTTCCATAAAATCTTTGATCATATCCGTGAAGTTTGACATCATGCATCTTTGGAAAGTAGCAGGGGCGTTATAAAGCCCAAATGGCATTCTTCGGTAAGGGAATGTACCGTAAGGGCATTTGAAAGTCGTCTTTTCTTGATCATCTAGGTGTATGAGGATTAGGAAAAATCCAGAATATCCATGAAGAAAGCAGTAACATTTGTGATTTGCCAGCCTTTCTAACATTTGATTTATGAATGGTAAAGGGAAATGATCTTTCCTAGTGATGGTGTTCTGTTTCCTGTAATCGATGCACATACGATGTCCGGTGACAGTCCTCATAGGAATGAGTTCAGCCTTATCATTTTTTACTACCGTTACACCTCCTTTCTTTCGAACAACTTGCACATGGCTCACCCAATTACTATCGAAAATTGGATAGATAACTCATGCATCTAGGAGCTTGATAATTTCTTTCTTAACTACTTCTTTCAGGTTTGGGTTCAGTCTTCTTTGGTGTTCGATTGATGACTTGGATTCATCCTCTAAATGGATTCGGTACATGCACAAATCTGGGGAGATGTCAGGAATGTCCTCTAGGGAATACCCGAGGGCTTTCATGTACTTGCGCAGTTTGTTTAGAAGCAGAGCTAGTTCTCCACTACTAAGATTGGCGTTAACGATAACATGATATGAGTTCTCATAAATGAAAGCATACTTGAGTCCGGCTGGTAGTTGTTTTAATTCGACTTTCAAAACTTTTTTGGAACTCCAGCTGTCTAGTGCTAGTGGTCGTCGGACGACAGCGTTTTGCGAATATAGATTGACATTTATCGCGTACTCATCATCTTCCTCTTCATTTACACTCATGACTTCCTCACTTGTGTCCATTAATCGAGCGTATTCATCTGCTCTGCTATCGATATTTAAAATATTTCTTTCGGGAGCAGGAAGGGCTTTTTCTAGGGAGTCGTCTGATCATATATCAACAAAATATTTTTCAGCAAGCTCAGAGATATGATCTACGTAGAAAGCTTAATTATCAATTAAGGGGCGTTTTATTAATTTCTCCATGACAAAAGTCATTGGAAGACCGCCAACGTTCAGACATATGCGGCTTTCTTTACCATCAATTATTGCGCCTGTAATGGCTAAGAATAGTCTTCCTAAGATAAGGGGGTCTTTGGGTTTGTTCTTGTATTTTAGTACTACAAAATCTGTAGGTATGTGACATTCGTTGATCTTGATGGGTATATATTCAAGGACTCCTTCTAGTACTCGAACATATCTATCAGCAAGAACCAAAATAATTTAGGTGGGTTTAAATTGGGTTAACCCGAGGGACATTGCAACATAATGCGGCATGAGATTGAAATTGGAACCGAGATCGTAAAGAGATCTATGAAATCTTTTATTGTGAATATTGCAATCAAAAACAAAACTACCAGTGTTTAGTCGTTTTGTTGGGGTTCCTCCTCGGATCGTAGCACTTCCTCCGACACCATCATTACAATGTGTTCAGATGTTGGGAAACTTTGTGACATCATGTCTTTCACATATTTCTTTATTGTTGGGGAAAATTTAATGTCGTCACTGAGCGGCATTTCGATGACGATTTTTTTGAAAGCTTTCTTGGAAATGGTTTTATCTAATTTGTGCTTTGTTTTTGTTTTGTTGGGGGGAAGGGAGGCAAGTTTCTGTATACCCTTTCTATTATTGGCTCTGTGGGTGTTGTCGATTTGGGCACGGGGGATGTGGATTGTCGATAGATGTTGTCCCGTGTTTGTCGATCAATGTCCTCATTATTCTCCGATTCTTCCTCTTTGTCATCGAGGTCGGGTTGTTGTTCTGCTACTTTGTTTGGTTGGTTGGACTCTCCCTTTTTAGAGGAAGTTTCCAAACCAGATTCATGATTATCAAGCATAGTTGGTTGAGACTTTTTTTCCGGTCTCCTCGATTTTCGTGAATTTTTCTGAGGTAGTTCTTTCTTTCACATTCGAAGTGAGATGTTTACCGCTTCTTAAAGTAACAGCGCTCACTTGTCGTCGAAGATTAGTGTCAGCCCTCCCTGGGAGAAATCCTTCTTCTCTCCTAATTGCTAACACATTTTGAGCTATTTGACTGTCTAATCTCCTAATATGTTCCCTCAGTGCTTCAAATTTATTCATTAGCTCATAGTAACTAACTCGATTTTTCCATTTAAATTAACAGCTATATTTCAGTTCCTGCGAAAGCTTGATCTAACCTAGATTTAGCCTTTCCTCCCCATGGTGTGACAATTGCATCATACTTGCTAGTAAAATTGCTATCGCTTGATTCAGAATATTGATCCTGCAAGTTCATCTCACTTATGGATTCCACTTGTTTTTCAAGATTAGGTGGCAAATTATCCTTTATTCCGAATATTTGGAATGGGTTTTGGTCTGTAAAAGGAAGTGAAGTGAGTCTAAGGTTTTCTTAATTTTGGCCTATTTTGATTCGTTTGTAGACTCTATTTCTTCTCCTCTTTCTTCATCCCTCTTCTCAAAACCTCTTATTGCCGATGTGTTCTCTATTAGTCGTATTGCGTCCTTGGGCTTCTTGTTTTTAAATTCCTTTCGCTGGCTATGTCAAGCGTAGTTTGGTAGCGACGATTAACACCCCCGTACAAGGTGTTGATCATATGATGTTATGAGTAGCCATGATGTGGGAATTTAAGTAGGTATCCCTTGAATCTTCCCCATGCATTCCTAAAAATCTCACTAGGACCTTGCCAGAATGTGGAAATCCTACTTCTCATATCCCAATGGCGTTCTTCATCGAAAAAGTAATTAATGAAAGCGCTCCTAATTTGTTTCCAGCAGGTTAGGGATCAGTTGGTAAATGGTCCAACCATTTTCTGGCATCTCCTACTAGAGAGAATGGGAAAATTTTGCAGCGATTGAAATCGTCTTCCATCATGTCTTCTAATTCATCGATGTGATCAAGTGGGTGTTCTGAGGGGGGTCCTTGGAAAGGTTTTTTACATACGAGTAACAAGGAAATCAAGATTAAGCTCGGATCCTTTTATGTTGTTTTCTGGTAGTTGATTGCTGACCAATTGAATAGGTTCTGCCAGGATCTAAGTAGTCTTGCAATTGCATTTTTTGTTCCTTCTCATTAATTAAAGTTGTGTGAGTTTCATAAGAGATTGCAGCCCCCTGATTATTAATGATTTGGTTATTCCCGTTGCGTTTTTGACCTTCCGGTTCTCCTAGGACTCCCTCCTTGTTATTCAGATTGGCAAGCAAAGACTTACCTGCTTCGGGCTGAGTGGTGTCAATCGCGTCCAGTAGGGCGGTGTTGATCGATTCTTCTACCGACCCGTCGCTCAACGTATCAGTCATTATGTCGATCGATGCTCGTACTAAATCTATTTTACTCTTCTAAAGTACATGTGCCAGCAGGAAAAGAAGAAAGCTTTTGGCAAACAGAGAAATAAAATCTAGATTATTATTATATACTTAATCTAATGGTAACAAGAAAGAGTCTCCAGCAACGGCGCCAAATTTGATATGACTCAAATTATCCTAAGGAGTGATTTTTACTCTCTCAAATAAGAGGTTTAGTTGTAGTACTTAGGGATCAAATCCACATAGACTCTATGATTACACACTAGATTTATAGTCTTCAAATTAAAGCGAGATGAGCAAGGTGTAAGCAGTAAATCATCTACAGGTTGGGTGAACAAGATAATTATTCAGTTGATTGATTTGAGGCTGTAAATAATTTAGAGAAATAGCAAGAGCCAGGTATGCTCTCAGGTATGACAAGTATGCAAACTTATTAAGTTATCAGGGGTTTAAGAATATCAATTTGTTTTCGAACTCAAACTTAAGTTATAATCTATCAACTTAAGTGTTTAGATTATCTAATATCTAGATATCAGATTTCAACTATTGTTTGTCAATCCTGAGAAAGTGTCGATCAATGTTCTTAATGAATGTTGATCGATGCACTTTTCAAAACGTTGAACGACGAAACAAAATTGGTGTTTCTTTAGGAATGTTGATTGATGTTTCTTCTAGCAAGCTTTAGCGAATGGGTTTGATATAATTTCAGGGTGATAAATCCTAGACTTAGCAGTAAGAATAACTAAATGCAGAACTAATTAAAACTCCCCTAACAACATTTCATATTAGCAATCCATAAATCAACCTATAAAGAACCTAAATCTAACAATAGAACTACTCAATCATATTTAGAAGAAACATTATGATGGACTGAATAATACTCAATAGAAATAAGATGAAAAGAAAACAAATAGAGTAAGAAAACAAAGAGAGTTCAAGATCTTCTCTGGTAAGGTGTTCAGATCTCTCTCTCTCCAATCCTAAGCTCTCTCTATCTCTCAAGGTAGCAAGTCTGCCTCTCTCTCTACTTTTGGGTAAAACTCATAATTTCTATAAATCATCATTAAACTTGCGGATGACTCGCTGTCGATCGACGCCACTACTGTTTCATCGATCGATGCTTTCTTCAAATATCAACTCCGCCTTCATGTTTTCAGCAAAGCTTCCATCAATGCTCTAAAATGCTCCAAAATCACTATTTTACTCAAATGGGTACCTGAACCTGTAAAAGCTATAAAAGACTCTAAAAACATACGTAAATCATTAGTAAAAGTGGGTAAAATCGAAGGCAGATCAGTCATCTCATGGGATGACTGGGAGGAACCAGAGGAATGCTTCAAAGAAACTAAGGAAAGGTTCAGTGGATTACAAAAATCCACCAAACCAACATCTATGAAGACACTCAGTTGGAACTAGTTCAGTTATTTGTTGTGTATGGAGAATGAGTGTTGAAAGTTTTTTTATGGGAGTTTGTGGTTAATAATCGAAAAATAGATAATGTTCCTTGTGCATGATGGTATACCCGTGGTGAACTTCTGGAAATGGTACAAGAAGATTATGAGCTGGATAAGAAAACCGAGATGGTGGAGCTAATATATTCCTTACCAGACATAATTTTAGAGCAAAAGGATCTGGATACTCCTCTTATGTCTAATGTATTGCCTTGTCTTATGTGTTGAACTTAAGTTGAATTTGTGGGTATTTAGTCAATGTTGAACTTATGTCTTATATCTAATGTGTTAAACTTATTGTTGCTTTGAATCTGTAGGTCTTTAGTCAGGTTTATTACTATGTTGTGCAGACTTACGTTTTAATCTACGAAAATGAGATTAATATATTAGTCTCCGTAATATTTGTTGATTTTGTGCTCCAAAATGTAGAATAAAACTGAAAATTCTTATACAAAAGAAGGATGATCCCTGATTTTCTAGTAGCAGACTTCTGTAGAAGTCTTGTCTGTATAAATCTTATGTAAAAGAAGACTAATATTTAAGTCTGCTGCAAGCAAAATATAATTTTTTTGTTACAAGCAAAAGTTTGTACAAAAACTTGTTACATTAGTTTAATACATCAATCTGCTACACACAGCACAATAAACAAATCCGTTCATGAAATTAAAAAAAAACTTCATACTTTCCTCTAATTCTATCCAAAAATGGATTGCAAACCTTACTAATAAACACCAAAATTCTTGTACTCTTGTTTTTCTATGCCTTTTATGATGATCTCTACAAATATCTTTGTCGCTATTGTAAGAAGTTTGCAAATAAAAAAAAATCTGCAAAATAAATCATCAAACTTCTATAAAGTATGCTTAAAAGTCAGAGATAGTAGACTTCATTTAAATCTTACATTAAAATCTAAATATTTAAATCTTACATTTTTGGGAGGAGAAGATAACAATCATGTAAAAAATACTTGCAAAATAAGATAAAACTATTAAAAACATACGACAAAAATTGTAGTTATGTCAAATTTACGACACTGTAGACTTCTTTGTTTGTTTACACCGATAATGTTTGGTTTAAATTAAGTTGGTAAAATGTGGTTAGGTTAAACTTGGTGAGTGTAGATTTATTTGTTAGTTTTCACCGATAGTGTTTGGTTTAAATTAGATTTGGTTAAAATTAAGTTGGTTAAATCCAGTTAGGTTAAATTCAGTGAGTGTAGATTTCTTTGCCAGTCTACATATATTAATATTTCCTAATCCTTTTATTTTTTTAGTAATTTATATATGATATACTACATTTATTTTTATTTTTTATAGTTATAATATATGATTTCAAATATTTATTCATAAAAAAATTTAATTTATTTTAAAAATAATTATTTATTTGTAAACATATAAATATACTTTTAAAATCTATAGATCTAAAACTTACATTTTTAGAGGAGAAGATGAAAACCATGAATGATACCTACAAAACAAGGTAATATTATGAGAAAGACATAACATAAAAATACACATATAAAATCTATAGATCCAAAACTTAAAATTTTAAAGAAGAAGATGAAAACCATGAATCATAATACCTAAAATAGCAAGGTAATATTGTGAGAGACATGAGAGAGTTTTGGAAGGAATGATAAATTTTTAGAGAGATGGGAGAGTTTTAGAGAGAAGTGAGAGAGTTTTAAAAACTTGTGCAGCCATTTTAGAGAGAGATTGTGTAAATTTCATTTATATAAGGAGAGACAAAAATTATAATTGTTTAATTTACGACACTGTAGACTTCTTTGTTAGTCTACAATAATAAAATTTGGTTTGAATTAAGTTGATTAAATCCGGATAGGTTAAATTCAGTGAGTGTAGACTTCTTTGTCAGTGTGCAACGATAGTATTTGGTTTAAATTGGATTTGGTTAAAATTAAGTTGGTTAAATCCGGTTAGGTTAAATTCGGTGAGTGTAGACTTTTTTGTCAGTCTGCATATATCTTTATTTTCCTAATTTTTTATTGTTTTAGTAAATTATATAGAGAAATACTTTAAAATAGCCCTATAAAGTTTTTGTCACAAAAATAGCGCAAAAGGAAAAAATGACCAAAATATTTCATTAAAGAGGTAAACATACACTTATATCCCTAGAGTTAACTAATCTAGACTTAGTGTTTAGAGTTAAGGGGTGGGGTTTTGGGGTTACGGTCTCAAATTTTTAAAAAATAAAATATTAAATTTTCAAAATAAAAAGAGGCTATTTTGGTCATTTTCTTTCTTGAGGGCTATTTTGATCATTTTCTTCCTTGAGGGCTATTTTGTTTCAAAAATATAAAAAGTGTTATTTGAGAGAATTGCCTATTTATATATGATATAATACATCTCTTTCTTTATTTTTTTTGTAGTTATAATATATGTTTTCACATCCTTATTATTAAAAGTTCAATTTAATTTAAAAATAATTATTTATTTGTAAACACTATTTCAGGTAGACTGAAATGTAAGTCTACAAAACTCTAAACACCAAAACTCAAATCCTAAATTTGCTTGATAATCAAAAAACTCTTATTTATTGTATCAAATATACAAAATATAATTATTCAACACTAATATGCAAATATAAATCAATAAAAAATATCAATCTACATTCTAACCCTAAGAATCTAACCTCTAAAGACATAACATGTTACAACCTTTTGTTGTTAAACAATAGACATTGCCTAAAAAATATTAACAAATCAATCTATATTCTGTTAAACTGTTCAATTATATAAAATTTTAATTCTGAAACTTCATAGTAACCTTATATTGATGATTAATTAAAAATATCACAAAAAATGTTTTTTTTTACATTTTTAAAATTAATTTATTAAACCAAATCACGATGCAAACTACAAAATAAATCTACAATGTAGAATACTTAAGAGGTCTACATATACGTAGACTTCTTTTTATATGCGCAGGCTTACGAAGGACAAAATCGTAAAATAACTTTATTTATTGTTTTTGGTCATAAGGGTTAAATAGTATTATTGTCACCCCTTTAGGCTGGTTTTGCAATTGATTGAATATGAGATCTACTTTTAGGATTAGAATCAATATTTAAGTTGCTTTTAGCAATTTCTCCAAAAAAAATTCAATTGTATTCACGGAGTTTCTCTCGATATGATAACTAATTTTGTTACTATCTATTTAAATAAGTGTACACCATATAAAATGTGTACACAAAAAAGTAATGTACACAGAAAATGGTTGTCCACCAAGTTATACACCAACTTGTACACCATAAGTTGTACACCAAAATACCATAAGTTGTACACCAAGCTATACACCAAGTGAAAAATTTGGACAACAACATATATTATAGCTCCGTCATAATAAGTTTATTACAAATGTGCCCAACAAGAAACAAGTGCAGGGCTTAAATCCCCGTACAAACCGACCAATCTTTTTAATCCAGAAGCAGCATTCACACATGTTTTCATTGGCCTTTCTTTGCTCAATATGCGAAAGATCCCAATCCTGGTCCAAAATCGGACTTCTCAACGGAGTATCGAGCTTTAAAACTTTGACTAATCTGAACCCATGGAACTGAACTGATCTTGAACAGCACCTCCACTTAATCGTCAGAGAATATAACAAGATTGGTCAGATTGATTTGGGCAGAGCTTCCGTGTAACTATTGCAAAAATTCTTTGATTGGACATAATTTATCTTCTCGGTGAAATATCGGTCTTCAAAACTCGTCAACACTCTAAACCGACCACTTTTTTTCTTCTCTCTCTCTCTCTAGCCACGTTTTGGAGTGTCTTTGGTGTGTGATGGATGAGTAAAACTGAAGAGAGGCATTGGGTATTTATAGAAATCATCAACCAGTCATATCGAGCCACACCGGCGCCTATGTATCCGCCTGCATGCTTCCGGTTGCATGCGCGGCAACACACGGGCGTACACATGCCTTCATGCATGTCTAAGAAACATGTAAGAAGACACATCCACGTCCACATGTGTCTCAGCATGTTCAACCTCATGTATTTCACACACCGCTCACTGCGTGTCTATCAGCAGGCTTCAGCTACAGATATCGCGACACCTCGTGCTTTTACATGTCAAGCTGCATGCTCCTGCTCCATGCACGGAGACACCTCAAGATTATGTAGACAGATAGCTTATCAGATGGTTGACACCAAATCCTGAACCCATGCGTTGAGACACCTGGAGCTTCTTGGTTCAATTGACTGATTTTGGTCCTTCCAGCAAATTTTTGACCCGCGATCAATTCTAAATATTTTTCTTCTCCCATTCTGATGCGCATAATATTTTTAATAAACTCCAAATGAATTCTGACTTTTAAGAAAAATATTTCCTGAGCCTTCGGCTTTCCCGAGAAATTCCATAATACCTAAATTAGGGTTTTCGCCCAACTTTGGATTTTCCCGTCGTACTTCGATCCCGTTGTTCTTGCTTCTCGTCCTGCTTAGTTCCCGTCCTGCTTCTGATTTATTATGTTTCCAAAATTATATTTTATTGATACAAAGTAATTCCTGGAAACGTCGTGCTTCGGAAACGTCATGCTTCTAAAACGTCATGTTTCTAAAATGTCATGCTTCTAGAACGTCGAGCTTCTAGAACATCGTGCTTCCAGAATCGTGATTCTTCCAAAACGTCCTTCTGATCAATCTAACACACTTTCTAACCATAGTCGAGCAGATTATTCGACTCATGGTTCACTCACGATAAATTTTTCGACCATCTCGTACTTCAAAATTTCTCAATCGGTCCTTATTGCCCACGACTCAACCACCACGTAGATGCTCGACCAATTCCTATTTTTCTCCGAATCATATTAGTTTTTTTGTGATGGAAACTTAACATTCCTCCAATTGCTTTGATTCCCAAAACGTTGGCTCCAAATTCTGACTTTGTCGATCTCGACCATTTTACCCCTTCGGGAGGGTTATTACATCTCCCCCCCCCTCTTAATATAATTCATCTTCGAATTCTTAGATGTCTAACTGCTCCGCTTCCTGACATGTTCCTCCCTGATGAGTTTTGATGACACTCTCTTCTTGGATAACTTCATTTAGCAATATGTTTCTTCGTCAGTTTGTCTTTGATGTCTTCTTCAATTTCTTTGGTCTTCATCCAGATCCCTGATTCTGAACTGACTCTATCTTAATACATCTCATAGCATTTCCCTTGGTCTTGAATCCTTTCCTTTCCCCAATTCTTGAATTCCCATGCTTCACTCATTCTCAACCTATCTCCATAACTCTTTACTTTGCTTGCCACTGTCCCTTGAGTTTCCTCCTCAAGATCACCATAATCCTCTTCATATCTCTTCACTTGAATGATCACTGAGTCGCCTTCTTTTTTTTTACTCTGCCATGACACTCATTTCCCAAGATATTGATGAAGTCTTTTCCCTACGAAGTCTTGTTCCTCCCCATTTGTTCAGTCCATACCACTATCCAGTCCCTCTTATCCCATCTTTTCTCTTTCTTTTTGGGTTTGGGTTTTTGGCCTTGAACTCCCTTCACTTTAAGGTTTCTATCCTTAAAGTTTCGATCAACAAACACACTTACTAGCTGCAACTTAACAAAACACTCCACATGCAAGTTAGTCAACAACTAACCCAACAAATACTAACAACAACCTAACAATTCTATCCACACAAGCTAGCAATTCTAGATTCTACTATCTCAATCGTAGTTCCTAACAAATAAATCCTACTGCTGGACGTGACCGGTTCCCTAATGCCTTTTGTGACTCTTTTTGACTCGATAAAAAATGAATATCGATTAAATCAGGAGTTCCGGAAGCATGGACGAACCCATGCTCTGATACCACCTTTGTAACATCCTCAAATCGTCCTAGACATATGGTCGATCCACCGGCCAACAATCAAACAAGAACATGATCGATGGACCAATCAACACGAAGGTTAGAGATGAAAGAGCCAACTGGCCAGCCAACAATCAAACAAGAACATAAATGACCGTCCAACCCAACACCATGGTCCGGAAGCGCTACGTGACGGGCTAGGGACAATCCGGCTAGGGACAATCCGGCTAGGTCACAAAAATCACTTTGTATCTTAGACCAATTAATCCACTAACTCGTCCCACTAAGTCAAGGCCTAAGGCTTTGCAACCCGTACCAAGAGTTAGCGTTTCCGTTAGATCGAGGCCTGAGGCTTTCAACCCATACCAAGACCTAACGTTGTGTTAGACAGGACTAGTCTAATATCAGAGTCCTAATGATGCACATGAAAAATAAATATTTATTGATTCAAGAAATATTCATACATCAAAATAATTCAAGACTGGCGCCTGGCCTAATGCCAAATCGAGTCAACTAAACACAATTCACAATACTATTTACAAAAGGCATGAAAATCTACTATGGTGGTCCTAACGTCCAACAACAAGCTATCCGATCCTTACCTAAATCTACCTGCAAAAATGACAATGCAGTTGGATGAGTAACCTAATGTTACTCAGTGAGCTGGCGGTCTCTACCCGCAACCTAGTAACTAACCCAGAGAATCCAAAATAACAATCAATCTAATCCTAGCAAGTAATCAAATCTAAGGCTAAACAATCAATCAAAACCAACGTTAAATAAACAAACCATTACTAAGTTAGATCCGGCCTCCTGCCGTTATCTAACTTCAAGTAACAGAATCCTGCATGAAAACAAGTCAACAACCAATCGACAATAATCAATCACACACACAATCACAATCACAATAACGATAACAATAACCAGAAAATGATAAATAATAACTATGACTCAAGACTAACACGTAACACCGTTTTTGGTGTTACACTTACTCTAGGGTTCATAACCCTTTACGATAATCTAACACCACACAACACTCTAACCTGGGCCCTGGTAACTTCATGTTCCTCTTCACTATCGGCAATATCCTATCTCCTTACTACAAAGGCCATAAGAAGAAACTTTCAACCGACAGCAGCCCACAGTCCATCGGGTCACCGCAGAACAGCCCACAGTCCTTCGGGTCACTGCCACATTACACTGTCATATAATACTCAGCCATAAGCCATGACCTCGTCTCTCTGAGTCTTCCCGATCCAGCGAATAATAGGTTTCCTTGAACCCGCTGGGTACGAGGCTGAGGAAACACTAATCACCCCTAAACAAGCCTAGTACGAGCGGGTTACGCACATACTGTCGGCAACACACGACACACAATCCTAACAACATTTAAAAATCTACGACACTAACCACTAGTACGAATAGTTTGGCCTATATGACTTACAACAACTAATACTACTATATAAGATACTAAACAACAATATCAACACTAAATAAGTCAACCAGTTAGTCACTCCTTTACCAAGAGCTGACTAACCTCAATCAACAAGATTAATTAAACAAACAAGCATTTAATTAATCTAACAAGCAATCTACTTAATCAAACCGTTACCAAGATAGTTCAGCCTCCTGCTATGAAACTATCTTTAAAGATAACATGAACCTGCACTCAACCATATCAACAAGCAAGAATAGAAAACATGATGCATCCTACTCTTAGTCAGGTTGTTAACACAGCCTTCATTCCTTTCATCTCAACTAGCTCATGCTAAGTTGAGTCTGGTTCAATAAATAATCCTAAGGACCTTGATAGGGCCTGATATTTACCATTATTGTGCCATAATATCAGCCTTATTTAGAGTATATTATATGTGTTTGGAGTATGTTTTGGAGTATTTTCAGGTTCAGGTACGTTTTGGACAACTATGGTGATTTTGGAGCTTTTAGAGATGCAGAACTTTACAGATGTGTCAGATGTTTAGCTACGATCGAGACTTTTACACGGTGCGATTGATCTAATATTTTGGCATAAGATAGATCTTTAAGTTAGCTTTCCAATGCCACCGATTGGAGGTCCATCTAACATTTAGATCAAAAGTTATGCTCGATTTACTGAAGAGTGGTCTGTCTGCCTCGCGATAAGAAGCTGTTGAGAAGATGAATGAGTGTTGATCGACGGCACAGCCTTGGCGTCAATCTACGGTGATCCCAGAAGACAATCCTGACATGTTTTATGGCTGACTTAAGCTTAGAAGACATCACAAATTACCAGAATGCCTTTGGATGACTTAAAACCCTATTTATATGTTTTCTACGCCATTGTTGACGACGGCTAAGCTTACAACGTGATATAGCCTATTTATTACCAGTTTTAGATCATGTTATAGCCTTTATTTAGAGTCTATTATGTGTGTCTAAGCTATGTTCTATAGTATTTACAGGTCCAGGAACGTTTTGGAGATATATGAGATACTTGGAGCATTTAGAAGAGAAGAATCCGAGCTGATCATCTAGTGAGTCGACGAAGTCATCGATTGATGGAACACACTTGGCGTCGACCAACGATCAAAGCTCGAGAGCGATCGATGCAGCACATTTGCCATCGATCGATGATCAAAGCTCAAGTCAGAAAGACAAAAATACTTTGGATGAATTTTGACATAGACTTATGGTTTTATATTTATGTCTTGAAAAAAACAAAAAGAAGAAGACAACAGTTAGACATAAGTTTTACAGAGCATTTTAGTTTCGTTTTGTATTAGAAGAGAAAGAAGAGACTCCTTCAGAGTTCTCATGGAACTATTTTGTTTTTTATATTTTATTTCATATATATTATATTCATCTATGATTTCTATAACAAAGATCATGGCTGGGTAGTTACTAATTAGGTTTAGGGTCGAATGATAGCAACTATGGATTAACCCAAAAATAGGATTGTTAGGTTAAGTTAATATCCATCAATTGAGTTGTACTTAATGCTTGCATTCTAGAGTAGCTAACTAGGATCTCGATGATAGGACATGGACAACTACGAGAGTAAGTTCTGTGCCAGAATAGATTTTGTTGAACTAGGTTGTTAGATACAAGCGAGAGCTGGTCTAATAAGTTTGGTGGACTTTACAAATCTCGTCCATACTTCCTTCTGATTTCACCGTCGATCGACACCAGGCCTTAGCGGTCGATCGATGGTCGTTCCTTTTGCTCACATACGAGGGTTGGAGTTTAAAAGGGTCAGAATAGTTAACATTTAAGTTTTAGAATATTTACATTTTCGTGTCTCCTATCTATTATAATTCATAAAGCTTAAAACCCTAGATCTAGCATATTTACATTTATATTTACATCAAGAATATTTTCATAATTGCATTACTAGCATATTTCCATATTATATAGTACTTCTTGAGAAGGAATATTTTCTTAATCTGATTATTCATTACCAATACATATATTTTCCTAGCTTAGTCTTTAGAAAAAATAAATCTATTGTGTGCATTTGCTCTATGTGGATTCGATCCCTAAGTACTACACATGATCTTTTTGGCAAGAGTATTATAGAGTGTGTTAAGATTAGGGTTAATTTGACAATTGATTGTTTATGATATTTATTACCCTGCTAGAACAAAATACACACCACATAAAATTTGGCGCCGTTGCCGGAGAGCATAAATCGCCACTAGATTTAATTTCTATGATTTAGTTTAGTTTTGTTACTGATTTTTAAGTTACTAATAATTTTTCTTTCCCTTGTTTTTAGGTACATGCAAAGAAGCACCAGAAGCAACAAAGGACAAGAACTGATATCACCCTTTGACCTTGACAGAATTGAACTCTCGATCCGCAGAGAAAGACGACAAGCATCGATCGACAACACTAGTACCGCGTCGACCGGCACTTCTTCACGGACCGTATTGACCAACATCCGAACTCTACCGTCGACCGACATTGATCACTCAGCATCGACCGACGTTGACCTACATCCATCGATCGACATCAACATACATTCATCGACTGACGCTGACCATTTAGCACCGATCGACATTGATCAATCCGCATCGATTGACAGACACAGACGAGTTCAGATGGTTGCGACTAATACTGATTAGGGATGAGAATAGAGACCTGTGTGACCCTGACGGTCACCTGTATAATGCAGTAGACCAGAAGATAGACGATCAGGGGACTATAATCCCTGATAAAGAAGCAGAAGCAGACGCTGTAGAAGGTCAACCTGAAGCTAACGCCCAAGCTGCTCAGAGAACACTGACTGACTACAACCGTCAAGACTAGTACTATGCCAACAAATCCGTTATTCGTCATGCAGCTTTTCAGAGACACGATTTTGAAATCAAGCCTGCCTTCTTCGTACTTGTAGCATAGACACCCTACCATGGGCTGCGACATGAGCACCCTATGGATCATCTGGAGCGATTTGAGGATCTAGTGACTGCCATTAAAGCCAATGGAGTCCCTAAGGACTATCTTTTTCATAAGCTCTTCAAGTATTCACTTGCTGGAGAAGCTTCATATTGGCTCAAGCAGTTACCACCAGAATCCCTGACATCCTGGACTGACATCAAGAATGCTTTCTTGCGCAACTTCTTTGATGACACGAGAGCAGAAGACCCGAGGTGCAAGATTGCCACCTTTTTACAAAACCCTTCAAAATCCTTCAGAAATTCATGGATCAGATTCAAATCATACCGGAGAGATTGTCCACATCATAGGTTCAATGAAGTGCAACTTCTCAGCACTTTCTTTAGAGAGATTGTCCACATCAAGGTTGATTGACAATCTAGCATCCAGCAGCAGCACCAAGAACACATACTTTGAGAGGAAGAAGTCAACTCCAACAATGAGAAAGGAGCAGATTGAAGAGGTCAAGGCAAAACTGGATAGTGTCCAGAAAATTCTCAGGAAAAAGGTCACCTTTGGAAAAGTGGAAGCAATGGAGTCTGGAGATGGTGAGATTGAAGAGGATGTGAACTACGTTGGTGGGAATAGTTTCTTGAGACAAGGGAATCAAGGTTTCAACAAGAATTTATATGGGAATGATCAAAGGATTAACTTTAATCAAAGTTCACAGCGAAGGTCCCTCAAAAACAACAAATTTTATGAATCCTCCCACTACCAAAACCCTCCTTTTGGAGCTCAAGGAAGCAAAATTGAAGCAATGGTTGACAGAGTGTTGGAGGGACAGCAGAAGATGATAGTAGATTTCAATGGTAAGATAGATGGCATGTACCTCAACCTCAACACCAAGTTCAAAAATCTCAACACCCATGTGAAGAAGCTAGAGAATCAGGTGATGCATACAAGTGAAACTATTAGGAAATATAAGAGTCTGATCAAGGAGAAAATATAGGCTGGGCAGAGTCACCACGTCAATGCATTGACTGATGATGATTTTTGGGAAGACGTTAAGAGAGAAAGGCTGCTATAGAGAGATTCCCATGTGGAAAATTTGAGTTCGTCCGACAGGTCGCACATGCATCGATCGACACATGTCAAGGTGCACCGATCAATGGCACCCATGGAGTTAGCAATATCAGGTAAACCCTCAACCATCGATCGATGTAGAGACTATAGAATCGATCGATGGTTTCCTGCAACAAAACTTTTTCATCTACCGAAAGTCATGAATGTGACAACTCCGGAGCAGAGGATCATTCTGAAAAAGAAAAGTGACCTTGGGAAGTTTGTGATTCCATGTTTGATTATAGGGCACGAGTTTCTCAATGCCCTCTGCGACACTGGATCATCAGTGAGCATCATACCCAGAGTTATGGCAGAAAAAATGAACCTGAGAGTGGAGCCTTCCAGTGATTCATTCGTCTTTGTGGATTGCTCCAGAATGGATTCAGAAGGTATTTGTAGAGATGTCCACCTGCAGATTCAGAATGTCCTAGTCCCTATAGACTTTCATGTCATGGATATCCAGATCAATTGGAACTCTTCACTACTACTTGGAAGAGCATTCATGGCTACCGTGGGAGCTATCTGCGACATGAAAACTAACAGGTTGTGCCTCTCCTTGATTGATCCTAATATTAGTTATGAAAATTATGAGAATAAACCTGCCCTCACAAAGTTGTCTAATGATGCATAATTTTTGGCCACATGCTTCTGCAATTATGAGTTCAACGAGGAATCTGAGGATGAAGCATCGATCGACACCCAACCCAGAGCACCAATCGACGCGTATACTGCTGAGAAATCGGTTAACACCCACCCTTTGTTATCTATCAACGGCCTCACCCGAGAACCGACCAACACCTGCCATGCAGATGGCACTTACACCCCAGCCTACCTCGAGTACGACGAAGATTACAGAGAGGACGAGCAAATTGAGTAATGTGGTACCACAATGGATGAGGCCGGTGTTTTCCAAATTTTCCATTAATTTGGGAAATCGACATCGATTGATATTGACCAAGAAGCAGAGTGCAAACAACTTGGTAATTAAGCTTCGATCAAAGGCCACCATACACCATCGATCGACGGAGAAGGAGTGCTGATTAAATATCATGATCTTGTATCAGACGACGCACCTTATGCAGCGTCGATCAACACAGAGAAGGAAAAGATCGAGCAGATTCGTAATATTCCATACACGTCTCCACATCTTAGATCGATCGACAACAGCCATCACGCATCGATCGACGGTACCATTCTGAAGTTCCACAAACTTCATACTTCAACTGCCTACTATCCGGAGAATTCAGCATCGATTGACATGACACACCCATCATCGATCGGTGGTTGTATCGAGCATGGTGCGAGAGATTATGACGCTAAAGGCAAAAAAAATTTCCATTGGGAAAAGAAAGATGAGTATGACATCTACAAAGATGAGAATGGTAATGCACGAGCTACAGACAGAAGAGTAGTGACTATGTAAGCTGAAGACATCAAAGCATCTCTAGAGAGAGCTACTATGTTTGAGCAGAGCTACATATGTCTACAGGAACATGCAGCAAGGAGCAATATGTCTATGGAACATCAAAGGACATACAGCAGAACAAAGATTGATGATATTGTGCATGAGGTCTACAAAGTTCAAGAGATGTCACTAGATGAATTCTACACAAGGCTTGATGATGTCTACTATCCTATAGACAGGTGCCTTACCAGTTTGACTACACACATGGATGAGATGGAGCAAGATTTGGATACTACAAAGCAAAAGCATACGATTACGTCAGACGAACGAGCATCGATTGACAACACCCTACGACCATCGATCGACACTGAAGCCAACCGACATAAGACAGCAGCAGAAACACTATGGGAAGATAGGTTTGATGAGATTGCTTTTTCCCAGAGCCTAATGAAGGAAGATATTTCTCAAAAACTAGAAGATATATTAGAGACTACAGCTGCAAGACTTAGAATGCTACAACGCAGTATTGAGAACCTACAAAGAAGAATGCATTCAATGGAGGTTGCTAGAGAGGTTACAAGGAATGAGAAAGCCATAAGTGATGAAGCAATGAAGAGCTTTATTGGCATATGGTTTCAGATGAGCAGAGAAGATGTAAACACTTGCTTTCCAGGTGTTGATCCACCTCCATACTAGTTAGAAAGTTCAAACGTCGAGCTTAAGACTATAACCAAGCGCTGAGTGGGAGGCAACCCACTGTTTGATAAGTTTTAGTTATTTTCTTGATTACATTAGTCTAATTTCAGATTGCATTATATTATTACAGGTTTTTGAAGAGAAATGAACATGAGTCTACACAGAGCATCGATCGACACTTGATCATTGTCGATGGACGGAGTATCCTCCGTATCGATCAATCGCCACTTAGCTGTGTCGATCGACGGTCACCAAATTGTGTCCGTATGATTTATTTTCTTCACCAATCTCGGACTGAATAACACTCATGACAATGTTTTTCAGTCTGGGGGAGGTGTACTAATATTGTTTTCTATTTTTGGTGTCGACATCCACATCGATTGACCATGGATCATGACCATCAGTCGACATCAACATCGTTACATCGATCGACACTCTATTACAAAGTATGGTATCGAGTTTCTTACTCCAACTATTTACTTATGATATTGTTTTTCCTAACCAAACTGGGTCGATTACACTGGGGACAATGTAATTTAAGTCTGCGGGAGGTTCGCTAACGCTATTTAATTTGTTTTGAGTTTTATTTTCTATATATATATATACAAGTTTTTCAAAAAAGTTTTATTGAGTCAAAAAGGGATTATGATAAAAATTTATTATTAACTAACCATACTTTAGCACCAGTTTTAGAAGTTTATTTGCAGAGATTACTAGAGATACTAAAGTGGATCATTATGCCACTATATCACACTTGCTTAGAAAGTTTGAAGAAACCAAAGTTGATTTCCAACACTAATCTTGGCATTATCAGCTACTTTTGGGCTTGATATACACTGGATCGGGTTTCTTCTGCAAGTCTGTAGGTACATGTCATTGCATCTTTAGTTCCCTTCTCTATCTCTCTGTCTTCAGCATCTACTTAAAATCTTAAAAGATTGAGATGATTTCTCAAGATGCAGAGGGGTAGGTACATTACCTATGACCCCATTATTCTAATTTAAAGGAATGATTACACATTGTTGGAAGCGAGGGGTAGGTAAATTACCTATGATCTCATTATTCGCCTACAACTTTGCCCAAAATTAAAAGAAAAAGAAAGAAAAATAAGAAGAAAAAAAATTAGATGACATCATTGAGATCTAAAAGATTCATAGAAGAGAGAAAAAGAGGGAAGAAAGGGATCAGAGAAGACTTTTGTACCTAGTTGTTCAGATACTTGCAGAGGTAAGAATTCATGTGTCCTTTGATCGATACTCCCAAGGTAAAACATACACTTTTATTTTATGCAAAGAAATGAGATCAGTAGAGGAGCGAGTCAAGCTAGTATTTGCGAAGTTGTTGGTAGAATGGATTTGGTTGTTATACTAGGATAGGGTATATAAAGTTTCTCTGTGATTGACTTGATAGGATGTGGTTGCAACAAACACTACAAGAAAACTGGGTTTTAACGAGGAAGATTAACGAGGAAAATATTTCCTCGTTAAATACCTTCGGTTTTACGATGAAGCAACAAGGAAAAAAAGCAATCCACGTTATTTCCTCGTGAATTAACGTGGAAAGTATTTCCTCGTAAAGATAACATAAACTGACGTCGCATTTACGAGGATGACGTCTTAGTTACGAGGAAAAGTAATTTCGTCGTAAAGTGGACGTAAATGTAGCTTCGTTTTTACGTGGATTTTCTTCGACGAGGAATTAACCACGAACCTTTTGAAACGCATTTTTTTGGTTTCACCTAATTATCTTTGCGTGCTTAATTCCTCGCTAAATCTCACCAACCAGATTCGAAAATTCTATAAATATGGACGTTTGAACCTCATTTTAGACACACCAACAAGAAAAGAAAGAGTTAAAAAAAAAATTATGTCCAGGTCCGGGAATATTTATGAGTTCCGAAGGTGGATGTATATGGATAGAGATAGTAACTGGAGAGTGACGAAAGAATTCCTTACGGGGATGGAGACTTTTATGCATCGAGCAGATTCTACATCGCTCGCCCAAGAAAGCGGTAAGATATTCTGCCCTTGTAAAAAATGCAACAATTCAAAATTAGGAAATCGTGAAAATGTTTGGAAGCATTTAATAAATAGAGGTTTCACGCTAAATTACTATATCTGGTTTCATCATGGAGAAGGTTATGATTATGATCAGAATGAAGCTGCTACTAGTAGTAATAGCAACTTTCAGGTAGAACCGGTAGATCATCCTTTGGTTAATGAACATAACCATCAAGAAGAGCAGATGGTAGATTGTGATAGGGTTCATGATATGGTAGCTGATGCATTCGTAGCTCATGATGAAGATGAGGAACCTAACATAGATGCCAAAAAGTTTTATGATATGTTGAATGCGGCAAATCAGCCACTTTACAGTGGTTGTAGAGAAGGTCTCTCTAAATTATCGTTGGCTGCTAGAATGATGAATATAAAAATGGATCACAATCTACCTGAAAGTTGCATGAATGAATGGGTAGACTTGTTTAAAGAGTATTTGCCGGAAATATTTAACGAGGAAATTTTTTTTTTTTTTAATATTCCTCGTTACAGCCACGTCACATGGCGAGGAAGTGGCGAGGAAATGTGTTATTTTTTTGTGTGTGGGATACGATACAGGGAAACAGCCATGTATTTAAAGCGTATACTCGCTATTTCCACGTCAACACATTTCTTCGCCACTTCCTCGCTATCTGACATGGACTTAACGAGGAAATGTTCAAATCCCTAAATCAACACATTTCCTCATCACTTCCTCGCTAAATGACATGGACTTAACGAGGAAATTTTCAAATCCCTAAATCCAAACCCTAAACCCTAAACCATATATTCCTTATCTTCTACTTCATATATTCTAAATACATCTTCCTTTAAACCAAAATCTCTTCAATATTATCCAAAATTCATTCCAAATTCTATCTTATCCAAAATATACAATATTAATATCTCTTATTTACAATATTAATATCCTGAATCAGATTTATAATTTTAAATCATCTTACAAAAAAATGTTCAGAGTTAAGTTTTATAGATTTGAAAATAAGGTTTATATTTTTATTAAAAAAAATAAAATAAAATTTAAAAAATTTTAAATAAAGATTTTAAAAGTTGTTTCTAAAGTATTTTCGATTTAGAAAACTAAATGTTGAAAAGAAAAAAATTAAATTTAGAAATAGAGGAGATTGAGGAAAGATGATGGTTTGAGAATATATGAAGTAGAAGATATGAAAGATGAGATTATAAGCTTGGGGTTTGAGATTTTAGGGGTTTAGGATATTGGCCTCGGTATTTCGTCGTAAACAAAAACACGGGCCTCGCTATTTCCTCGTTTCAAAAAGACGGGCCTCGCAATTTACTCGTGGGTCTACGTGGTCTTTACGAGGAATAGAAACACGGGCCTCGGGCTTTCCTCGTTAATTAACGAGGAAATGGCGAGGAACCCTAATCTTATATATACGTGAAGCCGCGAGGTCTCCTCATTTCTCTCCATTTCCTCACCTCTACCTCTCCAAGATGGTAAGCCTCTCTCTTTCCTCTCCTAGTATAGGGTAGATTAGGTGGTTAGTTTAGGGAATTTAGATTAGGTGGTTAGTTTAGAGAATTTAGATAGGTTTATGGAATATTTTAATAGATTTTCGTTTAAATGTTGATTTAAATTTTGTTTTTTTTTCAGAGTATTCGCAATTATCAGCGCACTACTCATTACGCACAGATGTTCGGTCCGCCGGGTAGCCGGTTAGACCCGCCATCTGTTTCAGGTCCTGGTTCTTCTAGCAGTCAGCAGGAGACTGTCCCCGAGACTCAGTATTCACACAGAGTCTCGCCTCCTCCGATGGCTCCTCCTCCTCCGATGCCAGCTCCTCATGTGCCGCCTCCTTAGATGCCCGCAAATCCAGTTCATGCTGATTTGCAGGTGCCGCCGAGTGCCCCTAATTCTCAGTACACTGTCGAGGACATTCTCGCTATGCCAGGCAGAGAAGGCTTACCGATCATAGACCCCGACCGACCAGAGGGAACTATGTGGTAAGTTAAATTACCTTATATTTCTAAAATACTTTTTATTAATAATTTTAAGTTAAAATATTTGCTCGACGAAATGTTTTTTTTTAGGTTTGGGGTTGACGAACGACTTGCAACGGACGTAACCGACATCATGAAAGGTTACTTTGTGTTGCCACATCCTAACTGGAAGCTAACTCCGATCCACGTCAGAAGGACGTGGTTCAAAATTTACGCTGTAAGTTATTAATTACTATTATTTTTTTATTTTTAAATTTTTAAATTTTTAAATTCTAATAAATTATTTAATAATTTAATTTTTTTTGCAGCAAAAATATAATTGGTCTTTGGGGGTCACGGAGAAGGTGCGGCAAGCGTTTTACGAGAAGGTGAAACTACGGTTGCTGGACACGGTCTCCAACTGGAAGGGTGACTGGATCGTGAAGGGTTATGTGAAAGGCAAACCCGCTGAGCTCACCACGGATGTCGGGGATGGCCTCATTGCCTATTGGAAGGATCCGAACTCCATCAGAGTCGCCCAGGCTTGCTCTAACTCCCGTAACTCAGTTGATGAGAACGGCCGTAGGGCAATGCTACACTCTACGGGCCAAAAACCCAACGCTGCTATCCGTTTGGAAATGGTACGTAATTAAATTTTTTAATTTGTTATTTTTAATATATATATATAATAAAAAATTTAACTAATTTTATTCAATGTTTATAGGCCAAAGAGTTGGGACGCATGCCCACTCTTCTCGAACTTTACGACCGCACCCACAGGAATAAGGCGGGCCACTTCCTAGATGAAAAGTCCGAGCAAATCTACAACGAGGTGGCAGCTCGGGTTGCGGAGCGTGAGACCCAGCTGGCCCAGGAGTCGCCCGACGGATTGCCTGTCAGTTTATCCGTTCCTGAAGTCGATCAGATTTACGAGGAGGTAACTTTTTCAAAATTAAAATTTAAATTATTACTTTAAATTAAAATTTTTAATATATACATATATATTTTTTGTTTTTTTAAGGTTGCCCCGAGGAAAAAGGGGCGTACGATGGGGATTGGTTATGTCAACGATGTTCCGAGAGCGACATCGTCTTATGGTCAGAGACGGGAGGACGAAGTCTCTCAGCTACGTACCGAGTTGGACTCGACAAAAACGGAGCTGGCCTCGACAAGAAATGAGCTGGCCTGGACAAGAACGGAGTTGACCTCGACGAAAATTCTGTTCACAACTCGTATGGGTGGAGTGGAGGGCTTTTTGGACGTGATAGCCGCCACAAATCCGGAATGGGAAGCATTGTTGAAGACCATGCGAGAACAAAACCCTGTTCCAGGCGAGCCACCCGCCCCCGTCCCACATAACGAGGAAGATGTCTCGAGGAGGAGCGATGAATTCTATCAGGCGATGCACGAGCCTTCTTAGTTTTTTTTCTATTGTTCTTTTCTTTTTCTTATGAATGCAAAACTTATAACATATTTATTTATAAATATTGATAAAATAAATAATTTTAGATTTTTTAATTTTTTAATTTATAATTTTAAAATAAATTTATTTTTAGTAATTATTATTTGAATATATTTTTAAAATAAGAAAAATAAAAAAACCACGTAAATTCGAAGCTAATTTACGAGTCTTTTACGTGGAAAATGGACGTGGATTTAACGAGAAAGAGTGGATGTGGAATCCACGAGGAAATGTTTTCGAGGTGTTAACGAGGTTCTTAAGTCGAAAACTTTTCTTGGTATTTACATGGATATTACGAGGAATACTTTCCATGGTATTTTCGTGGTATTTACGAGAAAGCATCTATGTGGTGTTTACGAGGAAAGTCAGCGACGTCTTTACGAGGAAAGTCAGCGATGTCTTTACGTGGATATGTCACGTGGTATTTACGAGGAAATCTTTACTTTGTCTTTACGAGGAAATATATGACTAGCTAATTAACAAGGAACTGGCGAGGAAATATATTTAACGACAAACGAATTACGACGAAACGGGTATCCTCGTTAATTCCTCGTAACATCACTTTTACGATGAAGTCACGAGGAAATTGGCCCTCGTAAAGTAATTGTTTTCTTGTAGTGAAAATAGGGTAATAGTTATACTTAGATATTATGTGTGTCTCCACTTTTCAAAACCTCTTTCACAGATTTGTTTGCTTGAGGACAAGCAAAATGTTAAGTCTGGAGAAGTTTATATAGCCCTATTTATTACCAGTTTTAGACCATGTTACAGGCTCTATTTAGAGTCTATTATGTGTGTCTAGGCTATGTTTTATAGTATTTACATGTCTAGGAATGTTTTGGAGATATATGTGATACTTGTAGCTTTTGGAGTATTTAGAAGAGAAGAATCTATAGCTGATCATCTAGGGAGTCGACGAAGCCATCAATCGATGGAACACACTTGGCATCGACCGATGATCAAAGCTCGAGAGCGATCGATGCAACACATTTGCCATCAATCGATGATCAAAGCCCAAGTCAGAAACACGAAAATATCATGGACGAATTTTGACCTAGACTTAGGGTTTTTATATTTATGTCTTGAAAAAGACAGAAAAAGAAAAAAAACAACAGTTAGACAGAAGTTTTACAGATCATTTTAGTTTCATTTGAAACTAGGAGAGAAATGAGAGACTTTTTCAGAGTCTTCCCGGAACTCCTTTGGTTTTTATATTTTATTTCATATATATTCTATTCATCTATGATTTCTGTGAAAAAGATCATGTCTGAGTAGTTACTAAGTAGGTTTAGGGTTGAATGATAGCAACTATGGATTAACCCAAGAATAGGATTGCTCTTTGTGGATTCGATCCCCAATCTCTTTTGGAAAGAGTAGTGTATTAAGATTAGGATTAATTTGACAGTTGATTGTTTAGGATATTTATTACCCTGCTAGAACAAAATACACACCACGTCACAATGCAACGCTTATTTCTTTTACTATTGTTCTAGGGTTAGGAGAAAAGGAAGGAAATCCTTCAGAGTTCTCTTGTTAGGTTTAGGGTTTATTGATGGATTAGCCAAACAATAGAATTGCTAGGGTGATTATTTGATCTATCAATAAAATTATGTTTATTGCTTGTGTTCTAGAGTAGCTAACTAGAACCAGGATCATAGGATAGTTAGGCGCAAGCGAAAGCATGATCTACTGCCAGAATTAATCATGTTGAGCTAGGTTGCTAGAAACAAACGAGAGTTGATTTAGTTAATTTAGTGAACTTGAGAGACCATCGATCGACGCATGATTATTGCCATCGATCGACGGTCATTCTGTGTCAACAAGCAAGAGCTGAGACATCCGATTAGTTCTATGGTTAATACCCTTAGCTTTTATCCTCTACAATCCACGTGCTTGAAACTCTAGATATAGCTATTTATTAGTATTGTTTACTTACCAGTCAATCAATTATCTCTTATAGTTTATTTACTGTTTGTTAATCTATTTGCCTACCTTAATCGCGACTGTCTCGAATTTATTGTGTGCCCACGCTCCTTGTGGATTTGATCCATAAATACTACAATTTGACCTCTCTTGGCAAGAGTAGTTCGTAGGATTAATTTGATATAGTTTACATTGAAATACATAAAAGCCCTTCTCTCAAATTTGGCGCCTATGCCGACGAGCAAGGATTTGCAATTAAATTCAATTTGTTTGATTTAGTCTAGGTACTTTTCTATATTAGTTTACTTACATAAAAAAAATCTTGTTTTTCAAGTACATACATATTAGTACCAAAAAGCAATGAGGAGAGAATTTTTGGATTTTCTATAAAAAAAAACTGTTGATTTGTGCACGATCCATAAGTGTACGAGGACAGTCGACACCCTCCAAGCAGTGATCGCTAACAAAGAGAAGCGAATCGATCGACACCAATACTTCACCGTCGACCGATACTAACATCCTTACATCGATTGACACCCACACTTCACAGTCGACCGATACTAACATAATGACATCGATCGAAGCCACACTCTGCCGTCGATCGATATTATTTGCGGGAAGACAGAGAAAGACGAGGGGGCTGTTATCCTTGAGCATCGATCAATAGCAGAATTGATCAAGCCTACTCAACTCTATGTTAACAGATCTGCGATTCAACCTCGAGAAATTCAGGGGATTGACGGCCAGATAAGACCTGCATACTTTAATCATGTGCGCGAGCACCCCTTTCATGGCCTTCCCCATGAAGATCCCATGGACCACCTTGAAACACTAGAGGATTTTGTGTTTAGCATCCCGGAGCATGAAGGAACTATAAACTATCTCATCTGCAAGTTGTTTAAGTATTCTCTCTCTGGGAATGTAATTGTTTGGCTGAAACTTCTACCACCAGGATCTCTCACTACCTGGAACGATGTCAAGACTGCGTTTTTGACTATTTTTTTTGATGATGCGAAGACCGAAGAGCTAATGGATAAGATTTTAACATTCTCTCAAGGACATACTGAAGGGTTCAGAAGTTCTTGGGACAGATTTAGGGGATACACAAAAGATTGTCCACATCATGGTTTCATGGAGGTTCAACTGCTGAGATTCTTCTGCAAGGGTATTAATGTGCAATATCGTATGATGCTGGATCAGGCAATCAAAGAGAACTTCAAAACCAAGACCCCAGAGGAAGCTAGGAGACTGATTCAGAACTTTGTGTCTAGCAACAATATCAAGAATATGGATAATCACATGATGCAATCAGGTGTTATGAATCATGACAAGATCATTGAGATTGAGGACAAAACTGATTATGTACATGAAGTCTCGTTGGTGGAACAAGCTACAAAAGAGGACGAGAATCATAGGATAGAATCTATTATGGAACGAGTCATAGAAATTCAGCATATGACATGTGTATACTTAAATCTGAGGTTGAATTATATCCACAAAAAATTGAATGGAAAATTTGAAGCCTTGGACGCCCATGTCATGATGCAATACACCCAGATTTTTCAAACAGTAGAAGCTGTAAAGTAGCAAGAAGCTCGTGTTAAAGAGAAAGTTGAGGAGAGCAAGAGGCATCAGGTTGATGGCCACTTAGATAATAACTTTGAGGAAGTAATCGAGCAGGAGAAGCTGGAAGGTGTTTTTCTAGGCAAAAGTTTTATGTCCCTTGGCAGCTCGCACTGGTATAGATCGATACCATCAGTTGAGCATCGATCAACACTATCATATGAGCATCGATCGACACCCATTGAAGAGTTCGTAGGAACAGTAAGAATTCAGAGCCACTCAGACTTCGTCACACGACACCCACATCCTTCCAGCATGTACTGTCTTAAAACACATGCCGTCGATGGACACCAACAAGACGACATTGGTCGACATCAATGGGCGACCAACGATCGACAACAACAGCATAGAATCGATCGAGACCCAAGGAAGAGCATCGATCAACAAACACCACCTGATATCGATTGACACTCATCATTGGACGAAGAGTTAGGTTACATGATTGATCCAGAAATGGTTGAGGAGAGAACGCACGAGTCCAAGGATTCACACCTTGCTGTTCCAAAACATCTGCAACCACCTATTTGTGTAGAAGAAGCTGTTGGGATTCACAAACGAGTGAAGTTGATGCATGACTCTGTGAAGTTTGTGGTTCCTTGTGCTATATTGGAAGTTGAATTTTCTATCCCACCAGATAGAGGTACGCATCTAGGTTCCCACAATGGGGTATTTGATGATCATATGTTTGCGGTAGCTTCTCAGAGAGGGTCAAGATGTAGAGGTGAAGTCGATAAAGGGCCAGCAGAAGCAGCATCAATCGACACCGACCATAAACCATCAATCAACACCAACCATATAGCATCGATTGACCAGATACCATCGATCGACATTCATCACAGATCAGAGCAGAAAAAGTCTGAAGTGTTTTGAAATCTTTTTGATGGAGGCACCACGAGATCATACAAGTCTAGGGGAAAGAAGAACATGAATTCGAAGAAGAGGAAAAGGACCAAGGATAGTCCTCAGTTATCATTGATTCATCACTTCTCAGATGGTGTCAGGAAGTACAAAGTGCGCAGTAGATGCTTCTCACAGCCATTTGCAAAGCTTCGAGCACTCCTTATTGCTGAGATGATAGACAAAGTAGAAGAGTCTATAGAGGCTTTCACAAAAAAGGTGATGAAGCTGAAGACATTGGACATTGAGAATTTTTTTGGAGCAAGTTATCATTCTCATCAGAACTGAATCAGATCTCCAGAAGTCAAGCTAATGACTAAAAATAAGCGCTGAGTGGGAGACCACCCACTGTTAGGTTTGTTTTAAATTTGATTTTATTTTCATTTATTACTAATTTTTTTGTTTTTATTGATTTCAAGAATATAAAAAATGAACAGAATCGATACTATAGCATCGACACTATAGCAGAGACACTGTAGCGTCGATCAACACTATAGCAAAAACATCAATCGACACTATAGCAAAACCAGTGATCGACACTGTAGCAGAACCGACGATCGACATTGTAGCTATCGACGAAGATAGTCTCCACAGAGCAACGACCGACACTTGGCCACTTTCGATCGAAGGAGTAACCCTAGTAATGATCGAGCGCCACTTAACTATGTCGATCGATGGTCACTTGAGCGCCACTTATGGTTTATTTTCTTCACCAATCTCGGACTGAATCACACTGGTGATAGTGTTGTTTAAGTCTAGGGAGGTTTACTAATATTGTGTTTTATTTTGAGTTTTATACTTATAAAAAAATAGAAACTAACCAGTGTACCATCGATCGACGCTGAAGCATAACATCAATCGACCATAGATCATGACCATCGGTCGACATCAACTCATAGACATAGATCGACACTCTATTACAGAGTCTAGTATCGAGTTTCATACTTAAATTATTTACTTATGATTTTATATTTTCTTAACCAATCTGGGACGGATTACACTAGGACAGTGTAATTTAAATCTGGGAGAGGTTTGCTAACGCTATTTTATTTGTTTTGAGTTTTATTTGCTCTATATATATATATATATATATATAAGTTTCCAAAAACGTTTTATCGAGTCAAAAGGGGATTATGATCAAAATTTTGTGACACTTGTAATTTCCAAAATAATATAATAAATAATAACTCTGAAATCTCCATTTATTAATCATCATAAATCATCTCCAAACACCATAAATCCAATAAATAGCAATAAATCCAATAAATGAAATAAATTTAATAATATCGATAAAAGCATAAAACCGAATATCTGAAAAAAAAAAAAAAATCCCAAAAGCACCAATCCGATAGCAATCACTTATGCTCGTCAGTCTCACCTGAAAAAAAAAAGAAGGAGGGGTGAGTAACATGAGAGTCACTCAGTGCTATGTGATGCTAGATCCGCAAACCACTGACTAAGTAAAGAACTTCCACTATGGAAGTTTAACTCTAACATGAAACAAACATGGAGACTAGTACTCCTCACTGAACAATCATATGCCTAATGCACAATACAAACAATGCTCTGATAGTACATAGCTACTCTTTGCACCCCACATTTCCTCATAAGGATATATGTGTAACTCAAGGAGTACAGTAGTCCATCTATGCACTCCCGCAATCTGTGTGTCGGCAACTGATACAAACATCTTTGTACCCACACAATCTCACTGCTCATCAGCGGCTTACACAAACGTCTTTGTGCACCCGCAATCACACTGCTCATAGGCGGCTTACACAAACGTCTTTGTGTACCAGCAATCCATACAAACAGACTTATATATATATATATATATATATATATATATATATATATGTATAACAGTTTTAATATCACCCAATTCATTCAACCGTTGAATCCTCTAACACCCAATATCCAGCTTTATCAAACATATAATAATAATCAAAGAAGACTCCATACAGACTCGATTCATAGAGACGGGATATGCTTCGAAACTAAAATACCATGGAAGTAATTCTACACTAGTACGAGATTTAATGGAATTAGCCCTCACCTTAGTCACTGGCTGGAATGGTCAACAGAAGATAGTCAACTGAGGCCAACTTCAACACGAGAACCAACGGCTTAAGCTCAAAGTCTCAAGAAATTAAATTTCCAAATATTGAAACTTTCCTAAAATGGAACCTTTTTCTAAAATAGCAACTTTCTTCAAATGGAAATTTTCCTAAAATAGATATTTCCTAAAATGGCGGTTCCCAACAATAGAAAATTCCTAATATAGAAATTTTCCTAAAACATAAATTCTCTAAATTGCTGCTTTCCTACTATAATTTTTTGGGAAAATTGCCAAAATAGAACCAAAAATTAGGATAGTTGTCCCCTTAGTATAATATCATCATTAAGTTGTCTCTATAGTATAATAGCTTTCATAATCCCCAAACTAACCTTGAATTAATCAAATTAAACACATTTTTCCAAATTATAAAATATTTATAAAGGCATTGATTCCAATAACAATAGCCTACCCCCTTTGTCATCAGCCGAAAAAACCATTATATGATTGCACCTAATTCCTAAACACCACATGTTGTATAGATATGCATCATAGAACAAGACTTTGAGAAAATCAAAAGAGAAAGTAAGGAGAAATCATAGATTGATGAAGAAGAAAGGGAAAAATCATTTTTTTTTTGCTATTTTGACAAGAAAATTCGACAAAAATACGATTTAGGAAGTTAGAATATTTTTAGAATATTTTGCTTAACTGAAATTTCCTAAATTTTCGCAAAAACAGGTTTTCTTATCCGTAGAAGGCACCTTCTACTCTTTGTAGAACGATGCCAAAAACTTAGAATGCAATATCTACTCATGTAGACGTACGGATAATGTTTAGATTTCGTATTCCAGATATTTTAAAATACTTCATAAAAGTAGAATCTGCATTCTGTAGAAAAGTAGAAATCTTTACAATTAGTAGATTGCTTGTTCTAAAATACATAGATGAACTTGTATAATTTAGAATTCGTTTTCTACTAACCCATTTTCTGTAGAAGACGTAATCTACTATTAGTAGAAAGTAATTTAAAAAAAAAATATTTAACAAGTTTTCAACCAAAATTTTTAATCATTTTTTGTATATGGGTGTTTTATTAATTATTTATATTTTTATAATTTTTTGATTCATAAAACTATTTATTTTATTATTTTTCAGAAATAGAAACGGTAAAAAGGAGACAAAATGGACAAAAATAATATTATAGCAAAGGGACAACTATCCTAATTTTTGGTTCTGTTTTGACAATTTTCCCTAATTTTTTTTCTAAATTAGAAACTTCCTCTAAACAGATTCCTATAACTAGAAATAAGGAGGGAACAAACTTACCATAAATATCTGCCAAAAAATCCTACCGGAAAAACTCACTGGTGACTGGTCGTCGAATAATCCAACAACTTGTCACGCTCAAATAAATACTTTTACTTGATGAGAATAAAGGAAAGGGGTGAAACTCTTTATATAGGGAAGGAAATGAAGGAAAATTCCCTAAACTTCCGATCTAGGACGAAGTTAAAAGAAAAGATGAGCTTAAGTTTAAATAAAATATATTTTTTTTAAAAAACATGATAACCCAAAATTAGAATCGTTACAATTCTTCCCTATTTAATTGAGAATTCGTCCCGAATTCTGGACAGAACCGGAAAGAACTCAACTGGTACGAAGGAAACGAGAACAAGAAATGAAAAACAAAAGAAACTAACAAAAGCTATGTCTTCTCCTCCAAAAGAAAACAAAATCATAAACGCTAACAACTAACCGAATGATACTAGATAGAATGGTGTCATTTTTTTCTTCCCAAACTCCCAATTCCGAAATTTTTAAAAATTAATGAAATCCGAGTCCCACAGATCGCCGTCCTGGATCGGAACCGGGACGGTACCCACTCGGATATCAAATTGTAACACGTACTTTCCAATATAATATAATAAATAATAACTTTGAAATTTCCATTTATTAATCCTCATAAATCGTCTCCAAATACCATAAATCCAATAAATATCAATAAATCCAATAAATGAAATAAATTCAATAATATCGATAAAAGCATAAAAACGAATATCTGAAAGAAAAAAAAAAATCCCAAAAGCACCAATCCAATAGCAACCACTTATGTTCGTCAGTCTCAGTTGAAAGAGGAAAAGAAGGAGGGGTGAGTAACATGAGAGTCACTCAGTGAGGTATGGGATGCTAGATCCGCAAACCATTGACTAAGTAATAGAACTTCCACTATGGAAGTTTAGCTCTAACATGAAACAAACATGGAGACTAGTACTCCTCACTGAACAATCATATGCCTAATGCACAATACAAACAATGCGCTGATAGTAGATAGCTACTCTTTGCATTCCGCATTTCCTCATAAGGATAAATGTATAACTCAAAGCGTGCAGTAGTCCATCTCTGCACTCCCGCAATCTGCGCATCGGCGACTGATACAAACGTCTTTGTACCCCCGCAATCTCATCTCACTGCTCGTCGGCGGCTTACACAAACGTCTTTGTGCACCCGCAATCACACTGCTCGTCGGCAGCTTACACAAACATCTTTGTGCACCCGCAATCCATACAGACAAACTTATATATATAAATATATAACAGTTTTAATATCACCCAATTTATTCAACCGTTGAATCCTCTAACACCCTATATCCAGTTTTATCAAACATATAATAATAATCAAAGAACACTCCAAACAGACTTGATTCACAGAGACGGATTATGCTTCAAAACTAAAATACCATGGAATTAATTCTACACTAGTACGGGATATAACGGAAATAGCCCTCACCTTAGTCACTGACTGGCATGGTCAACAGAAGATGGTTAACTGAGGCCAACTGCAACACGAGAACCAACGGCTTAAGCTCAGAGTCTCAGGAAATAAAGTTTCCAAAAATGGAAACTTTCCTAAAATGGAACCCTTTTCTAAAATAGCAACTTTCTTAAAATGGAAACTTTCCTAAAACATATCTTTTCTAAAATGGTGGTTTCCTAAAAATAGAAACTTTCATAAAATGGAAATATATTGTGTGTCTTTGCTCTCTGTGGATTCGATCCTTAAATACTACACATGATCTCTTTTGGCATGAGTAGTGTATTAAGATTATGGTTAATTTGACAGTTGATTGTTTAGGATATTTATTACCCTGCTAGAACAAAATACACACCACGTCACCACGCAACGCTCATTTCTTTTACATATTATTCTAGGGTTAGGAGAGTAGGGATGAACTCCTTAAGAGTCCTCCTGGAACTCCTTGGGTCTTTATATTATATTTATTATATTCATCTATGATTTTTGTGACAAAGATTATGTCTGAGTAGTTTTCTTGTTAGGTTTAGAGTTTATTGATGGATTAGCCAAACAATATAATATCTAGGGTGATTATTTGATCTATCAATAGAATTGTGTTTATTGCTTGTGTTTTATAGTAGCTAACTAGAATCATTATCATAGGATAGTTAGGCGCAAGCGAAAGCTTGATCTATTACCAGAATTAATCATGTTGAGCTAGGTTGCTAGAAACAAACGAGAGTTGATTTAGTTAATTTAGTGAACTCGAGAGACCATCGATCGACGCATGATTATTGCCATCGATCGATGGTCATTCTGTGTCAACAAGCAAGAGCTGAGACATCAGATTAGTTATATGGTTTATACCCTTAGCTTCTATCCTCTATAATCCACTTGCCTGAAATTCTAGATTTACCTATTTGTTAGTATTGTTTACTTACCAATCAATCAATTATCTCATATAGTTCATTTACTGCTTATTAATCTATTTGCCTAGCGTAATCGCGACTGTATTGAGTTTATTGTGTGCCCACGCTCCTTGTTGATTTGATCCATAAATACTACAATTTGACCTCTCTTGGCAAGAGTAGTTCGTAGGATTAATTTGATATAGTTTACATTGAAATACATAAAAACACGTCTGTCAAATTTGGCCCCGTTGCCGGGGAGCAAGGATTTGCAAATAGATTCAATTTGTTTGATTTAGTCTAGGTATTTTTCTTTATTAGTTTACTTACATAAAAAAAAAATCTTGTTTTCAGCTATTTACATATTAGTACCAGGAAGGAATGAGGAGAGGATTTTTGGATTTTCCAAAAAAGGAACCTGCTGATTTGTGCACGATTCATAAGTCTATGAGGACAGTCGACACCCTTCAAGGAGTGATAACTAACAAAGAGAAGCGAATTGATCGACACCAATACTTCACTGTCACCGATACTAACATCATTACATCAATTGACACCCACACTTCACAGTCGACCGATACTAACATAATGACATCAATCGACGCTCACACTCTACCATATATCGATACTATTTGCGGGAAGACAGAGAAAGACGAGGGGGCTGTTATCCATGAGCATCGATCAATAGCAGAATTGATCAAGCCTACTCAACTCTATGTTAACAGATCTGCGACTCAACCTCGAGAAATTCGGGGATCAACGGCCATATAAGACCTGCATACTTTAATCATGTGCGTGATCACCCCATTCATGGCCTTCCCCATGAAGATCCCATGGACCACCTTGAAACACTAGATGATTTTGTGTTTAGCATCCCGGAGCATGAAGGAACTATAAACTATCTCCTCTGCAAGTTGTTTAAGTATTCTCTCTCTGGGAATGTAGATGTTTGCTGAAACTTCTACCACCAGGATCTCTCACTACCTGGAACGATGTCAAGACTGCGTTTTTGACTAATTTTTTTGATGATGTGAAGGCCGAAGAGCTAAGGGTTAAGATTTTGACATTCTCTCAAGGACATACTGAAGGGTTAAGAAGTTCTTGGGATAGATTTAGGGGGAACACCAAAGACTGCCCACGTCATGGTTTCTTGGAGGTTCAACTGCTGAGATTCTTCTGCAAGGGTATTAATGTGCAATATCATATGATGCTGGATCAGGCAAGCGAAGGGAACTTCAAAACAAGGACCCCAGAGGAAGCTAGGAGACTGATTCAGAACTTTGTGTCTAGCAACAATATCAAGAATATGGATAATCACAGGATGCAATCAGGTGTTATGAATCATGACAAGATCATTGAGGTCAAGGAAAAAACTGATTATGTACATGAAGTCTCGATGGTGGAACAAGCTACAAAAGAGGACGAGAATCATAGGATAGAATCTATTATGGAACAAGTCATAAAAAATCAGCAGATGACATGTGTATACTAAAATATGAGGTTGAATTATATCCACAAAGAGTTGAATGGAAAATTTGAAGCCTTGGACGCCCATGTCATGATGCAAGACACCCAGATTTTTTAGACAGTAGAAGCTGTAAAGAAGCAAGAAGCTCTGGTTAAAGAGAAAGCTGAGACGAGCAAGAGGCATCAGGTTGATGGCATCTTAGATAATAACTTTGGGGAAGTAATCGAGCATGAGAAGCTGGAAGGTGTTTTTCTAGGCGAAAGTTTTATGTCCCTTGGCAGATCGAACTGATGTAGATCGACACCATCAGCTGAGCATCGATCAACACTATCAGCTGAGCATCGATCGACACTATCAGCTGAGCATCGATCGACACCCATTGAAGAGTGCGTATGAACAGTAAGAATTCAGAGCCACTCAGACTTCGCCACACGACACCCACATCCTTCCAGCATGTACTGTCTTAAAACACACGCCATCGATGGACACCAACAAGACGACATCGGTCGACATCAATGGGCGACCAACGATCGACAACAACATCATAGAATCGATCGAGACGCAAGGAAGAGCATCGATCGACAAACACCACCTGATATCGATCGACACTCATCATTGGACGAAGAGTCAGGTTACATGATTGATCCAGAAATGGTTGAGGAGAGAATGCACGAGTCCAAGGATTCACACCTTGCTGTTCCAAAACATCTGCAACCACCTATTTGTGTAGAAGAAGCTGTTGGGATTCACAAACGAGTGAAGTTGATGCATGACTCTGTGAAGTTTGTGGTTCCTTGTGCTATATTGAAAGTTGAATTTTCTATCCCACCAGATAGAGGTACGCATCTAGGTTCCTACAATGGGGTATTTGATGATCATAAGTTTGTGGTAGCATCTCAGAGAGGGTCGAGATGTATAGGTGAAGTCGATTAAGGGCCAGCAGAAGCAGCATCGATCGACACCGACCAGATAGAATCGATTGACTAGATACCATCGATCGACATTCATCACGGATCAGAGCAGCAAAAGTCTGAAGTGTTTCGAAATCTTTTTGATGGAGGCACCATGAGATCATAGAAGTCTAGGGGAAAGAAGAACAGGAATTCAAAGAAGAGGAAAAGGACCAAGGATAGTCCTCAGTTATCATTGATTCATCACTTCTCAAATGGTGTTAGGAAGTACATAGTGCACAGTAGATTTTTCTCGTAGCCATTTGCAAAGCTTCGAACACTCCTTATTGCTGAGATGATAGACAAATGAGAAGAGTCTATAGAGGCTTTCACAAAAAAGGTGATGAAGCTGAAAACATTGGACATTGAGAATTGTTTTGGAGCAAGTTCTCACTCTCAGCAGAACTGAGTCAGATCTCCAGAAGTCAAGCTAATGACTAAAAATAAGCGTTGAGTGGGAGGCCACCCACTGTTGGTTTGTTTTAAATTTGATTTTATTTTCATTTATTACTCATTTTTCGTTTTTATTGATTTCAGGTATAAAAAAAATGAACAGAATCGACATTGTAGCATTGACACTGTAGCAAAGATAATATAGCATCGATCGACACTATAACAAAAACATCGATCGACACTATAGCAAAACCGGCGATTGACACTGTAGCAGAACAGACAATCGACACTGTAGCTATCGACGGAGATAGTTTGCACAAAGCATTGACCGACACTTGATCATTGTTGATCGAAGGAGTAACCCTAGTATCGTTCGATCACCACTTAACTGTGTCGATCGACGGTCACCTCAGCAAGTAGGTATACCGTTTTCCTTGATTAAATTGTGTCTTTATGGTTTATTTTCTTCACCAATCTCGAACCTAATCACACTAGTGATAGTGTTGTTTAAGTCTGGGGGAGGTTTACTACTATTGTGTTTTATTTTAAGTTTTATACTTATAAAAAAAGTAGAAACTAACCAGTGTACCATCGATCGATGCTGAAGCATAACATCGATCGACCATGGATCATGACCATCGGTCGACATCAACTCATAAACATCGATCGACACTTTATTACAGAGTCTGGTATCGAGTTTCTTACTTAAACTATTTACTTATGATTTTAATTTTTCTTAACCAATTCGGGGCGGATTACACTGGGACAGTGTAATTTAAGTCTGAGAGAGGTTCGCTAAGGCTACTTTATTTGTTTTGAAATTTATTTGATATATATATATATATAAGTTTTTCAAAAAAAATTTATTGAGCCAAAGGGGGATTATGATAAAAAATTTGTAACACATGTACTTTCCAAAATAATTTAATAAATAATAACTCTGAAATCTTCATTTAATAAACCTCATAAATCTTCTCCAAACACCTTCAATCCAATATGTAAAATAAATAAAATAAATTTAATAATATTGATAAAAGCATAAAACCGAATATCTGAAAAGAAATAAATAAAATCCCAACAGCACCAATATGATAGCAATCACTTTTGTTCGTCAGTATCACCTGAAAAAAAAAAAAAAAGAAAGAGGGGTGAGTAACATGAGAGTCACTCAGTGAGAAATGTGATGCTAGATCCACAAACCACTGACTAAGTAATATAACTTCCACTATGGAAGTTTAGCTCTAACATGAAACAAGCATGGAGACTAGTACTCCTCACAAAACAATCATATGCCTAATGCACAATACAAGCAATGCGCTAATAGTACATAGCTACTCTTTGCATCCCACATTTCCTCATAGGGATATATGTGTAACTCAAGGCGTGCAGTAGTCCATCTCTGCACTCCCGCAATCTGCGCGTCACCGACTGATACAAACGTCTTTGTACCCACACAATCTCATTGTTCGTCGGCGACTTACACAAACGTCTTTGTGCACTCGCAATCACACTGCTCGTAGACGGCTTACACAAACATCATTGTGCACCCGCAATCCATACAAACGGATATATATATATATATAACAGTTTTAATATCACCCAATTCATTCAACCGTTGAATCCTCTAACACCCAATATCCAATTTTATCAAACATATAATAATAATCAAAGAAGACTCCATACAGACTCAATTCATAGAGACAGAACATGGTTCGAAAATAAAATACCATGAAAGTAATTCTACACTAGTACGAGATTTAACGGAAATAGCCCTCACCTTAGTCACTGGCTGGAATAGTCAACAGAAGATGGTCAACTGAGGTCAACTGCAACACGATAACCAACGGCTTAGGCTCAGAGTCTCAAGTAATAAAGTTTCCAAAAATGGAAACTTTCCTAAAATGGAACCCTTTTCTAAAATAGCAACTTTATTAAAATGAAAACTTTCCTAAAATATAAACTTTCCTAAAATAGATCTTATCTAAAATGGCGGTTTCCAAAAATAGAAGCTTCCTCATATAGAAATTTTCCTAAAACATAAATTCTCTAAATGGCGGGTTTCCAACTATAAATTCTTTCCAAAATTAGAAACTTCCTCTAAATAGATTCCTATAACTAGAAATAAGGTGGCAACAAACTTACTAGAAATATCTGTCAGAAGCTCGCCCGAAAATCCTACCGGAAAAACTCACTGGTGATTGATCGTCAAATAATCCAACAACTTGTCACGCACAAAGAAATACTTTGACTTGATGAGAATAAAGGGAAGAGGTGCAACTCTTTATATAGGGAAGGAAAGGAAGGAAAATTCTCTAAACTTCCGATGTGGGACGATGTTAAAAGAAAAGATGAGCTTAAGTTTAAATAAAATAATTAAAAAAAACACCATGATAACCCAAAATTAGGGTCGTTACAATTCTTCCCCACTTAATTGAGAATTCGTCCCGAATTCTGGATGGAACCGGAAAGAACTCAACTGATACGAAGGAAATGAGAACAAGATATGAGAAACAAAAGAAACTAACAAAAGCTATGTCTTCTCCTGCAAAAGAAAACAAAATCATAAACGCTAACAACTAACCGAATGATACTAGACAGAATGGTGTCATTTGTTTTCTTCCCAAACTCCCAATTCCGAAAATTTTAAAAATTGATGAAATCTAAGTCCCATAAATCGCCATCCCGGATCAAAACCGGGATGGAACCCGCTCTGATATCAAATTGTAACACCCGTACTTTTCAATATAATATAATAAATAATAACTCTGAAATTTCCATTTATTAATCCTCATAAATCGTCTCCAACCACCATAAATCCAATAAATGAAATAAATTCAATAATATCGATAAAAAGCATAAAACCGAATATCTGAAAAAGAAATAAATAAAATCCCAAAAGCATCAATCTGATAGCAATCACTTCTGCTCGTCAGTCTCACCTGAAAAAAGAAAAGAAGGAGGGGTGAGTAACATGAGAGTCACTCAGTGATGTATGTGATGCTAGATCTGCAAACCACTGACTAAGTAATAGAACTTCCACTATGGAAGTTTAGCTCTAACATGAAACAAACATGTAGACTAGTACTCTTCACAGAACAATCGTATGCCTAATGCACAATACAAACAATGCGTTGATAGTATATAGATACTCTTTGCACCCCACATTTCCTCATAGGGATATATGTGTAACTCAAGGCGTACAGTAGTCCATCTCTGCACTCCCGCAATCTGCGCGTCGGCGACTGATACAAACGTCTTTGTACCCACACAATCTCACTGCTCGTCGGCGGGTTACACAAGCGTCTTTGTGCACTCGCAATCACACTGCTTGTAGGCGGCTTACACAAATATCTTTGTGCACCCGCAATCACACTGCTTGTCGGCAGCTTACACAAACGTCTTTGTGCACCCGCAATCCATACAAACAAACTTATATATATATATATATAACAGTTTAATATCACCCAATTCATTCAAACCGTTGAATCCTCTAACACCCACTATCCAGTTTTATTAAACATATAATAATAATCAAAGAACACTCCATACATACTCGATGCACAGAGACGGAACATGCTTCAAAACTAAAACACCATGGAAGTAATTCTACACTAGTACGGGATTCAATGGAAATAGCCCTCACCTTAGTCACTGGCTGGAATGGTCAACAGAAGATGGTCAACTGAGGCCAACTGAAACACGAGAACCAACTGCTTAGGCTTAAAATCTCAGGAAATAAAGTTTCCAAAAATGGAAACTTTCCTAAAATGGAAACTTTCCTAGAATTGAACCCTTTTCTAAAATAGCAAATTTCTTAAAATAGAAACTTTCCTAAAATAAATCTTTTCTAAAATGGAGGTTTCCAAAAATAGAAACTTCCTAATATAGAAACTTTCATAAAACATAAATTCTCTAAATGGCGGTTATCCTACTATAAATTCTTTCCTAAATTAGAAACTTCCTTTAAATAGATTCCTATAACTAGAAATAAGGAGGCAACAAAACTTACCAGAAATATCTGCCAGAAGCTCGCCCGAAAATCCCACCGGAAAAACTTACTGCTGACTGGTTGTCGAATAATCCAACAAGTTGTCACGCGCAAAGAAAAATACTTTGACTTGATGAGAATAAAGGAAAGGGGTGCAACTCTTCAGAGTCCTCCTGGTTGTAGTTGATGTCCTGCGGCTGGAAACCGCTTCCTTCCATTTCATTAAACACATGATCTACATCATTAAACCCATACATTTCTGAAACTTGAATCCCTTTCATGAATGCTTCTCCATCCTGATCTTGTGTAGATTGGATGACAGGAGGATCAACAACATGATCATCATCTTTGATTACACGAGTGTGTTTGTTATATTGTTTTGGTGGACTAACCAGAACAACATCAAAACCTTCGTCGTTGTATGCTTCTCCACACTGACGTTCGGTACACTGGGGGATAGGAGGATCAACAAAATCATCAGCATCTTCAGTCACATGGTTGTGTTGGTTATTAGTTGTTGGTGGAGTTAAAAGAACAACATCAACGTGTTCTTTGGTTTTTATTTCTTGGGTGCACGCACACCCAACTGTTCTAGAGGTGGATATATAATATTTTACTTCATCGTTGTTCTCTTCCAAACATATCTGCTTCAAAGGCTTTTTCCTTGATTTAGATCTACCTGTAGCACTTGATCGTTTGCCTCTATCAGACAGCTCCCTCCTTTTGATGGACCTTCTTTGAAATCGTCATCTTCATCTGTCACGCAATCATTCCGAACAAAATCATCCCAGTAATTATACTCATACTCTTCCTCGTCTTCTTCATCTTCTCCCATATCATCTCCATTGTTTTCTAAACTGTCCACTTCCATTGATCCAGCCTGAGTGTCAATGTTAGCTTCCTTACTTTTTTCCATTGTCCACTGCCATATCTTCTCCGCAACTCTTTTCCTTTTCTACTTCACTACAGATTTGTTGATGCAGATTATCTGAAGCCGGATTAACTCCACATCTTGCTTCAACATTAGCTTCCTTATTTTCCGCATTATCCACTGTTATATCTTCTGCACAAATATTTTCTTTATCTTGTTCGCCAGAGTTTTGAGGAGGCAGAAACTCTGAAGCCGGATTACCTCCACATCCTGCATCAAAAGTTTCTTCGCTCTTATCTTGTTCCTTGGACTTTTCCACTATATTACCACACTATGAGTTAAATCCTAAAGATGTTTCAACTGCTTCAATGTGCCTCAATAAAACCGCATCATCGTTAGTAGCTCCGAAGGGTGCATTCATTTGCGACATAATAACTCGTTCCGACTGGAGAAATATCATCTTTCCTCCAACAAACTCTCTAAATGTGGTGAAAACATTAACTGATTTGTCTACTCGGTGAAGAGCCTGAATATTTTGAAATCAGTGTCAGTTGCTATCTCTACTGGTGCAGCCCCATTACCAACCATATCACTCCCTCCATCATTAAGTCAATACGACATTTCGGCCTTGATTTCCCTTCCCGAAAGACCATACTCAGCAAGAATACTTTCTTTTAACCCATCAACTCCTCTGATTCTCGAGCAATCGACTGTTCTACCTATTCTATCATTATCTATCTTGAAATCCCAAGTTCCATTGTCATACATTATCCACCGACCAGCCATAACGAAAATGTACAAATTAGAGAGACCTACATTCAAAAAAAAAAGGTTCCCGTTGAATTTAATCAAACGAGTAAGCAAACATTCAAATTCACTTTTGTATAGATTAGGGTGACAACACTGTACCTTCACTTATATTGCTACTGATTTCCTTCCCTTTACCAACAGAACTTGCACCGCAACTCTGAACTGCGATATTAGTTTCCATCAATTTCAGATTCAGTGGATGCATCTCGCCAAAATCAGAAGACCAACAACTCTTCTTCTAATAGGGTTTCTTTTTTATTATCCACTACTCTTTACTTAGTCTCACCATTAACATATAACCACATCAATATCTTAGTTTATTAATATAATCACAAACATCAAATACAATTTTTTGGCGGGACAAAATGAGGTCAAAGGACAAGTAGTTATCTATTATCTCTTTTACCAGTCACCGAAAGTTATTTTGACCGGTCTGGAAAAAAAACTACGACGGAAGGTAGGGTCACACTCGCACGTGTGGGAGACCACGTTTCAGTTTTTTTTTGCAGAGTCAAAATCGTAAGACATGTGGGTCGCAAGGTTAAAGTTGGTGGGCCAAAAATGTCCACAATTACATCTCTCTCCAATAGGTATGCAAGTTTCAAATTGAAACTTGGGCCGACCCACTTCCACAATTAAAAACTAGACGCGACCCATGTAAAAAATGGACTCGGTTTTATAGATATGTGCATTTTCTTCTTTTCTTTTTATATATTGTTATTATTATTTTATTTAAAAGATAAATTTTAATAAAATAATATACATCAATTTAGTAGCACTATATTTTTATTTTTAGCCAATTAGCTGTTTAACAAAATTATTCTAATCTTAATTTATTTTTATGTATTTTATTTTCATATTATCAAATACTTTTTATGCTACAGTAATATCACATTCTTTTAAGGCATTACATTTGTTTTGTGTAGTTTTATAAAACAAATTTTAAAACTAATAAAATAGAAATAATTTGAAATAACTATACAAAATTATAAGTAATTATGAAAATATTTTTAAAAATAAAATTTATGTTATGCATCTTTTTTCTTTGTTTTTAGCTTATGTTAAAAACCATATTCGGTTAAACCTGAAAATTTGTTAAAATTTGTCAAGTAAAACTAGTGACTATGATCAAAATTAAAATTTGATTTGTTTGAATTGAATTATAAAAATAAAAAAAATAAACTTTAAAATTATTAAAAATATTTTGTTAATATTTATCTATCAAAATCATAAAATATTTACATATATTTATAATTATATTGATATATTAATTTTACAATATAGCAAAAAAAAAAATTTTTAGTCGCACTCTTTTTCTATCAAGACTGTTTATTTTTTTTATCAATACTACACTTGTCCCGCATAATGCAAGAACCGCATTGACTTTATACACTGCTTAGATTACTAAAACCACGATTACCATTCGGACACAACTCATGAATAACACAAGTTAAAAACCACACCATAATTTGAGAAGAAATTATAGTGAGTGCGTTATTGACTAGAGCTGAACAATGAAAAAAGTTTTATTTTCTGATTTTCATGAATGGGTTATTGAGAAATACGTCCCACCACTTATAAAGCTTGTTTGATTGGTAATTTATGTGTGTTTATACTTTACCTTAGAATTACATCCCGGTTTTCACGTTGTCATTCATAACCTAATACCACACACATCTCAATATTATATTATTTTTGATTAGTAAACTAAAAGCGGATTGTGTAAATCCACTTTGAAAAATGCTTTTACTTTGTCATCATTCATACATTTAGGCACTGATTGTGTAAAACCGTTTTAAAAGTGATTTTACTCTGTCACTATTCATACACTTAAGCACTGATTGGTAATTTTACGGAATGACAGAATGACGTTTTAAACGTGATTCCGCAATTTTTTTTGCCAATCAACAAAACTTGCAGAATGAAGAAAAAACGTAAAAAAGCAAATGTGCATTTTCGTTGACAAAGATACAAAAAGAATTCATTAAGTGAAAAATGTGAGTTTTAGTAGATTGTTTACAAAATAAACACTTTCACGTTATTAAATTATATGATAATATCTTTTTTAAATTTTACATAAATAGCAATAATAAATAGTTATGTTGTAAATAAAATTATATTATAATTTTTATATAATATTAAAAGATGTCAATTTATTATTAAAATGTATTGAAAATAAACTAAATATTTATAATAAAAAGTAAATTATTTTTAATAAGTTTTAGTTATTTTCATATTTTGTAATAATTATTTAATTATTGTGTTTTTTCTTATAATAAAGTAAACATTATATAAAATAATTAATAAAATATATATATTTTGTCATTCTACAATTTTTTTTTTTGCAGTTTAATTATTTTTTTCTACAGGTTAATAAGGGCAATTTTCATATTTACCACTTTGTTGGTAACATTATTCATGTTTTCCATCACTAAAGAGATATTTCAAAAATACATTCTTCATTAAGAGACAAAAGACTTTTATACTCTTACTCTATATATATATATATAATAAATAATTATTTTTAAAAATTAAAAAATAATAATTATTCAATTTTTTCGGATTATACTTTTTCAAATTCAAATTTTTTAAAAAGTGTTTTATCAAATTTTCATTTCGAAATTCGAAAAAAAAATTTGAAACTATATTTTTTTCATTTTTAAGTATTTATTTATATACGCCCTCCGTTTTGATTTAATTGTCGTTGTAGGAAAAAAATTTGTTTCAAAATAATTGTCGTTTTAAAGTTTTAAAGCAAATTTTATTAATAAAATTTCTATTTTATTTTTCTATTGGTTGAAATATGGTTATGTGTATAGGTAATTGTGTTTTTATTTTAGAAATATACAAAATCATATGTTTTCTTAATATGTGTGTATAAACTTAGAGCGACAAATAAAATGAAACGAAAGGAATATTTATTAGAATCCTAAACTCTACATTCTAAATCCTAAATCTAGATTAGTTAATCCTAGGTTATAAATGTCGTTTTTTCTCTTTTAAAGTGAGGTAAAAGTGATTAGTATAAACATGAAAAAATTTCATGGTATTATGAATGTGTGTTTTTAACAATTTTCCTTAATAATTCTGCAATTAAGGGATGTTTATGAAATAGAGTTTTAGGCTCTAACTGGTGACCATGAAAGTAACAATAGAAACAAAAAGAAAAAGAATAAAAATGAACAAAATAATAAGGATATTTGTTCTTTATGTTCTTTTCGGAATCTAATAAGTAATAGTTTGTTTCTATGATTCTTTAAATTAAAAGGAATAATAACGAACATTGGAAAAAAATATTCTTTACAAATAGTATCAAATTTAAAGAATGAAAATGAATTAAATATTTTCAATCATTTCTTTGGTCATCATTTAGATCATTAGTGTTTTTCGTTTGTTGGTTACTTTACTTTTGTGTCCTATATTTGTCCGCTTGCCACTCACTTGTTCCCCCCTGGTGCTCCCGACAACGTCATAATCCCCATCTCTCTCAAGGCAAGTTTCCAAGTATAAATGTCTCTCTCTCTCCTTCTCCCCCTCCCTCTCCATTTATGAAGCCCAAAGAAAAAATATTCTTACTGGTTCCAGTGTTCATACAGAACAGTCTCAAATTATATGCGAATGCACCATTTACACATGAAAGAAGTACTTTAAGGATTCAAAGATATGCTTATTAGTAGTGTTTACAATTTGAGGGCTTATATATCGGGAATATAAATTGCCACTATAACCATATAAAGTTCGAAGAAAACGAAAAATATAATATCTATAATGGATCATGATATCATGATTATAATATTGAATCTCTATTATATTTTATTTATTTAGATGGCGAGAATCTTTACTCACCCACTCACTTTCTCCACCAATTTGGGATTTGACTTCCGTTCCTCTCATCTTCATCTCCCAAGTATCAGCACTCTTTCAATCTTCGTAAGCCCTTTTTCTATTCGCTGTTTACCTCTCGATCTCTGTCTTTTCATTCTGTATTATCACGATAGGTTTCTTCTATTTGATGGTTTTCAGTTGTAAAGTTTCATCCTTTGATCGGTTTCTGTATGTTCTGTTCAGTTGAACCAAATGATGCCTGATTGTATATTGGTTGGTTTTAAAACTATGGATGATGAATCTGATTACTGGAACTGTTTTGCAATCATTAGATGTTTATGTGTTTCAGTTTCAAGATCTGTAACCATGGATTCTTATGGAACTGACACGGTTGAGGAATTGCATGCTGGCTTAGACCAAACTAGTGAGGAAGAGTTTGAAACACAGTCCAAGTTAATCAAAGAGTTTATAACTATTCCCAGCATTGACAAAGCTTGGATCTTCAACTCTGGTTCTGGTAATGACCTTTCACATATCAAAGTTCTTTGAAAAGGAAAAGGTTCTTTGAGAACTTTGGAATCAAAAGTTTCACTTTATGAATGTTTTATACTGCAGGTCTTCAGGCAATGGTTACAATGAGTCAAGCAAACCTTCTGGCTAATAAGAGCAGGAAGTTTATGTTATCGGGACATATCTCAAAAGAAAGTAGTAACCTGTCTGTAAACTTTCACTGGGCGCCATTTCCTGTAGAGATGACCGGCGCATCTGCTTTTGTCCCCTCTCCATCGGGTCTGAAGCTCCTTGTAGTTCGGAATTCTGTTAACGAATCTCCTACAAAGTTTGAGATATGGAGTTCGTCTCACCTAGAGAAGGAGTTTCATATTCCACAGAAAGTTCATGGCTCTGTATATGTTGATGGATGGTACTGTACTTTTCTTTTTGGTTTATTTCAAAGTCAAGGTCTTGGAGAAGTAGAAAAATGAGTGAGGCTTGTGTTTGTATGTATGATGCAGGTTTGAAGGAATCTCTTGGAACTCAGATGAGACTCGTGTTGCTTATGTTGCTGAGGAACCATCTCTTCCCAAACCTACGTTTGACCATCTAGGTTATTACAAGAAAGACAATTGTTTGGACAAGGATATTGGAAGCTGGAAAGGTCAAGGAGATTGGGAAGAGGAATGGGGAGAAGCATATGCCGGAAAAAGACAGCCTGCCCTGTTTGTTATCAATGTTGACAGGTTTCATCAATCTCTCTCCATGAAAAATAAAATAACAAGAATAATTACTCTTTACATTTTCTGATTGCTGTCTCTCTATTTTTGCTAGCAGTGGAGAGGTCGAGCATATCAAAGGAGTTCCAAGATCGATAAGTGTTGGACAGGTTATTTGGAGTCCAAGCAGTAAAGGCTCAGCTAAGTATCTAGTTTTTTCCGGATGGTTAGGAGATAAAAGAAAGTTTGGTATTAAGTACTGCCACAACAGACCATGTGCTGTTTATGCAATTAGACTCACAGATGACCCAAAGTGAGTATTTCGCTTCTATAACGCAGTAGAATACAACTCAATCATTACTTGTTTCCGAAATATAGTTGATAGAGTTTGCCTTCGTGTTCCAGAGATGATGCTAACGAAGCATTCCCTATTCATAATTTGACTAAAAGCATAAGCAGTGGTTTTTCCCCACGGTTCAGGTTTTATCTTATGAACTTCTTTCTTTGCCTTTTCAACTTATTTATTTGTTAAAAAGAATTTGGTCTCCTTGGTACTCTGTTTATAACTGAGCCATCTTACAGAACATATGTTAAGCTTTTCCTTTATTTTATAGCAGTGTTGATGTGAAATGTTTTACTTCATATTCTCTTTTCTTCTCTCACAGCAAAGATGGTAAGTTTCTTCTGTTTCTATCGGCAAAGACCGCTGTTGATTCTGGGGCGCATGTGGCTACCGAGTCACTTCACAAGATTAACTGGCCAAGTGATGGGAAACTTCCTGAGTCAACAGATATTGTTGATGTGGTGAGATAATACGGACCTTTTTCTCCCTGTAAAGACTTCAAACTTTCTTTGAGCTCACCACTTTTTGTTTATGACAACTTATAAATCTTTCTACACCAATAATAGTTGTCTTCAGAATCTATACTATTAAAAAATCTACCTATGCAAAGTTGTTTGGACCCTTTCATTTAATTCATTATTTTTTGGTCCTACCTAATATTTCTCTAACTAAACATACAATAGTTGATGCTCTCTAACTATACATACTTTACTTTTATTATTTATACAATATTTTTTTGGTATACAATATTTTTTTGATATATAATATTTACTTTTACTATCTATACATACCTTATTTTTACTATCTATACGATATTGTTTTCGAAATATTATACCAAAAGATAAATATTTAAGAGAACAACTTTTAAATATTATAGATATATAATAAATATTATAAATTTATTTAATATTTATCTTTATAATCAAATAAACAATTCTAGTAGTAATTAAACTAAACAACTGTTATCCGAATACATATTCTAATGCAGATTCAAGTTGTGAATTGTCCTGATGATGGTTGTTTTCCTGGCCTCTATGCTACCGGCCTTCTGGGTGATCCGTGGCTGTCAGATGGACGTACTCTTATGTTGTCTTCCTACTGGCGCAGTTGTAGAGTGATACTCAGCCTAAATTTGCAAAGGTGACTAATGAATAGATATGAAAAGTTTTGAAGTTGGCTTCCTGCTTCTGTGCTAACTCATGATTAAAAATTATCTTGTGGAATTGCAGTGGTGAACTATCACGTGTCAGTCCTAATGATTCAGATTATTCATGGAACGTTCTCGCGCTAGATGGTGATGATATTGTTGCCGGTAACACCTTTGAGCAAGCTCTTAATCTCTGTTACTAACTGTGACAAATGTGACCTTACTTACACAACTGTTTTTATTTTGCTGAGCAGTGTCTAGCAGTCCAGTGAGTGTTCCTGAAATTAAGTATGGAAAGAAAGTTCTTGATCCAGCTGGGAAGCCTTCATGGCAGTGGTCAAATATCCAAAAACCAATATTTAAATGCTCTGACAAGGTTGAATCCTATTTGCCAAATCCTCTTGTTGCAAATGATGTTAAGCGTTTTATTTAGTAATCTTGTTGTTTAAACCGCCGCAGGTCACGTCAAGGCTTTCATCTCTTCAGTTTAAAATTCTGAAAGTTCCCATCAGTAATGTTTCTGAATGTCTTACCGAAGGTACTTGAACACTCGATGTTGTTTTTACAAACAAGAAATTCATTTCAAGTTGTTTGTTGTTTTTGTGATAAGCTTTCTGACTGATTTCCATATAATCAAGGGGCCAAAAAACCTATTGAAGCTATATATGTATCGTCTTCGAAGTCCAAGGAGAATGGGAAATGTGACCCTTTAGTTGTTGTTGTCCATGGAGGCCCTCACTCGATTGCACCATGCAGCTTCTCCAAGTCTTTGGCCTATCTCTCCTCAATAGGCTACAGTCTGCTGGTTGTAAATTACAGGTTCGCTTACCAGTATACAGCTCAATTTTCCACTAAGTTCATCACCAACCTTCTGGAGATCCTAACTAAGTGTTTTGGTGATTCATTTTGAGTTGAAAGGGGTTCGTTGGGATTTGGGGAAGATGCGTTGCAGTCTCTACCTGGAAAAGTTGGGTCACAGGACGTGAACGATGTGCTCTCGGCTGTAGACCATGCTGTTGAAATGGGACTTGCAGACCCGTCTAGAATAACCTTGCTTGGTGGTTCTCATGGTGGGTTTCTGACTACACACTTGATTGGCCAGGTACTGTTGTTCACACACCTTTGAAGTGATAGCATCGTAACGTAAATCATCATCCTTATACACAAAGTTTTGCTATAGGCGCCAGATAAATTTGTGGCAGCAGCTGCAAGGAATCCTGTATGCAACCTTGCATCAATGGTTGGGATTACGGATATACCTGATTGGTGTTTCTTTGAAGCCTATGGTGACCGGACTCACTATACAGAAGCCCCATCACCCGAAGATATGTCTCGGTTTCATCAAATGTCTCCTATATCACACATCTCAAAGGTCAAACCACACCACTTCCGTTCTTCTTTGATAAGTTTGAAGACATTCATTTAATGATCCTTCTTGTGCAGGTGAAAACACCCACTTTGTTTCTCTTGGGAACTATGGATCTCCGTGTTCCCATTTCAAACGGATTTCAAGTAAGATCAATCTGTAAACTCTTTCAAGTTTGCAGATCCAAAACATTATTGGTAATGTTGTTTATTCATGTATTCTTGATTTGTATAGTACGTGAGAGCGTTAAAGGAGAAAGGAGTTGAGGTTAAAGTGTTAGTATTTCCCAATGACAATCATCCCCTTGACAGGTAAACACAAACAAACAAATGCTGTTATTGTTTATAGCTGTAGCATCTCTCTTAGAAAGTTTGTTCATAGCTAACGCATCTTGTGATTGTTTTATTATACAGACCGCAGACGGATTATGAAAGCTTTCTCAACATTGCTGTATGGTTCAACAAGTACTGCAAGCTGTGAACACCTCATTTCTTTTTATTTTCGAACTACTGAGTTTATTAAATAAAACGAACTTTTAAATAAAAGAAACTTTGTTTTGTGCGTTTATTTAGTCTGGCTTTCGATTGCTTGCAACAAAGACGTGACTTACGGGTTAGACTTTAGAGCAAGGGTACTTTCAGTTTATACCATAAATATGTTGAAGATAATATAGCTTGGGAGGTGCTTCTGGCTTCTGCAAATGGAAAACTTGATTAGGGGCAATTTAAACTCCGAAAGACTTGGTAAAAATATTCAATGGTCAAAAAATTTAGGCAGCAAAATATATAAGATTGTAATGGTACACTAGCAATAAACGCCCCATTAATATTCTATATATTGATTATTTTAATAATTTGATAAGCATCTGACTTGTTAAAACATAAATAAATTTTTACAATAATATTTGTAATTATTGTTTTTCTTTGTCAACTTCTTATTTCATTGCATAATTAAAGTAGGGCAATTCTCTTAAATAGCTTTTTTTAAGTTTTTGTCACAAAAATAGCCTAGAAAAATAAAATGACCAAAGTAGCATTTTTTTTTTGAAATTTTCATTTTTTTAACTTTTTTTTTTGAAATTTGAAACCCTATCCCCAAACCCACCCTTTAACTCTAAACCCTAAAGTCTAAATTAGTTAACCCTATGGATATAAATACATATAAATAAGATTTTTAGCTTCTAAAAAAAACTATTTTAGTCATTTTCTTCCTTAAGAACTATTTTTGTGAAGAACAAACTAAAAGAAGATATCTAAGGGAATTTCTCATTAAAGTATTACAATTGACTTTTGATTAGAACCAAGTTACAATATATTCTTGCATGGTACTCTTGGTTTTATTAGCTAGTTGATCTGCATAGTGGATAAAGTTTCTAGAAACCCATTGGAAACATAAATTGTTGAAGCAAGAGAAAACTAATATGTCTTTTACAATTGGTGTTGCCTCGTTGATATTAGAGGTACAAACTGATTCCCAACTTTCCAAAGAAAAATACTTCACATATGCTATTTTCTTAAGACACTGGTTTGGCAAGCAACAAGAAATAAACTGCCAAAACATAACCGTAGTGTAGATGACATAGTTTAACAGTTTTAGTCTCGCTTCAAAAGAAACATGCTTGACAGTCCACGAAGAAAACTGAGAGTGGACGTGTCTAACAAGGGCTGGTAGTCCGCTGGAGATAACTTCCATCATTGCCATCGTACTCGCTGTTGAAATTTGCGGCAGTGCAGCTATTAACGCGAGCTGGTTTATGTGATGAAACTGTGGTAGTGGAGGAGTGATGGAGTTAGGAAATGAGTTTGAGCTTTCTAATCTCGAAGCTATGTGAAAATTTAACAGCACATCGGATACTACAACCGTTCAACTGCTGCCGGGACTGGCGGTTGGCTTAACAACTTCTACGGTAGACTCCATATCTAAAACTATTAGCTTTTTTTTTTCACTTTTACAATAGTTTATTTAGGTATTGGTTTTTAACTAAAAATAAATAAAAATAGTAGATTAAGAAAAAGAAACAAGAACCGAAAAAGGAAAATATTTAATAAAAATAATAATATTAAGATCTAAACAAAAATTATAACTGATAATTACATCACTAAGACCATCAAATACCAAAACATTACATAATGTATTCCCTTATGTTTGCTTCTATAATTTTTTTTAAAAAAATATTTTTACCAAATGCCAAAACATTCCATAATATATAAAATATGAAAAATACATATACTCACAATATTAAACAAGTGAACAAAAGTTTTTTTTTTTAAAGATATTTGTTTCATTTCAAATTTCAACCGCTAGACAAAACACTAATCATCAACTACCAAAACACTCCATCATGTATTTTTAAGTCATACAAATTTTGAACCCTTTTCTTTAATGTATCATATTATAAAAAGCAACATTTACTTTTTAAAACCAAAATCCTCTTTAATTGGTGTTGATCTCTGGTGGTAAAATTGTTGCTGTTAATGTTGGATTATCTTCAGAGAATCTGTTATCTGCTATCGCTGTATTGGCATCCTTTTTTGAAGATATGAATATTTCCTTCGCAATATTGCAAAATTTTCTACACACAAATAAAAATACTCACTAAATTCTGCCAATAATCAAGAAAAAAGAAAGCAAAAACTTACGGCCACGGATCGTTTCCAAGGGTCATCATATCTCCATCATTATCTATGAAAAATATTCTCCGTTGATTGTGCATATACAACTCGCCTTTGATATCAAAGAGTCTTTCTAGTTCATCGATCAACTTATTGTATCCATCAAAAATAGTTAAATCCATATATCTTTCTATGGCACCTTCCATATGGACCTGATCAATAACCAAATCAAGAGAATATGAACTTTATAGTTATCTTAATCTATTAAAAACCAAGAAGATTTAACTAAAATCTTAACATTAGAATAAAATTATGGATGCAAGCTATATATATATATATATATTAAATTTACCTTATAAGCAACATAAATTTTTACTAAAACCTATGTTTTCTAATATTTTAATTGTACATAATAATAGTTTTAAACTTGACTAATAAGTAATAAATAAGAAGATGGGGATCTTTTTCATACCTTAGTAGGACTTCTAGTTTGGATGTGGTCAACCTTTTCTTCTTCAAAGATTTTAGAAATCTTAGATTTCTTATACGATTCAATTTGTTCCATGGGACTCTTTGTATTAACGGAAACCGTTAGATCAACTCCAAACAGTCTGTAGCTAGTAGTTGCGGTTGTGGTTGACGTTTCTTTCATTGCTTGACTCATTTGCTCATTGTAGTTTTGTTTGTACATGGTAGGGAATGAGTATCTCATGGAAGATTGTATGCTTGACTGTCCAACTTCTTGGCCTTGGGTCATTGTAGGAGCCCACATACTTGAACCTGTAAACATAAATAGAATGATAACTAATTCACAAAGAAGTTTTAATTTATTGAGCAGTGTTTACTTACCAAACTCATGTACTTCACTTTGACGTTTATGTTTTAGGAAATCTGACTTGAGAATATTTGATGAATGTGTTAACGGCTCAATCTCCCATGGAGATACCTTATTAGGTCTTGGAATTGTTGCATCTCCATCCCATTGCACCTATAAAATAAAGTTATTGGATATTATATATTACTCTTATAAAAATATATTATATATAATAAAATTAAGTGGAGCTAATACTAATCTTACTTCTAGACTTCGCCATTCTGAATCCTTCCAATGAGTGGAGAAATCTCTCACTCCTACTATTGTTCCATAGTATCTATTGTTGTAAAACCATTTGTGTAAGTAATCATATTTTTAAAAAACGTAAAATAAATGTTCAAGATTTACCTTATTTCATTAAAATCTTTTCCATCGAATTTCATCGAAAATCTGGAGCCTATGCTAAACTTCTTATTCACTCCATCTATAAATTTATTGAAGTTGACAACAAATTGGCTCGACCTGATATCATCACATCAAAAATAAATAAAATGTAATTGTTAAATAAAATATTTTCATAATGTTTAACTAGAGTAACAATTTTTTTTATTTACCTTGGCTTATAGAACACAACGAACATGCCTTTTCTTTTAATAGCATCCAGTGCAGTAACAACTACACCATGGTGCATACTCTGTTTTGAAATTACAGATGATGGTATGTTGCATTTCTGATGAGCTGCTTTTCTGATTCCAACTCTCGATTCTCCATTCTCTCCTCTAGAATAACAAATAGTTAAATACAAAATTCAAGAAACAAAAGGGATTTAAATAGAAAATAGGTATATTTTACCGAAGGAATACAAAAGAGTCTCCAACAACCAATTTCTTTTCTTTTGCAAACTCATTCCAACCAGATGTGAAAAGATGTCTTTTTGGTGTACCTTGTTGATTGTTTGTAAGCAAAATATCAATCAGTAATAAATATCCACAAAATTTTATATGAAATAAAATTAATAAACCTCTAAAAGTGTGTTTAAAATTCCATTCATGACCATGAATATCTTTAGCAACTATCTCTTGACTTGGAGTTGGCTGAGACATATCCTAAACACATTCAATATAAATGTTATATAATTATTTACAGTTTCCAATAATGTAAGCAAAGCTTAATACCAGCAGGGGAAGACATTCAATGGCATGTCTTTTAAGCAAAACAAAACCACCAATTTTGCGGGTATCAGAAGCACTTAACACCTTGGTGAAATAGTTGATGTTTTGTATGTTGTTTTCGTTTTCAGGAAAAGGGATTTCAACTTCCTAACAATATAAAATTAATTAATATTATTTAAACGAGATTGTAAGAAAAGATTATGTTAAAATAATTAAAATCTTATTTTGCTACTCACAGATATATCAGGCAACAAAGAAACTTCTGCATAAATTTCATCAGTATTGGTCTCTACCTATGAACATACATTAAGTACCCCAAAGCAATATCAGTTACGGTAGGAATCATTTTATATCATGTGTATTTTATAAACAAGAAACATATAATCAAAAAGACATACCTTAAGGTTGATACTAAAAACATTACAACTAATTTTTGAAGGAATTTCAAAAATTGGTTTTAGTTGACAAAGGTCGTCGTTAATAGAGGTAACTAGCTGGTAATACCATCAAATTTGTTGAGTTCTTACAAATCAAAACATAAATAAAATAATATAAAAGTTTAAAAAATATATTTTTTTTAAATTTACCTGTTCTATATGCCCTTGAGGAAAGTAATATACTTTCTCTCCAATTTCTGGAGGAACAAACAGAGGTCCAGCACATAACTTCCATAATTGTTCGTCCAAGTAATTATTGGTTCCATCAATGGCTAAAAACAAAGAAACTTTATTAGGGATACATGTTTTTCATCAATCTAAAACCAAACTCAAATCCAAAATTTTCTCTTATACCTAAAGATTCAGGTTGCGCATGCATGATTTGATAACTCGCCATCTGTTATTTTACAAACACTTGCTAAGAACTTTGATCTTTATTTATTTTCGTTTGAAAGAGTGTGTTTTCTTAACATGTAAATCTTACATTATAAAATATTTGTAGGTGAAAAATATTCAACCTTCATTAATAAATATACGGATATGATTTTTGGCTAATAACTTTTACTAGTTACCAAAAGTATCTGGTCAAGATGTATCTTTTAGAAATATCGAAAGTTCTTTAATATCAATAAATTATGTTTCTAGATATCAATAAATTATACTTCTTAAAACTTTCTTTAAGCTATTATTAACAAAAGATTTTTCTCTCTAGCCGCATCCCAAGATAGACTTGCCAACCTTCTTCCTTGCCCCCTGTTTTCACCTCACCCACCCGGTTTGTTCCTTTTTTGTGGGAAGTTCAATTTTATTCCTACCTGACCCACCTCATCTACCTAGTTTTCTTTTCTTCTTTGGGTTTAAAATTTAAAACCTTCTTGAAATTCGTGCCAACAAACTCTTAACTTCCCCGATGCTTGGAAGACAACCACCTTCTCACCAAGATAGATATGCAGCACCACATCCCTTTGAAAAGCTTCATGAGTTGCCGGAGTTTCCTCAAAATCTCATCATGAAACCTCTGCTAGAGTTTATGGAACTCCTCTAGGCAGCCTTAATTCTGCTACAGTTTACTTCTTCTTCAGTCCCTTCTCGTGAATAGCTTCTATACAACCGACAATATCCTTTCATCAGCCAATCATCTCAAACTCATACTTCATTGAATATCTCTTGCACTTTCCTTGCTCCTCACATCCCGACTCATATATATGTGGAAACCAAAATTTGTACTGTCAAATTTGTAGCTTTCTTTCAAGGAACAGATTCTTTGTGGAACCACACAAACACGAAATCAAGGAAAAGACGAAAAAGATATGATGAGATTTTTTTATTAATTTGGACTGAACCTTACGAAAGGCTACCCACGTGCCCCTTTTAAGGATCAAACCGAACATAATTCAATTTACAAAGAGTTGAACAAGAGATCAATGCTTTTGCGACGTTCGTCTAGTGATCGGGTGCAAGCAATATAAAACAAAGCATGTCGAAAATCAAGCCAAAGGTTTCTAAGTGCGGAGAGTTTCTGTAGCGAAAAACTTCTTTTTCTTCTCTGGTTTGCCTTTGTTTATATACTCCTCCAAGTTCGACTGAGTTTCCTATTTGCGGAAGATTCGTATCTTCCATTTTCCTTCCATCTTGCCTTAATATTCAGGATTCGAGTTTATCCTTCTCGGAAATATTCCATTATCTTGTTTTCTTCCATTATCCTCTCCAAATAAGGATAAACCGTCTTTGACATTGGGATGATTCTTGACTTGTGTCTTAAGTGAGCTTTTCATGTTTTAAGTCGTTTTGGATCGTTGTGTGACTTATGCGTTTTTACGATATTTATCAGAAAAATCATCAATTCGCATGAAGTTGCGTTTTTTGTGCCATTGTTAGATGAAATGATAAAATTCATTTTTTGTCAAAAACATCTGGTGTTCAAGTTAACCTTTTTTTACTTGACGTTTTGTTAATTTTACGGGAAAACAAGGCATTCCTTGTTTTAAGTATATTTTCAACTGCAACTCTGATTGCGGCAAAACAAAGATCGTGTAGGAAAAAAGTCACACGAGAACATGATGAACATAGAAATGGGCGATGACGAAAAAGAGGGGCATGATGGTGATGAATAGTAGCAATGAAGCCATGAGGGCAATGGATAATGGTGATGAGGCCATGATCGCGATGAAGAGTGGCGATGAGGGAAGAGTGAGGGAGCTTGGGGTGATGAACTGTGGCGATGAATACCGAGAGAGATCTTAAGGCAATGAAGTCTTGGAGGTGACGAACAATAGAGAGCTCGAGGGGCGATGAAGTAGAGTGTTCAGGTCCCTGCAATGTGGCATGGCGATGTGGAGTGAGAGAGTGGCCATGGGCACTACCGGGAGATGTAGAGTGTGAGGGCGATGAGACATGGAAATGAAGAGACAGGAGAGTAACACAGGTGATGAAACCATGGCAATGAAGAGAAAGAGAATGAGTGGTGGCGGTGAGGAGTGAGAGAGGATGATGAGGGCGATGAGGAAAGGAGAGAGGACAGAGGATGGTGATGAGGTCATTTCAGAAGTTAATGCAATTCAGTTTGAATGCAATTGGAACAATCTGGTTTGATTTAAGCAAGAAGAAGTCACATGAACGCATAAGGAGTTTTGTAGACCTGTCACTATCACCAAGGAAGGCTGTGCCTCTCCTCTTTTTCCTTTCTCCTTCTCTGGACGTGCCAGTCTGTCCACAACAGCCTGCTCTATACCAGTCTGTCCAGCCAGTTATGATCTTCATTTTCCTACAATATTAGTAGTGAATTTCCATGTTATATTAGTTATTTAATGTGCTTGTAAGTCATGTGAGTTGCTTGTAACTTGGCTATAAACATATGTAACTCACAAAATTCCTAAGGAGAATTGAACCTCCTCCTTCAATTACTCTCTGGTTCATAGTTTCATAATCTCTCATACTCTCTGAAGTGTTAGTTAAGTATATCCTTCAACAAATCTCTAGTTACTTCATTCTCTTAGTCTATTATTCTCACTTAAACTCCCACAACACTCTCTTTTTGATTCTCGGTCTTTCTGGTCTAAACTAAATCAGAAGCTGATTCTCTTCACCAAAATCATTGTATATTTCATTCTTACCAACTTATGTATGTTCTCACATGGTATGAAAGAATAAAAGCTCCTGAAAACCTTTCTAACTTCCGCAAAATCTCTGTCAAAATTTATCTTCAAAAGAAAAAAAAAACTGTCTTGGATACATCCACTGGTCCAAAGGTATTCCAGAAGGGAATAACCTCACCAAAACTCAAGATAGGAGAGTATATAAGTTTCTGAAACTCAAGGAAGCCTCATCTCAGTTCAGCAAGCTTCATCAAAGTTTCAGTTTCCAGTTCTGTCTCTTGTAAAACCAGTGGGTACATTCTCTTGTCTACTGGTCCAAACTCTCCAAGATGGAGAGTGCAAGTAAAATGGCGACTTCATAGACTACTAGGGGTCCAAAGAAGAAACCAAACCACCTCTTCTGTTCCAAAATGCTGAAGAAACTCCATGGAGAAAATCATTTTTGGAGCAAGGTCACTGAAGAAGCTTCAAAGCTAGGCTGTTCAAACTATTATCTGGCCAACAAAGCTGAAGCTCATTTTTTGATCCCCAAGACCCACGACCAGAAAGAGGACATGAGGGGTTTAAAGTGTATCCCTGACCAGATGGAGAGAATCACGAAGAAGAGGTGTTGGATTTTCAATATACACCTCAAACAATTTCAGTGTCAATAAGCCCCCATGGGCTGGAGGTTCAAGAAACCAACAGTGGTTCTTGATAAGTTGTGCCCTTAAATAAAGAGCAAGAAGCCCATGTATTCAGAGCCTACAGAAGATGTACATTGCTGACCATGGAGAATGGCCACTGCCCAATAACACTTTGGACACTGATTGTGTTCATTAAGTCCCAAGATGGTAGAGAGGAAGATTGATGCTGTGGAGAGATAGATCAAAAGTGACTTACCTGATGCCAAGAGGGTAGACAAGAAGTACACTCAAGAGAAAATCCCACAATTCAAGCCAAGAGGGTTGTGGTCTGAAGGTGTTGGTTGTCATTGGCTTTCAGCTTCAAGCTTGACTATATACTCTCATTCTCAAGTCAAGCTTGAGGTGAGGTGTTAAATGAGAAGCCAATGGCCCATTGTTTAAGCTGAAGCAAATGTTACAAGTGGAGGAAGACCACGGATATTCTTGGCTTAGCAAGGAGAAGGTTGTTCACTAAAAATATGGTAGTTGACTCTTTGCAAAGTCTCCATACCAAGTCTGTTTTACAAGTTACTTTGCAAGGCCATTCTGATGAAGGAGGAAATGGAGGACTCAAGTAAAAGCCAAGAGGGCAAACACTCCTCATTATCATCCCAAATACATGCTGGCTTGATCTCAGCCTATGAAGAAGGCAAGAAGTCATAAGCAAGGGGGAGACAAGCTGTGAAATATAAAGAAGGTTCAATAGGAACCGGTTTGAGTGTGAAGCAAGGAAAGGAGTGGCATGCCTTACTTGCCAATAAAGTTTGTGAATACCCGAGATGGATGCTTGTACTCTTTTTCCCTATAATTAGTTTTTTTATGAGACAAGTAATATCAGTTGCAAGCTTGCCGAAGGATTCCTATGGTCAAGCTTGAAGGGAGTATTAAAATAATGAAAGAAAGAGAAGAAGAATTAAGCTGGATCAAGGTTCAATTTGGGACAGCAAAGTAAGAAGATTTGAAGATGTATGTACAGTTCATCTAAAACCTAACCAGACTGAGTTGGGAAAACATTGTGGACGTGAATAAAGCTTCAGAAGTCAAGGCAATTCAGTGTGAATGCAATTGGAACAATCTGGTTGATTTAAGCAAGAAGAAGTCACATGGGTGCATAAGGAGTTGTGTAGACCTATCAGTATCACCAAGGAAGGTTGTGCCTCTCCTTTTGTCTCTTTCTCCTCCTCTGGACATGCCAATCTGTCAACAACAGCCTCCTCTATACCAGTCTGTCCAGCCAGTTCTGATCTTCATTCCCCTACAATATTAGTAGTGAATTTCCTTGTTATATTAGTTGTTTAATGTGCTTATAAGTCATGTGAGTTGCTTGTAACTTGGCTATAAAGCCCCCACATGTAACCCACAAAATTCCTAAGGAGAATTGAACCTCCTCCGTCACTTATTCTCTGGTTCATATTCTCATAATCCCTCATACTCTCTGAATTGTTAGTTAAGTCTATCATTCAACAAATCTTTAGTTATTTCATTCTCTTAGTCTCTTATTCTCACTTAAACTCTCACAACACTATCTCTTTGATTCTTAGTCTTTTTGGTCCAAACTAAACGAGAAGTTGATTCTCTTCACCAAAATCATTGTCTATTTTATTCTTACCAATTTCTGTCTATTCTCTATGTAGAGTGTTTGTCTCTACAAATTGATGTACTAGAAAAACTCTTTGCGCTCAATCATAGTATCTGAGGAGTTACATTAAACTTTATTCCTGAGCAGTCTTGCTTAAATATTAACAATTATTATCATTAATCAACAAAGATATAAGACCCATATCAACCAAAAATAAAGTGTTAACTGGATGAGAGTCAAAGTATTAGAAAAGAACTTGATGGTATGAACCCTGTAAGAAACTCGCATACCCCTTCATCAATATTTACTGAAATATATCTTTTTCCCTTTGGTATTAATGGAAATATATTTTCTAAGTTTCACAATAAGATCATAATGTTATCATGAAGTTGTTGGATGACATCTTCATTTCAAGTACGTGTGTTCAGATCCCTGAAAAATATTCCAATGGTTTGTGTAATGGAAAAGTAAACACATTAGCTAATTACTAATTAAGAAAGTAATTATTGATATTAAAAATTAAATAATATTTACATGTGAGTGCTTCATGTACATTTGTTAGAAGCAACTCAACAAATGCAAATATAAGTAGTTGTTGCACAAGTACATCAAAATCATGATTCTTCATCCCTGAGAATTTTTAACCTTGTTCAACACATCTAGAGAGATTTCAAACATAAGCATCATGGAACTTCACTTTTGATGCCACCTAGTTGAACAACACCGCTTTTGCTTCCGATGAAATCTGAATATGAGAACTATAATTTTCTCATTGTTTTGATATATAACTCACTTCTTGTTCAAATATAAGGTAAGTTGATGAATCCCTTATGAGGAGATCATTTTCTCTCTGGTTCTTTGAAGGAAGATCTGATGGTTTGGATGACAAAAAATGATTGTTTCTGATGAATATGATGATTATTGTGATAGATAGAATCAATATGGGGATGAACTTCAGTGAGGATCAATGGAACTGATCAACAGTTGTGTAGATGTGTCTTTGATCAAGAGAATGAACTCTGTTTAGAATCAAAGTCAAGTTTTGCAATCAGAGAATAAACTCTTAGCAAATTCAATGTTGAAAGATGAACAAGAGATTCACAGATTTAGAGAGAGGTTTTGATAAAAATGTAACTAATGTTTGTGAAACACCAAAGAGAGGATAAGTAGCAAAACAGAAAATGAAAGGTCCAAAATATTAAGGGAATTTCGAAAATAATAGAAATAAAAGAAAAAATATCTTATGTAAGTCTAAAGACTGAATAAATGAAGAGTTAGCTTGGTTTGACTTGATTTGCAACTTGATCTGGGCCTGGTTCAAAGTAAACCAAAACATCAATTGATTTTCTTCAGCCTTTTGGTTTGTGATCTAGTAATTGGACCTTTAGACAAAAAGAATAGATCTTTGTCTTGATTATTTTGGGCTGAGTAAGATATATCCGACCCATGAGAAAGATTGAGTCTAAGTTTATCATCTCCTCCTAAGCCCATCATGCCTTGAGCATCAATCTGGTTCAGTTCATTTAGCTCCTCTTCAGTGTCACTCTCATTTAGCTCCTTTCCAGCAACTGGTTCAATCATGGTTGCATAACCCCCTCCTCCTTTGAAATGATTTATCCTCAAATATGTATCTCCTACATCAAAAGGAAACATGTTAAGCACAAGACATATGACCAAGCAGAGAAACATGTAAGCAACATCAAAGGGAGGTTTTAGAATGGAACTTCCTTGGAGTTTTGAATCCATTTTTCTCAAGTACTTCCATCTCCATAGTTCAGGCTGATAAGCATTGTGATTGCCATTGTTCCTTTCTTTCTTTTGTGACTGATGCTGTTGTTCCTGAATACTTAAAACAAAGCATAGAGACCCAGTGTTATAAGTGCAATATATATTTTGTTTTAGATCAAAAAGCAAACATTCTTTTCTCAGAATATGTAGCTTAAATTTCAGACATTAATGGTGCAGATCAAAGAACGTATTATACACCAAAATGTTATCAAGGCACAAAAGAAAGAAAGGAACAATGGCAATCACAATGCTTATCAGCCTGAACTAAGGAGATGGAAGTACTTGAGAAAAATGGATTCAAAACTCCAAGGAAGTTCCATTCTAAAACCTCACTTTGATGTTGCTTACATGTTTCTCTGCTTGATCATATGTCTTGTGATTAACATGTTTCCTTTTGATGTAGGAGATACATATTTGAGGACAAATCCTTTCAAAGGAGGAGGAGATGATGCAACCTCGACTAAACCAGTAGTTGGAAAGGAGTTAAATGAGAGTGACACTGAAGAGGAGCTAGATGAACTGAACCAGAATGATGCTCAAGGCATGATGGGCTTAGGAGGGGATGATAAAATTAGACCCAATCTTTCTCATGGGTCAGATATATATTACTCAGCCCAAAAAAAATCAAGACATAGACCCATTCTTTTTTGTGTAAGGGTCTAATTACTAGATCACAAACGAGAAGGCTGAAGAAATCAATTGTTGTTTTGGTTTACTCTGAACAAGGCCCAAATCAAGTTGCAAATCAAGTCAAACCAAGCCAACTCTTCACTTATTCAGTCTTTAGACTTGCATAAGATATTTTCTCTTTTATTTCTATTATTTTCAAAATTCTCTTAATATTTTGGACCTTTCATTTTCTGTTTTGCTACTTATACTCTCTTTGGTGTTTCAGAAACATTATTCCTCTTTTTTTATCAAAAACTCTCTCTAAATCTGTGAATCTCTTGTTCATCTTTGAACATTGAATTTGTTAAGAGTTCATTCTCTGACTGCAAAACTTGACTTTGATTCTAAATAGAGCTCATTCTCTTGATCAAAGACACATCAATACACGTGTTGATCAGTTCCATAGATCCTCACTGAATTTCATCCCCATATTGATTATATCCATCACAACAACCATCATCTTAATCATAAAAAATCGTTTTTTGTCATCCAAACCATCAGATCTTCCTTCAAATAATCAGGGACAAAAGGATCTCCTCATAAGGGATTCATTAAATGGTATCAGAGCAGATTTGAAGGCTCTTGATCTGGATTTGAATCTGAAACTCTCAAAAATCTGGGTTTGATTTCTTCTTCTTTGTTTTGGGGTATCTTTTCTTTTTGCTTTGCAATTTTCTCATAAAGTTCTTATCTTTCTATATGTGTATCTGCAAGAGGGCCAACCAGATTTAAAAAAAAAATGGAAAAGATTTTTAAAAAAAGTTGAAGAGAAATCCAACTTGGTTGAAGAGAAATCCAACCTCTGGTGGTAAAGCCTCTTGCAAAAAAAATATTGCAATCTTTCGATCTCCTTTTTCTTTTATGGGGTTGGGGAATTGATCTCTAAAAGATTGTTCTTTGTTTGTTGCTGAGCTACTGGATTCATAGAGAAATTTCACAGAAAAATCAGAGAAAAACATTTGAGAGAAGTGAGGCTTCGGCTATATGTTATTGTGCTAATTTTCTTGTTGAGTTTCTTAACATGAAGCCATGTCTGGAGGAAGCAATGGCAGGAGGAGACGTCCTGAAAAGGAGTTAAATTACAACCTGTTTGACTCTGCTACAAAGGCACCCTTGGAAAGAAGAGAAAAGTCTATGAGAAAAAGAGATTCATATGATATTGATGAGTCTGGTTATGAGCAGGAGATGATACAGACTAGGAGGACACTGGAAAGGAGTAAAAGGAGTAGCACACATCATGATCAATTCATTTCTTCCACAAAGAGTTTGCTGAAAAAAAGACAGAATTTGATAAGAAAAGAAAAATCGGTTTTTAACCATTCTGATTTTGTGCAGGAAAAGGCATGACCAGTGAGGCAAGAGGAGCCAAATAGGAGGAGCAGAGAACGTCCTAGACATGCCAGAGAAGTGACAGGAGCTTGCTATGGTCGTGATCCCATAAAAAGTCTTAGAAACAACAAGCAACACTTGATTATTTGCACCTCCAACAGTTTCAAGATGATTTCAAAAGGATTGCACAACAAGTAATCAACGAGTTATCAAAAGACCAGCAAGTGAGATCATCCACACGACCTTCCTCAAAGGTTTCTGACCAATGAGTTGCAGTAAGCAGAAGCAGATAATCCAAGAGCTGGAATTTGAGACAGAAAATAAGTTTTCTATTTTCTCTCCTCAATCTGAGCTTGTTATCAATAGAACCTGTGATGAACTAACTTATTTTGAACCGGTGCAACCGAGTAGCCTTGTGTCAGTGCCTCAGGTCTCAGAAGAACACTCACCAAAAACATAACCATCAAATTTGGTACAAAGTGATGTGTTGGAGCAGGAAATCAGCTTGGAACTTGGAACAACTACTGCTCCTTTGTCTCCTAATTCTCAAGAGAACTGTAAGGAACTTGTTATGGTTAATTCTCTGCCTGAAATGTTTGTTAAGGTTAGTTACAGTGATGTCAAACGTTTTGGTCTAGACAAGGTAAAATAATTTTGTGTGTTTAAACTTTGTTTTTGAAAACATGATTAAATCTTTTAATGTATTTGAACCAGATAAACTCCCTGCTCAAAAATGTTTTCAGTCTGTTAGTAAACTCAATCTTTGTCTTGTTTTAAGTTTTGATCAGTATACAGAACATAATAAAGGCTTTGATCACCCTGAAAAGAAACTAGAGCTTGTTCTGCAACAACCTGATTTATGTTTTAGAAAACCTTGTGATTCTTTTACTTGCTTTAAAGATAATGGCTTTGATCTGAAATTTTATAGTCATGCACTGATCACTGGTGATTTGTTTGCATCTGATTATGCTTTTAAAAAATCTAGAAAGTTGCAGGAACATAAAACACTTAGGGAAGAAACCGAGTTTGTTTATGAGTCTGTTTTGAAACTTGCTCATGCTTGTTTTGAAACTGATAAATCTTGGTTTGTTTTGAGATCATGCTTGAAGAATGGTGTTATTTTGAGCTTTGATGATATTCTGGTTTATAATACATTCTTTGATAAACATGATGAGCCTTTGCTAAATGATTCTCAGTTTGAGCTTAATCTTTTGTGTTCTGAATCTGATAAACTAGTGCATGTTTTGAGATTGTTCTTTAAGAACTGTGTCGTTTTATGCCTTGATAACATTTTGGTGTATAATACTTTCTTCGATCTGCACCATGAATGTCTGAAAGTTAAGCTACATGTTCTAAGAAAAGAATGTTTGCTTTTTGATCTAAAACAGAACATGTATTGCACTTATAACACTAGGTCTCTAGGCTTTGTTTTAAGTATCCAAGAACTACAACATCAGTCACAAAAGAAAGAAAGGAACAATGGCAATCACAATGCTTATCAACCTAAACTATGGAGATGGAAGTACTTAAGAAAAATGGATTCAAAACTCCAAGGAAGTTTCATTCTAAAACCTCACTTTGATGTTGCTTACATGTTTCTCTGCTTGATCATATGTCTTGTGCTTAACATGTTTCCTTTTGATGTAGAAGATACATATTTGAGGTCAAATCCTTTCAAAGGAGGAGGGGATGATGCAACCATGACTGAACCAGTAGCTGGAAAGGATCTAAATGAGAATGACACTGAAGAGGAGCTAGATGAACTGAACCAGATTGCTGCTCAAGGCATGATGGGCTTAGGAGGAGATGATAAATTTAGGCCCAATCTTTCTCATGGGTCAGATATATCTTACTCAGCCCAAAACAATCAAGACAAAGATCTATTTTTTTGTCTAAGGGTCCAATTACTATATCACAAACGAGAAGACTGAAAAATCAATTGTTGCTTTGGTTTACTCTGAACTAGGCCCAAATCAAGTTGCAAATCAAGCTAAACCAAGCTAACTCTTCACTTATTCAGTCTTTGGACTTGCATAAGATATTTTTTCTTTTATTTCTATTATTTTTGTAATTCCCTTAATATTTTGGACCTTTCATTTTCTGTTTTGCTACTTATACTCTCTTTGATGTTTTAGAAACATTATTCACCTTTTTATCAAAATCTCTCTCTAAGATTTGTGAATCATTTGTTCATCTATGAACACTTATTGCTAAAGAGTTCATTCTCTGACTGCAAACTTGTGTTTAATCACAAACATAGTTCATTCTCTTATCATAGACAAATCTACACAAGATCTGATCAGTCCATAGATCATTTCTGAAGATCATCCAATCATTCCATCCATCATCATCAAAATCAACCCCATATCTCTCTCAAACCATCTGATCTTCCTTCAAAAGAATCAAGGACAAAAAGGATCTCCTTATAAGGGATTCATCATAAGTCCATCTTTGAATTTTTGCTATCTTTTGTCTTCTCTTGGACGTTTAATATTGTATTTATCATGTTGTCAAAAAATCTTCTCTATATGCATCATGTTAAAGTTGTGGCGCAAAAGAAGATCATTCCAGTATGTCAGTTCCCAAAATATATTATTCTTGTGCCAGTTGTGATATACCCCATAATCATCAGACATATTTCAGGAATATGCCAATTATCCCACAACGTAGTAATCAATTTACTCTTTGATTTGTTCTACATTTAAAATGGAGGATGGGTTTCTTGTATAACTCAGTTATACTTAAACAATATATTGTTTCTTCGGTATAGATGGATAAAACATAGAATTTGACGATGACAATGAAACTAACATGTCTTCCTACCATACTTCAATTGAAACGCATATGTCATTCCAAGAAAACATGAAAAAAACAATCTCCCATGTGTAGTCCATCCATATAGCATACCGTAAACAAGAAAGTTACTTATGGTCCACATAAGAATTGCTCGCATTGTAAAATCCATTTCATTGAATAATCATACGTGCTGACCCCTGTGCTTCAACCATTGTATCAATGGTCATAGAAAAACATTTTTAATGACCATATTGGATGCTTCAGACTAGTGTCTAGTATGCTCAAGAATAGAAATTTCTATTCCATGCACATCTCCAGTGGTAAGTTGTACGACGTAAGAATGACTGGCCACAACAAATTCATAAGTGCATAACTCAAGATAAACATTTCAAATATCTCTAGTGAAATGTGGATGTACCATAATGAAATGTTTCCACGTTCTTGCATCTGATGGATGAGTAACCTCTCCATCCGTCTGCACATGTTCAGCATGACATCTCATGGCCCCAACAGTCCTCTAGCGAACCTCAGCCTGTTAGCGAACCTCAACCTGATATTAGGTTAGAAGAACCTAGAACGGATATAGATTATGGTGTAGGTACTGAGCAGATGATGGTACATGATCATTATAGAGGGGAAGAACCAAATCCCGAATCTAGGAGAATTTTTGACATGTTGGATGCAGGAAAACAATATTTGTATAAAGGTTGTAGAGATGGTCGTTCACCCTTATCATCTTCAACTAGATTGATGGATATTAAGACAGACTATAATTTGGCTCAAGAGTGTGTGGATGCGATTACTGATTTTGTCAAAGGTAGTCTACCTGAGGATAATCTTGCACCAGGTTCATACTACGAGGTTCAGAAACTTGTTGCGGGTCTTCAACTACCGTACGAAGTGATAGATGTATGTATTGACAACTGCATGATCTACTGGAGAGCTGATAAGGAACGAGATAAATGCAAATTTTGAGGGATTTTGGTGCAGATAGGACGCCCGATGTAGGTGGACATGAAAACATTCGAGTCGATGCGGTTGGAGAGCTACATAATTGGCACAAAAAGAGTATTTTCTGGGATCTACCATATTGGAAGGATCATCTATTGCGGCATAACTTAGATGTCATGCATATCGAGAAAAACTTTTAGGACAATCTGATGAACACAATCCTTAACATCCAAGGTAAAACGAAGGATAATTTGAAGTCAAGGTTGGATTTAGTCGATATATGTGATAGTTCTGAACTTCACGTTGATGAGAAAGGTACAACCCCTTTTCCCATTTATCGGCTGGATGGTGCTGCAAAAGAAGAGTTCTTTGATTGGATTATAAATAGAGTGCAATTTCCAGACGGTTATGCATCAAATTTGCAGAACTGCGTTGATAGAAGCGAAGGAAAGTTTACTGGCTTGAAGAATCATGATTGTCATGTAATTATGTAGTGCCTCCTTCCGTTTGCCTTTTCCGCACTATTGCCACATAATATTCATGAAGCAATTGCAGGTATCTTATATTTTTTTACATTTTAATTGATTTTTATATTTAACAATTATGCTTATATAAACCTTATACTTAAGAAAATTTTGTCTTTTATCTATGTAGGCATAAGTGTTTTTTCCGCGATTTATGCACCAGAGCAGTGACTGCAGAGGGTATTAGTAAACTTAAGGCAAACATACCAGTCAGCATGTGCAACCTCGAGAAAATATTTCCTCCATCATTCTTTGATGTAATGGAACATCTTGTTATTCATCTCGCAAGAGAATTGAAACTTGGTGGTCCTGTGCAGTACCGATGGATATATCTTTTTGAGCGTTATATGTATCTTTTTGAGCGTTATATGCATCATCTAAAGAAGAATGTCAAAATTTAAGCAAGGTGGAAGGATCTATAGCCGTACAAGTGATCAATGAAGAAACTGCAATCTTTGCTGAAAACTATTTTTCATCAGAAGTGCATACAAAAATACGAAGACCTGCTCGGCATGATGACAGAGGGGAGAGAGCAACATATCATGTTACTGTCCCAAGCATGTTCAGGGAAATAGGACGACTTAGTGGAAAATCCATGAAGAGGAGATTTACGGCGACTGAGCACGCTCATTTGCAAACATATTTGCTCACCAACTGTGAAGATGTTCTACAATATGAGAGGTAAAAATATTTATTCATTTAAATTGTTAGATTAATATTCAATAATTTTATTTCATATTGATAATATCTTTTTATATAGTGTTTATATGGCAGAGTTGCGTATGACTCACAGGCATGCGACAAAAGATGAGCTTCAACAACTCAGACATAACGGATTTGCTGCATGGCTTCTTAGTGTATATTTAATGTAAAGTAATTAACTTTTCACTCATATATGTTTTTAATTTATAAGTGAATGATGGTTTGGCCAAAGGTTTTGTGTTCGATGATTGGATACGCGAATTTGTGCGGGGACCAAATTATGTGGTCAGATCATATCCAAAATATTGTACGCGAGGATATGCATTCACAAGGAAAAGTCATTCTAGGACAATATATGATGTTGGTGTTTCGTCTTCTTCCGGTGACGATGTCTACTATGGCAACATAGAAGAAATATTGGAAATCCAGTTTCCTGGTATGGTTGGATTGCGGTGTGTAGTATTCTATTGTGATTGGTATGACACCACCCCAGGCAAAGGAGTGAAGACTGATGCGTTTGGTGTTACATCGATTCATTCGCGGCGGAAACTTCAATATTATGATCCATTCATTCTTGCTTCGCAAGCTGATCAGGTATGTCAATTTATTCATAATATTTTAACAATATAATTAATTGTTTATATTTTACTAATACCTTGTATAATTGATAGGTGTGCTACATCAGTTACCCTCGGGTGACGTACAAAGACGATCCATAGGTCACTGTAACCCAAATCATCCCAAGAGGATGAGTGAATGCAACCTCTGATAATGAACCATTACAACCAGACTCTACCACCAACGTGAATGCAGTTGAAAAATTGGAAGATGATGAACTCGTTGAGAATTGTACCGAGTTTGGACTTGATGATGTTGTACATTCAGAGTCAGAATCTGAGGTTGGGGAGTTTTATGAAGATTCTGAAGATTCTGATTAGGAATTCTTATTATTTGACTTGTATTTATTAGTTGTTGTACATCTTACATAAGTTGTATTATTTATTTTTTAAACAAGTCCGTCGGTATTCCGTCACTATATACCAACGACATAGCGATGAACTGTGGTTTCATTCAAAGTGGACAAGTTCCTCGGAAATTCCTCGGAATATACCAATGACCTTCTGACAAACTAAGCAAGTTCGTTGGAATGTCCTCCGTATATTCCGAGGACTTTCCGAGGACTTACATTTTAAAAATTTCATATCAAAAAATATATAAATTTGGATATTGAAACTATGAAAATAACACATATGAAGTGTTTAGTATAGTATTAGATCGCAACCGTTCAAATATAACAACTCATTAAAATATTTATGTATGTATATCATTATTCTCACAACATCTCATCTTAACACTCATATACTTATACAATCATATTCATCTAATCTTACACTACCAAAAAAGTTTTTTTTTTGTGTAAAATCGTGTTATGAAAATATTTTTATAGTTAAATCATTACGAAAATACTATATATATTATCAAAGATTTGAATTTTGCATTTAAAAACTTGTGTTCAACCCTTAAACACTAAGTCGTCGGAATTTAGTAGGAATAATTCGTCAGTAATCCATCGAAAAAAACTGACGACTTTCCGACGGATACAAATTCCGACAGAATTCTGACTACATTACTAATTCCGTCGGTAATCCGTCGGAATATCAAATTACTCGGGAAAAGAAAACCGCGTGAAAATTTTCGTGAACCGCCAATTGGTATATATTTAATGATTCCGACGGAATTCCGACGGACTCGAGTTCGTCGAAATCATTAAAGATAAAAACCCTTCTTCTTCCTTCTTCGCCATTTCCGCCTCTCTCTCTAAACTCTCTCTGATTTCTCTCTCTTTGACGGTGACTCCGGCGATTTCCGAGCTCCCATCTACGGCGATTCCTCTTCCCAAGCTCAGATCTCTTCCCCACACCACAAATCATGCAAGCTTCTATAAAACCTTTGTATATTTCAATTTTTAGGGTTTAGGAAGTTAGATCTTAGGATTTGAGGTTGTTTGATTGAAAAGTTTAGGATTAAATGGATAGTTTAGGATCTATTAGTTAGGATTGTTGTTTGGATTGTTGTTTTTTTTTTTTTTGGAATTTTATTGTGTATTTGTTAAAATTAAAAACATTTTTGTATTTTTGAAACATTTTTTGATTTTTAAAAACGTTTTTGGGGTTTCCAGTAATATATTATATATAATAAAACGTTTTTATTTTTTTTTAAATTATTTAACAACCTTTTTCTATATTTATAAACATTTTATAAATATTTTTTCTGAATTTTAAAACTTTCTAAATGTTTTTTTTCTATTTCAGTTTGTATGAATTTAAATTCTAGAGAAATTCCCTTAGATAGCACCTTTTAGGTTGTTTGTCACAAAAATAGCTTTTAAGGAAGAAAATGACCAAAATGTTTTTTTTTAGAAGCTAAAAAATTTATTTATATGCATTTATACCCTTAGGGTTAACTAATTTGGACTTTAGGGTTTAGAGTAAAGGGGTGGGTTTGGGGTTAGGGTTTCAAATTTCAAAAAAAAAAAAAGAAAAATCAAAATTTCAAAAAAAAAAAAGTCTATTTTGGTCATTTTATTTTTTGAAGGCTATTTTTGTGACAAAAACTTAAAAAAGGCTATTTAAGAGAATTACCCTAAATTCTATAGTATTATTAGTTTTAAAATTCAGATTTTGTTTATTTAATAATTTCTAATATAAAAAAAATTAAAAATGCAAAATTTATTCATACTTAAAAATGCATAATTCCGACGACCCCTTGGTTCGTCGGTATATTCCGACGAATTGTGGTCGTCGGAATATACCGACGAAACACTGGTCCGTCGGAATATACTGACGAACCAAAGTTATCAGAATATACTGACGGACAGTTTCCTCGAAATATTCCGACGACCAAGGTTCTTCGGTATATTCCGTGCTCGCTGTATAGCCAGCCTGGTATATGAATATCTCAAGACAGTCGAGAAATTCCTTTGTCACTCTCCCTTCCGAATCTTTGTATTACAAAAAAATGACCTTTCTTAGCATATAAAAAAAGCTAGTATATGCCTTTGATAGTATTATTGAAATCATAATGAATGTGCCAGTTATAATAGCCCCCTATTATAGTAGTTTTATAAATGCTATTGTTTCTGAACCATATGATAGTGTTTGTTATAGTTTGCTATTATTGGGTGAACATTATAATATCGTTTATTTAGGAAGCTAAACGTGGTTTGATTTTTTTAAAAAAAATTACAAATAAAAATAAAATATTTTTATAAACCGAAATTCATTTAAAAATTAAAACCAGATTTCAAACTAAACAAAAAACCGGTTTACTCTAAACCAAAATTTTTAAAAAATCTAAACCTAATCTAAATATAATCTTCAGGGCCGCCGATCCTAATTGAGCTTCGCCGCCGCCTCCTTTTCTCATGACCGCTGCTGCCTCCTTTTCTCAGAAACAACTCGTCTTCTCACGTACACCTTCTCTGCTCATGATTACCATATTTGCTCATGACTTCTCATGACCACTACCTTTACCAGGAACAAAAAAATCAAATTCAAAAGAGAGAGAGAGAGAGAGNTGTCGCACGAATGAACCACCATCATTCCTATGCACGAACCACCAATATGTGCTTAGCCATAGACCCCTCTGCTCCCGTCCAAATCCGTTGTCATCCTCTACTGGTGCGGCGACTAAAAAAGAGAAGAAGAGAAATAAATGTTAATAGGGGATAGGAGAAGAAGCATAAGAAAGAGAGGAGAAAGAGAGTGATTTAAGATCTGAAAAAAATAAAAAGAAGAAATAAAAAGTAAGCATGTGCAACTGTGTACAAGAAAAAGAGAGACATGAAAGGAATAAAAATAAATTGATATGAATCATTATATCAAAGCTAGTGTATGATTCAGATAAAAATCATTTAATTTATGTATCAACTAATAAGAAATTAAAGGGAAAAATCATATTTTTTGGCGATTAAGTCTATTTTTGAGCTAAGTATTGGTGGAATTAGCGCTTTTCTTTTTTCACTCATTAGTTTTCCAAAATAACGCTAAATAATTGTTATTATCATAAACCAAAATCAGAAATTGATCTTTCATAATTGCTCTGAAAACAATGATATCATAATGTACTATTAAATATTGTCATCGCCAAACATTTTTTCTATCTTTTCTGTTTTTGGAATTTTTGTGTCTTTTATTCTCAAAAGTATAACATATATATAAGAAATTTTTATTTTTTGTAGGTAAGAATTTTACAACTGATTTACAACAAAAAAAATTACAAGTATTTTACATCTCTTTAACAATTATTTTCTGAGGAAATTAGTTAGGTATAGCCCCTTCAAACACATTTTCATCTATCATTTTATTTTTTCTTTGTACATTCCTTGTTAAAGAATTGTAATTTTTTTATTGTAAAATGGTTATTATTTTACAACAGTTTTACCATGAATCTAATTTAATGTATTTTGAGTTTACGACGAGTTCCTTTTTCCTTATAATACAATCGTAATCTCATTGTTAATTTACGATAACCCAAATTCCTCGTAAATGTTCCTTGTTATGAGCATGTTATCTTTATTTTCTTGTAGTCCTAGCTGACCGTCACCGTCTTGTGTGTTCTTTTTTTATGTTTAGGTTCGATCTATTGAGATTCATCTCCGAACTTATCTGATTTACTGTTTATATTAGCTTTTAGTTTTTCCGATCTTTTCGGTTTTGATTCTTTTTTTTTTGATTCTCAGCTTATGCATTATAATATTGCTTTCTGATTTTGTATTAGAAATCTATATATACTGGATTAATGAGTAGAGCTCTTTTTATGATCGGTTAGGCTTGATCTTCTATCTTTTAAGAACAAATATTTGCTCATTAGAATGAATAGGATGGAGCTAATTTTCTTGATAGTTAGAACAATCAAGAGATTCAGGGTGCTTGGAAGAGATCTCATGACTGGTGTCTCTTCCTCTAATGGTGCAGAGACAAAAAGAAAGAGAAGAAGAAGAGAAAGAAATGTTACTAGGGAATAAGAGAAGAAGCAGAAGAAAGAGAGTGATTTCAGATTTGAAATAAAAAGTAAAAAGAAGAAATAAAGCATGTGCAACTGTGTACAAGAAAGAGAGAGACATGAAAGTAAGAAACATAAACCGATTTGGACCATTAGATCAAAGCTAATGAATGGTTCATATATAAATCCTTTAATTTATGTATCAACTAATAAGAAATTAAAGGTAAAAGTCATGTTTTTGGCGATTAAGTCTAATTTTCATATAAGTATTGGTGGAATTAGAGATTTTCCATTTTCACTCTCTAGTTTCTAAAATAACATTAATTAATTGCTATTATTATAAACTAAAATCAGAAATGATCTTTCATAATTGTTCTGAAAACAATGGTATCATAATGTGCTATCAATACCTTTTTGTAGTTGTACATATAAATAAAACTCTATAACTCGTAAATATTGCCATCACCAGATATTTTTCTATACTTTCAGTTTTTGGATATTTTTTCTCTTTCGTTCTCAATAGAATAACATATATGTAAGATTTTTTTGTTTTGTTTTTGGTAGATAAGAATTTCACAACTGATTTACAACAAAACTATTTACAAATCTTTGACATCTCTATAATAACTATTTTCTGAGGAAATTAGTTAGGTAAAGCCTCCTTCAAACACATTTTCATCTATCATTTTATTTTTCCTCGTACATTCCTTGTTAAAAAAATTATAAATTTTTCTCGTAAAACAGTTTTTATTTACAACAGTTTTACGATTGATTTTCTTTTAAGTTGTACATTCATATTTTATGAGGAAATAGTTTCCTTTATGATGATTTCCTTTTTCCTTATAATATAGTCGTCATCTAATCTTCAACTTACAAGGACTCAAATTCTTGGTAAATGTACCTTGTTATGAGCATATTTTTGTAGCGCCCTCGCTACTGTGTTTTTTTTTAATAATGTAAATAACTCGGAGTAAAATAATACAAAATAAAATAATATTATGAAATCTTCACGTCATAACATAAAAGTCGATATAAGACATAAATAAAATCCGAAAATAAATATCTCAAATATAGAACATAAGTTCAAAGTCTAAAATGCGAAATAAAACATAAACGATAAAGACCCAATAGCGATAAAAGCCCAAAAGTAGCACTAGCCCGATAAGATCACTTATGCTTGTCAGTCTCACCTAAAAAGGGATTGTATTGACTTTTATATTATGACGTGAAGATTTCATAATATTATTTTATGTTGTAGTATTTTATTCAGAGTTATTTATAATATAAAAATAAATAAAGTACCGAGGGCGCTACAAGTTTGGTATCAGAGCGGGGTTCTATCCTGGCTCAACCCCGGGATGGCGATTCTTGGAGACTCGGTTTTAGTTTGTTTTTTAATCGGTTTTTATTTTTAAAGTATTTTGGGGGGAATTTTAAAAATAAAAACATGTAGCACCTTTCTGTCCGATATTACTCATTTAATCGTTAGTATTCAGTGTTCAGCAGAAGTTAACAAATTAATCTTTCTTTAAGATGCCACCAAAGAGAAGAGCCAACCGTGACTTACCCGCCATAACCGATAGAGAGGCTGATGATGAGCATGTGCAGCATGCGGTTCCGCAGCCAGTTAGTGCATGGGCTCGACCAGTTGATCATGATGCTTTGAGATAGTTAGTTCATGATGCTTCTAGACAGCTCGCTCAGGAGGCAGTTCAGCATATTGCTCTAGAGGCAGCCAGAGAAGCCGCTCAAGAGGCTGCCCGAGTAGCTACTAAGGAAGTTGCTTGTCAGATGGCTGCAGCTCAGCAGGCCCCGCCAGTTCAGGTTCAGCATGATCCGCAGGTTCCCGTTCAGCCGGTTCCAAGAGTGTTTCAGGTTCCGCCACCACCACCGGCCATTCCAGTGCATGTACCCGAGGTTGATGAGACTTTTATCAGGATGATGGGACAGATGAAGTATGTGGACTTGGAGCATTTTTGTGGTACAATGGATGCTACAGTTGCTCATGATTGGAAGCATAGGTTGGATAAGTATCTGAGGACTATCTTGTGCCCAGAGTGGCTAAAGCTGAATGTCACTGAGTTGTACTTGCATGGAGATGCAGCAGTATGGTGGGATGGAGTGCGATTGGTCCACCGTGGCGAGCTGACTTATGATGATTTTCTCCGTACGTTCGAAAAGAAATACTTTCCCAGGGAAGCTTTGCACAAAAAGAAGAATGACTTCGAGCATTTGAGGCATGGTGCAAAGTCCGTCAGGGAGTATGAGAAGGAATTTAGCCAACTTCGACGGTTTGCGGGTAACAACATGGATGAGGAGGATTTGATCAGGAGATTTTTGGATGGGATGCGAGTGGAACTTCGTGGTAGGTGCAACATGGTTACCTACACTAGCTTGGAGGACCTGATCGAGAACGCCGTCATTCAGGAAACCTGTATGGCAAAGGAGCTGAAGTTCTCCAAGGCAGCTCAGCCTAAGACTCAAAAGACTTTAGAGCCATAGAAGAGAACTTGGGAGCAGTCCAGCGTCCGGTGCTTTACTTGTGGAAAGATGGGGCATAAGAGTAGGGTTTGTCGGAGTAGGCCATTAGGTGCTCAGGTTGGACCACCGCCAGCAGCAGCAGCACCAGTAATGCCAGTGAGGAACTGTTTTGGTTGTAACCAGCCAGGTCACATTCTCAGAGATTGTCCGAGGAGGGGCAACACAGAGATCCCACCACCACCGAAGCGTTTAGCCATCGCTCCGCATGTGTTTACTATTGGAGATCCCCAAGGAGCTGAGCCGATAACGGGTATGTGTTCTTGTCATACTTGTTGTGTTTGAGTATTTTTTGTTATCATGGTTATCATTTGTAGTTAGTGAAATCTCGTGTAGGATCGGTTTTGGTTGGAGGTAAGTCAGCTCACACCTTGTTTGACACAAGAGCTTCTCACAGTTTTGTGAGTCCGCGTTTGGTTCAGTCCTGGTCCTCTCGAAGGTGTCTTCGAACCAAAACTAATGCAGTTTCAGACTGCTGGCGCAGAGAAACTAGGAGCAGTTGGCATTCGTCGCGATGTACCAGTTATGCTTGGAGGGGTCGAGTTATTCGGAGACTTAACGGAATTGAAGCTGAATATTTACGATGTTATCCTTGGGATGATTGGTGATATAGCCTATTTATTACCAGTCTTAGGCCATATTCTAGGCTCTATTTAGAGTCTATTATGTGTGTCTAGGCTATGTTTTAGTATATTTACAGGCCCATGAACTTTTTGGAGATATATGAGATACTTGGAGCTTTTGGAGCATTTAAAAGAGAAGAATTCGTAGCTGAACATCTAGGGAGTCGACGAAGCCATCGATCAATGGATCACACTCGGCGTCGACCGATGATCTGAGCTCAAGAGCGATTGATGCAGTACACTTTCCATCGATCGATGATGAAAGCCCAAGACAGAAAGACGAAAATACCATGGACGAGTTTTGACCTAGAATTAGAGTTTTATATATTTATGTCTTGACAGAGACAGAGAAAAAAGAGGATAGATAGAGCATTTTTAGATTCATTTTGTATTAGAAGAGACTCCTTCATAGTCCTCCTAGAACTCCTTTGGTTTTTATATTTTATATCATATATATTCTATTCATCTATGATTTATGTGACAAAGATCATGCTTGAGTAGTTACTCCCTCCGTTTCATATTATTTGTTTTTGTAGAGAAAAATTTTCGTTTCAAAATAAATGTCGTTTTAGAGTTTCAATGCAAAATTCATTAATAAGATTCATAGGTAATTGTGTTTTTATTTTTCTATTGGTTGAAATATGGTTAGGTGTATAGGTAATTGTGTTTTTATTTTGAAAATATACAAAATCAAATGTTTTCTTAATATGTGTGAATAAACCTAGAACGACAAGTAATATGAAATGGAGGGAGTACTAATTAGATTTAGGGTTGTATGATAGCATCTATGGATTAGCCCAAAAATAGGATTGTTAGGTTAAGTTAATATCCATCAATTGAGTTGTGCTTAATGCTTGCATTCTAGAGTAGCTAACTAGGATCTCGATGATAGGACAGGGACAACTACGAGAGTAGGTTCTGTGCCAAAATAGATTATATTGAATTAGGCTGTTAGATACATGCGAGAGCTGGTGTAATAAGTCTGGTGGACTTATCAAATGTCGTCCATACTTCCTTCTGATTTTACCGTCGATTGACACTAGGCCTTAACCGTCGATCGATGGTCATTCCTTTTGCTCGCATACGAGAGTTGGAGTTAAAAAGATCAGAATAGTTAACATTTGAGTTCTAGAATATTTACATTTTCGTGCCTCCTATCTATTATAATTCATAAAGCTTGAGACCCTAAATTTAGCATATTTATATTTATATTTACATATAGAATATTTCCATATTTGCATTAGTAGCATATTTCCATATTGCATCATACTTCTTGACAATGAATATTTCCTCACTTTGGTTATTCATTACTAATATATATATTCACCTAGCTTAGTTTTTAGAAATAAGAAATCTATTGTGTGCATTTGCTCTCTGTGGATATGATCCCTAAGTACTACACCTAATCTCTTTTGACAAGAGTATTATACAGTGTGTTAAGATTAGGGTTAATTTGACAGTAGACTGTTTAAGATATTCATTATCCTGCTAGAACAAAATATACACCAAGTCAAATTTGGCGCCGTTGCCGGAGAGCATAAATCGCCATTAGATTTAATTTCTAGGATTTAGTCTAGGTTTGTTACTTATTTTCTAAGTTACTAATAATTTTTCTTTTCTTTGTTTTCAGGTACATGCAAAAAAGCACCAGAAGCAACAAAGGACAAAAATTGATAGCACTCTCTGACCTGACAGAATTTAACGTTCAATCCGTAAAGAAAGACGACAAACATCGATCGACGACACTAGTACCGCGTCGACTGAGACTTCTTCACAGACCTTATCGACCATCATCCAAACTCTACCGTCGACCGACATTGATCACTCAGCATCGACCGACGTCAACCTACATCCATCGATCGACATCAACCGACGCTGACCATTTAGCTCCGATCGACGCCAACCAACCCGCATTGATCGACAAACAAAGATGAGTTCAGATGGTTGCTACCTTGATACTGATTAGGGATGAGAACGGAGACCTGCGTGACCCTGACGGTCACCTGTGTAATGTAGCAGGTCAGAAGATAGACGATCAGGGGACTATAATCCCTGATGCAGAAGCAGACGCTGCAGAAGCTCAACCTGAAGCTAATGCCCTAGCTGCTCAGAGAACACTGGCTGACTACAACCGTCCAGACCAGTACTATGCCAACAGATCCGCCAGTGGTCCTCCAGCTTTTCAGAGACACAATTTTGAAATCAAGCCCGCCTTCTTCGGACTTGTAGCAAAAACACCCTACCATGGGTGCGACATGAGAACCCTACCTTGACACAAGTCAAGGTGCATCGATCGACGACACCCATGGAGTTAACAACATCGGAAAAACCCTCAACCATCGATCGACGGAGGGACTGCAGAATCGATCAATGGTTTCCCGCAACAAAACGTGTTCATCTACCGAAGGTCATGAATGTGACAGCTCCAGAGCAGATGATCATTCTGAAAAAGAAAAGTGATCCTGGAAAGTTTGTGGTTCTATGTTTGATTAAAGGGAACGAGTTTCCCAATGCCCTCTGTGACACTGGATCATCAGTGAGCATCATACCTAGAGCTATGGCAGAAAAGCTAAACCTGAGAGTGGAACCTTCTAGTGATTCATTCGTTTTTGTGGATTGCGCCAGAGTGGATTCAAGAGGTATTTTTAGAGATGTTCACCTACAGATTCAGAATTTCTTAGTCCCTATAGACTGCCATGTCATGGATATCCAGATCAATTGGAACTCTTCACTACTACTTGGAAGAGCCATTCATGGCTATCGTGGGAGCTATCTGTGACATGAAAACTAACAGGTTGTGCCTCTCCTTGATTGATCCTAATATTAATTATGAAACTTATAAGAATAAACCTACCCTCATTGAGTTATCTAATGATGCAAAGCTTGTGGCCACATGCTTCTGCAATTATGAGTTCAAAGAGGAGTATGAGGATGGAGAATCGATTGACACCCAACCCAAAGCACCGATCGACGCGTTTGCTGTTCAGCAATCGGTCGACACCCATCCTTTGTAATCGATCGACGACCTGAGCCCAGAAACGAGAAACACCTTCCATGCAGATGACAATTACACCCAAGCCTACCTCGAGTACGACGAAGATTACAGAGAGGAGGAGCGAATCGAGTACCATGGTACCACACTGGAAGAGGCTGGTGTTTTCCAAATTTCCCATCAATTCGGGAAATCGACATCGATCGACGGCAACCATATGCCATTGATCGATACTGACCATGAAGACGAGTCCAAACTTGCCAACAAAGATGAAGATCTGTTTGGACAACAACTCGGTAATCACGCATCGATCGACGGCCACCATACACCATCAATCGATGGAGAGCTGATTGAATATCAAGATCTTGTATCAGACGATGCCAGCTGGGCGAAAGTGGAGAGACGCGCATCGATTGACACACTCTATTCAGCGTCGATCGACATAGAGAAGCATAAGATCAAGAAGATTCGTAATATTCCCTACACGCCTCCACATCTTAGATCGATCGATAGCAGACATAACGCATTGATCGACGGTACCATTCTGAAGATCCACAAACTTCGTACTTCAACTGCCTACTATCCGGAGAGTTCAGCATCGATCGACAGGACACGACAAGCATCGATCGATGGCTGTATCGAGCATGGAACGAGAGCTTATGATGCTAAAGGAAGAAAAAGTTTCCATTGGGAAAAGAAAGATGAGTATGGCATCTACAGAGATGAGAATGGTAATGCACGAGCTACAGACGGAAGAGTAGTGAATGTGCAAACTATAGACATTAAAGCAGTCTAGAGGGAGCTACTATGTTTGAGCAGAGCTACATATGTATACCGGAACATGCATCAAGGATCAGTATGCCTATGGAAGATCAAAGGACATACAGCATAACAAAATTGATGATATGTGCATGAGGTCTACAAAGCTCAAGAGATGTCACTGGATGAATTCTACACAAGGCTTGATGATGTCTACTATCCTATAGACAAATACCTTATCAGTCTGACTACACGCATGGATGAGATGAAGCAAGATCTGGATAATATACGAAGACATCATGTGATTAGGCCAGACGAACGAGCATCGATCGACGGCACACTACGACCATCGATCGACACTGAAGCCAACCGGCAGAAGACAACAACAAAAACACAACTGGAAGATAGGTTTGATGAGATTGATTTTTCTCAAAGCCTAATGAAGGAAGATATTTCTCAACAACTGGAAGATATAACAGCTGCAAGACTTTGAATGCTACAGCGCAGTATTGAGAACCTACAAAGAAGAATGCATTCAATGGAGGTTGCTAGAGAGGTTAGAAAGAATGAGAAGACCAGAAGTGATGAAGCAATGAAGACCTTCATTGGTACATGGTTTCAGATGAGAAGAGAAGATGTAGACACTTGTTTTCCAAGTGTTTATCCACCTCCATACTAGTCAGAGAGTTCAAACGTCGAGCTTAAGACTATAACCAAGCGCTGAGTGGGAGGCAACCCACTGTTTAGTAAGTTTTAATTATCTTCATGATTACATTAGTCTAATTTTGGATTTATTATATTATTACAAGTTTTTAAGAAAAAGGAACATGAGTCTGCACAGAGCATCGATCGACACTTAATCATTGTCGATCGACGGAGTATCCCCCGCATCGATCGATCGCCACTTAACTGTGTCGATCGACAGTCACAATCAGCAGGCAGGTATACCATTTTCCTTTTTCAAATTGTGTCCTTATGATTTATTTTCCTCACCAATCTCGGACTAAATAACACTTGTGATAGTATTGTTTAAGTCTGGGGGAGGTTTACTAATATTATTTTCTATTTTTGAGTTTTTGAGTTTTATACTTATAAAAAAAGAAAAGAACATGAACTTACAGGCCAGACATCAATTGACACCACATAGTCACCATCATTCGATAATGGATCGCGACCATCGATCGACATATCATTTCTTGCATCGAGCGACACTCATTAAAGTCTGGTATCGAGTTTCTTACTTAAACTATTACTTATGATTTAAATTTTTCCTAACCAAACCGGGGTGGATTACACTTGGGACAGTGTAATTTAAGTTTGGGTGAAGTTCGCTAACGCTATTTGATTTATTTTGAGTTTTAATTGTTATATATATATAAGTTTTCAAAAAGTTTTATTGATTCAAAAAGGGATTATGATCAAAAATTAGTTAATGACTAACCACACTTTAGCACTATTCTTAGAAAGCTGTTTGCAGGGATTACTAGAGATACTAAAGTGGATCATCATGCCACTATATGACACTTGCTTAGAAATTTTGAAGGAACCGAAGCTGATTTCCAACACTAATCCTAACATTATCATCTTGCTTTGGGGATTGGTATACACTGGATCGGGTTTCTTCTGCAAGTCTGTAGGTACAAGTCATTGCACCTTTGGCTCCCTTCTCTCTCTCTTAAGCATCTACTTAAAAGTCTAAAAGATTGAGATGATTTCCCAAGATGCAGAGGGGTAGGTACATTACCTATGATCCTATTATTCTAATTCAAAGGATTGATCACACATTGCTGGAAGCGAGGGGTAGGTAAATTACCTATGACCCCATTATTCGCCTACAACTTTGCCCAAAAAGAAAAAAAAGGAGAAAAATAAGAAGAAGAAGAGATCTAAAAAGATCTAGAGAAGAGAGAAAAAGAGGAAAGAAAAAGATCAAAGAAGACTTTGTACCTAGTTGTTCACATACTTGCAGAGGTAAGAACCCATGTGTTCTTTGATCGATACTCCCAAGGTAAAGCATTCACTTTTATTTTATGCAAAGAAATGAGATCAGTAGAGGGGCGAGTCAAGCTAGTATTTGCTAAGTTGTTGGTAGAATGGATTTAGTTGCTATACTAGGATAGGGTATATAAAGTTTCTCTGTGATTGACTTGATAGGATGTGGTTCCAACAAAGTAGGGTGATAGTTATACTTAGATATTATGTGAGTCCCCACTTTTCAAAACCTCTTTCACAGACTTTTTTGCTTAAGGACAAGCAAAAGGTTAAGTTTGGGGGAGTTGATATAGCCTATTTATTACCAGTTTTAGGATATATGCTAGGCTCTATTTAGAGTATATTATGTGTGTCTAGGAAATTTTTTAGTATATCTAAAGGTCCAGGAATGTTTTGGAGATATATGAGATACTTGGAGCTTTTGGAGCATTTAGAAGAGAAGAACCTGTAGCTGATCATCTAGGGAGTCGACGAAGCCATCGATCGTTGGATCAAAACTCGGCGTCGACCGATGATTTGAGCTCGAGAGCGATCGATGCAGCACACTTGCCATCGATCGATGATCAAATCCCAAGACAGAAAGACAAAAATACCTTGAACGAGTTTTGACTTAGAATTAGGGTTTTATATATTTATGTCTTGACAGAGACAGAGAAAAAAGAGGATAGACAGAGCATTTTTAGATTCATTTTGTATTAGGAGAGACTCATTCAGAGCCCTCCTAGAACTCCTTTGGTTTTTATATTTTATATCATATATATTTTATTCATCTATGATTTCTGTGACAAAGATCATGCTTGAATAGATACTAATTAGATTTAGGGTTGTATGATAGCATCTATGGATTAGCCCAAAAATAGGATTGTTAGGTTAAGTTAATATCCATCAATTGAGTTGTGCTTAATGCTTGCATTCTAGAGTAGCTAACTAGGATTTCAATGATAGGACATGGACAACTACGAGAGTAGGTTCTGTGCCAGAATAGATTTTGTTGAACTAGGATGTTAGATACAAGCGAGAGCTGCTCTAATAAGGCTGGTGGACTTATCAAATCTCGTCCACACTTCCTTCTGATTTCACCGTCGATCGACACCAGGCCTCAGCCGTCGATCGATGGACATTCATTTTGCTCGCATACAAGAGTTGGAGTTAAAAAGGTCAGAATAGTTAACATTTGAGTTCTAGAATATTTACATTTTCGTGCTTCCTATCCATTATAATTCATAAAGCTTGAAACCCTAGATCTAACATGTTTACATTTAGAATATTTCCATATTTGCATTAGTAGCATATTTTCATATTGCATCCTACTTCTTGACAAGGAATATTTCCTTAATCTGGTTATTCATTACTAATATATATATTCACCTAGCTTAGTCTATAGAAATAAGAAATCTATTGTGTGCATTTGCTCTCTATGGATTTGATTCCTAAGTACTACTCCTGATCACTTTTGACAAGAGTATTATAGAGTGTATTAAGTTTAAGGTTAATTTGACAGTATATTGTTTAAGATATTCATTACCCTGCTAGAACAAAATACACACCATATCAATTGGTTTTCGCGACATCGAGCAGTGTTGGATTGCCCGAGGGCAAGAGTTCATATTCCTCAAGCAGAAGGGAAGATTGTATTCCAGGGTATTCAGACGAATATGGGGGTCTCTATTGTTTCCATGTTACATGCTGAAGACTTATTGGAGAGAGGAGGAGAGGGATTTTTGGCGACCATTTCGATGGTTAAGGATGACAATCAGCTTGAGATGCAGGATATTCCAGTGGTCGCAGAGTTCGAAGATATTTTTGAGGCTTTGAAAGGACCACCGCCAGCTAGGAGTGATGTTCTTATGATTGAGGTGGAAATAGGAGCAGCACCAGTTTCACGAGCCCCTTACCGTCTAGCACCAGCAAAGATTGTTGAATTGAAAAAGCAGTTGGAAGAGCTTTCAGATAAGGGTTTTATCAGACCGAGTACTTCCCCGTGGGGAGCACCAATACTTTTTTTGAAAAAGAAAGTTGGGAGTTTCAGACATTGTATCGACTACATAGGGTTGAACAAGGTCACCATCAAAAATAAGTATCCACTTCCGCGTATCAATGAGTTGTTAAACCAAATGCAAGGAGCTTCATGGTTTTCTAAGATTGATTTGGCATCAGGATACCACCATATTGCTATAGGTGAGGGAGATGTGCACAAAACATCTTTCCGTACATGCTATGGACACTATGAGTTCATAGTGATGCCATTTGGATTGACGAATGCACCAACAGCATTCATGAAGCTTATGAATGATGTGTTTCGTGAGCATTTGGATAAGTGTGTGATCCTTTTCATTGATGTTATCCTGGTTTATTCTCGAAGTAGAGAAGAGCATGCTGAGCACTTGCGGATTGTGTTAGGCAAGCTTATAGGGCATCATTTGTTTGCTAAGTTGAGTAAGTGCAGTTTCTGGCAGAGGAAGATTAGATTTTTGGGTCATGTGATTTAGAAGCAGGAGTTATGGTAGACCCGAAGAAGATTACTGCAATTTCAGAGTGGCCAACACCAAAGAGTGGTATGGAGATTCATAGTTTTCTGTGTTAGCAGGATACTACAGGAAATTCGTCAAGGGTTTTGCAAGCATTGCAAAACCAATGACGTGGCTAACGAGCAAGGATGTCAAGTTTGAATGGTCAGAAGATTGCTCAAAGAGTTTTGTCAGGAACTGGGTTTTGGTACTCACGAGGCCAGGGTTACAATATGAGGTTTACACTGATGCGTTAGGAACTGGGTTGAGTTGTGTATTGATGCAGGAGAGGCAAGTCATTGGTATCGCAGTGTCAAACTTGTCAGTTGGTTAAAGCTGAGCACAGTGCCTAGCGGGTTATTGCAAAACCTACCATTACCAGAGTGGAAATGGGACATGATCACTATGGATTTTGTGACCGGTTTACCGACCACATCAGGTGGAAAGAATGTGGTTTGGGTGATCGTGGATAGGCTCACTAAGTCCGCTCATTTTTTAGCGACCAAGAAGACGGACGATGAAGACCAATAGGCGCATGTTTACATCAGTGAGACAGTGAGATTGCATGGAGTTCCTGTGAGTATTGTATCGAATCGGGATACAAAGCTCACTTCTTCATTTTGGTGAGCCTTTCAGAAGGCGCTTGGGATAAAGGTCCATATGAGCACGGCTTATCATCCGCAGACAGATGGTCAGTCCGAGAGGAGTATTCAGACTTTGGAGGATATGTTCAGGGCTTGTATTTTAGATTGGGGAGAAAGTTGGGGAAAATATCTATCTCTAGCGGAGTTTGCCTATAATAACAGCTATCATTCAAGTATCAAGATGGGCACCGTATGAGGCTCTTTATGGTAGGCCTTGTCGCACACCGCTTTGTTGGACAGAAGTGGGAGAGCAAAGCGAGATAGAATTAGCAATGGTTCAAGAGACGATAGAGCAGGTAGAGATGCTCAAGAGTCGGCTTAAGGAAGCCCATGACCGTCAGAAAATTTATGCAGATAAGCGGTGTAGGATTTGGAGTTCCAGGTTGGCGACCTGGTATACCTGAAAATGATGACATTTCAGGGAGGATCTAAGACTCGGAAGCTAAAGAAGCTTAAACCGAGGTATATGGGACCGTATCCTATTTTGAAGCAGATCGGAGCAGTCGCTTACCGTTTGAACTTATCAGAAGAGTTGTCAGGTTTTAATGACGTGTTTCAAGTGTCAGTTTTGAGGAAAGTCGTAGGAGAGCCCGAGCTCATTTTGCAGCTAGCCTCCCAGTGACCTTGGTAAGAATTTGTGTGCACCGTGTCAGCCAGTAGAAATTTTGGACCGCCAAGTGAAAACGGATCAAGGAATGATGACCATATTGGTCAAAGTTCGTTGGGAGAGAGATGGGATTCAGAAGGAGACATGGGAGCCGAGCTCCATATGGGATTCGAAGTGATATTGGGCTGTCCGCTCGTGACTCGAATTCGGGGTCAAATTCCTTATTAGTGGGGGAGAATTGTAACAAACCGATTCTGGCTACAGAAACGGTTAGCATGCTAAGCTCATCCTTTTGACAAGGTACCCAAGATTTTCCCTTATAAACACCCCTTTCGAGCTCATTTCACTTACGAAAAAAAGAATTAGAGAGAAAGAAGAAGTTAAAAAGAGAGTGAGCTAAGGGAGTGTGATATTTTTGCAGTGAGGGAGTCGCCGGAGCACCCCACCACCGCCACCACACGTCGTGACCTTGCCGAGCTTGTGGCCGCCAATCGAAGCTCTAGGTAACCACCGGAAACCGTTGTGTTTTAAGTTTAGTTTTCATCTATTTAGTAAATCGGCCATAAATTCTCAACCGTGATGAATTTTGTGCATAAAAGGCCACCATCATGTTCCTCTCGTCAATACAAGGCCGTAGCCACCAACCACGCCGCGATCGGAGCCCGGACAAAACCGCATGCACCCGACGAAGTTATGTCCCGCTCCGCGCTTTAGACGCGCACGCCACCGCGAACTGCCGGAGCCGAGTCGCGTGATGCCCGCACGCCGCCATCGCTGGCCGCCGTTTGCTAGAGGCTCCATGACCGGACACCGTCTGTCCATCGTTGGAAAGCTGTTGCCGCCGCCGTGTCGCCACCGTCGCTGTCGGTGACCGTCCGGTAAGCACCGCCTACCTCTGCCATCGCCGGCAAGTGACTGCCGCCTGTGACTCACTGGTAACTCGGACACTCGGCCGAGTTGACTCGGTGAGTCAACCCGGTGACTCGGTCAACAGGCTGGTTTGAGATTTTGGTTAGAGATTAAACCGGTTTGAAATTAATTTGGGTTCTGGTTAAAATCAATTCAAATTCGGTTATGTTAAATCAGTTGTTTAAGTCAAATTGATTTATGGTTGACCGGGTTAACCTTTAACCAGCGGGTTGACTTTTTTGTAGACTTTGACCAGACCCGTTTTAAACCGTTCGAAATGCGTTATGACTCAGAATTTTGTCATGATTTCAGATTTGGAGTTTATTTGAGCAGTTGGAGTTCATAGATACCACTTCTCTTCATCGCTAAGGTGAGGGTTACTCCGTTTAAATCCCGAACTAGTTTAATACTACCATTATGGAAAGTTTAGTTTTGAAACGTGATCCGTCTTTGTGAATTGAGTATGTTTGAGAGTCTTGTTTGTTTATTATTATTATTGACTATTAAATCATAAATAGGATAATAGAGGATTCAACGGTTGTGTGAAATGATTGATGCTGAGAATTGTTATATTTATATATATGTATATATATATATAGTTATGAGTAGGGACTATGTGAGAGGGCGTGAGTTCAGAGATGTCTGAGCTTCGACTCTACAGTGTGATTTGGGCGTGAGTTTAGAGATGTCTGAGCTTCGACGCTACAATGTGATTTGGGCGTGAGCTCAGAGATGTTTGAGCTTCGACGCTACTGTTTGGAGCGTGGTGCAGAGACGTTTGCATTCGACGCTGCAGTGGGTGGGGTACAGAGACAGACTGTACTAGCAACGCTTCGAGTATATATGTATATCCTTATGAGGAACGCGTGGTAGAGAGAGTAGCTATGTGCTATTAGCGTATTGATTATTGTTCTATGTGGTTTAGCATCCCATACCTCATTGAGCGACTCCCCTGTTGCTCACCCCTTTTTCTTTTCCCCTTTCAGATGAGACCGGCAAGAGTGATTTTATCGGCCTAGTGCTACTTTTAGGCTTTTATTGCTATTAGACCTTTATCATTTATGTCTTATTTCGTATTTTGGAATTTGGACTTATGTTTTATATTTCAGATGTTCAGATGTTTATTTTTGAATTTGACTTATGGTATTATATCAACTTTTATATTATGACGCGGAGGTTTCATAATATTATTTTATGTTTTATTGTTTTATTATGAAATATTTATATTATAAAAAAATACAGTAGCAACGGGTCTACAATTTTATTTATTTTCTTGTAGTCCTAGCTGACCGCTGCCGTCCCGTCTGTTCGCATTGTTTTGTTTCTTTGTTTAGGTTCAATCTATTCAGATTCATCTCCAAACTTATCCGATTCAATATTTATATTAGCTTTTAGTTTTTCTGATCTTTTCAGTTCTTGCTTCTTTTTTTTTTTTTTGCTTCTCAGTTTCTCCATGTTATTATTGCTTTCTGATTTTGTATTAGAAATCTCTATATACTGGATTGATGAGTACATCTCTTTGTATGATCGGTAATGCTTGATCTTCTATCTTTTAACAAATAACATTTGCTCATTAGAATGAATAGGATGGAGCTAATTTTCTTGATAGTTAGAACAATCAAGAGATTCAGGCTGATTGGGAGAGATCTTGTGACTAGTGTCTCTTCGCCATGTTAGGTGGTGCGCCAGTGATTATAATTGCATGCGGCTGGAAGTTTTCTTACGGGTTTCAAATTGATGTTGAATCCGAAATCGGTAACCCTAGGTTGGATATCGATTTCAATTGTGGATTTCTCGCAGAAACGATTAAGAGAAACGAATAGAAGAGTTTTATTGATGAAAGATCGATTTAGTCTCAAGAACAAGGTTTGAACAAAGAATCAGTAATAAGAACCCTAATTCTAGCTTGTTCTTCAAGTTTTTCTCTATGTGTTCTCTTCCCAATCTCCTTCTATTTATACGCCTTCCTTCTGCCGAAGTCGGTTTGATAAGTCTTCATGGGCCGACTTTGTCATCATGATGGGCCGAGTTCACACTTAAATGGGCCTATGTGGGTAGATGCAATCTATCCCCAACAATAAGTCCCCCCCCCAGTTCATCGAGTTGACTACTCGGTGAATTTCGTTAACTAGGTGAATTTAAAGGTGATCTCGGTCCATATACTCGGCAAACTTGTAGTAGCTGGATTGTTGCCGATGTCCCCCCAGTTGAAGAATCGAACTCGATCCCGGTCTTCGTTTACTTGCTTTTATTAGATTCTTCTTTTATACCTCCCACTTCGCGCCGCAGAATAATGATTAACTTTTTTTGAGATTCGGAAGTAGTGGGACACGTGTCATCATCCATAGGGCTCTAGACCTAATTATGATAACCGCTCGTCTTCCGCGCCGAGAAACTTATAAAAGTCTCGTAACGCACCCACTTTTGCTCATTCTTCTGCTGCTCATTCATTTGAAAGGTAATTCTCTCTGCCTTCTCTCTTCTTTCTCTCTCTACTTTTTGGTTTTCCGGTCAAAATGTCTTCCCCTCTCCGCTGGTGTTCTTTGAAAGGAAAAGCGGTTGCCACTGGTTCCGATTCAGAAAGCTCTGGTTCGCCGTTGGTACGCAGACCAAGGACTATAGTGCTCGGAGGAATGGACGATATGAGGCCTACTAGCGCCGATCTGGCCTTTCTCGATGACACCGAACGTGATCTCGTTAGGTACAGCATAGAACTAGAAGATCGAGAAACAACTGGTCATGCTCCTGTAGATGACGCGGAGCAGGATGCTGAACTAGCTTCAGATCGGCCGACTTCCCCTCGTATAGATATCGATTTGTCGGGTAAAGATAAAAGTTCAGCCGAAAAGATTGACTTCGCTATGGCCGACTTCCTTCCGATGCGGTGGACAGGAACCGACTTCGAGTTCGACGAAGAAATTGATCCAGAACAAGAGCGAACCCTTAGCGTCAAAAGAACCAAAATTGGGTGAATCATCTTCCAACCAGGTCCTCGTTTAAGAGCGTGCGAAGACTTATCTTCCAAACGAACCCTCCTCCTGGGTTCTCCTTTCTCATCCCAGCAGAACATCAACGACCGTGGACTCCTCCAGCAGGATACGCTACAGTATACGAATCATGGTTCACGAACTGCTCGCTATGGTGGCCGTTGCCCGAGTTTCTAACAAACGTACTGTCATCGGCGGAAGATCGCTCTCGGTCAGTACACTGCGAGCGGGATCAGAATCATGGTCACCCTAACGGTTTTGGCTGCCGAGTTAGGGATAACGATGTCGGTTCGTCTCTTCGAAGAGCTCACAACACCAAGTATTACTGGCAGGACGGGATTCTTTTACGGGAAGATGGTCCCTAAATACAATGTGATTACCGGAAAACCATCTAAGGTCAACTTCTGGAATCATCGGTACTTCTATGTCAAGATCAACGAGGCCTCCTTCGAAGACCCTTTGATAGTTTTAAACGGATATTTCAATGCTAACATTAGTACGACTTCGTCCTTCTTATTATTGCACTTCTACTGATCTTCCTTCATTTGTTTCTTCTTTGTTGCAGATCGTCTCTCGAAGTGGTCTCAAGGCGGTACTGAGTCCTTCCTTAAAGAAGTCGAGGCTATCAGAACTTTGAGTCATCAGCATTGGCCGGATATCAGTGAAGCTCGTATCCAAGCTGCTTTGAAAAGAATCAGTAAAGGTAATACTTAAAACTGTTGTTGCCGACATGCAAAATCTCAGTATCTCGATCCTGATAGTTTAATTTCTGAACAGCCAACGATCAAACCGAGATCCAATCACAGAACCGAGGTCGCAGGATGGGAAAAATTAATCTTTCGACTCTTCCGTCTTATGCTGATTCGATTGGTACACCAGAGCATGGAAGAGGGTCTTCTGATGTTAGCAGACCCGCCAAACGGAAGCGGGACTCGGGCATGCGAGATGCTTCCCAACATGTAAGATCAAACCGGTCTTCACCCGTAGGGCCTGAAGACCATCTCGTTTTTGGGGAGACGGAGAGGGAGACTCCCCTTGTTGGGGAACCTTCAATTGTTCCCGTCGGCGACACAGAAGCCCCGATGCCTATCGCAATGCCGATAGAAGAGAATCGGACGGAGTCGGCCCCTTCCGCTGAAGGTCCGCAAAGAGACCGAAGCCAAAATCCCCCTCAAGCGATCCTAGGGGGAGAAGAAGTTGAGTATCTTCATGCTATCAACTTTAATTACCGGTCAATAGATGTCCCTTTCATCGAAGACCATGAAGCCCCGGCTCGCATGTTTCGTCAAATCAAACTCAAGAAGCGCAGGATGCCCGAACTGGACCAGCTTCACCAAGATAGCCGCTATCGGGAGATGGCTAGAGCTGGTGCCATCGTAAGTTTTTCTACCTTCGGTTGTACATTCGACCGACCTTTTAACCTCATTGATTTTTTTGCTGTCAGTTTTTCGGGAACGCTAATCTCATGGTGCGAGATTACGAGACGAAGCTTAGAGCTCAGGAGACATCGCTGGAGGCGAAGACTAAGGCTCTGAAGAAGAAGAGAAGGAAAATTGCCGAGTTGGCGTATAAAGTCGAGGGGCTGACGACCGAGAAGAACGAAGCTTTAGAGAAAGCCGAGCTCGAAAAATCTTGCAACGAGCTCCTTTCCGAAGAGCTGGCGGCGCTGAAGGCTGAGAAGGAGCTCCTTGATTCTCGATGCTCCGTCCTAGAGAAGGAAAAATCGGAACTTCAAGTCAATTTTGAGGTGACGACCCGGAGGCTGAGGGAGTCGCGGGAGCACGAGGTCAGGAAGGAAAGGCTTCGAGTTGAGTCCATACTAAGGCAGAAGGTTATGCCGACGTACGAGAAGGTGGGCCAATTCCTGGGAGAACAGAGTGAGATCCAGGCGAAGCTTGCCCTCTACTCGCAGGCCAAGGGGACTCGAGAAGGCTTAGAGAAGATTCAGCTGCAAGGCTTATCGACGGAAGAGGTTCTTGAAAAGGCGAGGACCGACGAAGCCCACTTTCTGGAGGAGCTTCAGAGTATGGAGGTCGTGGATGCCACCGAGATCGATCTTCTTCCCGTCGACCTTGATGAACACGGCTCGAACATGGCAGTCTTTTCTCCCGAAGATATCCAAGATCTTTGTTCTTAGCTTGCACTCTTTTGTTGTAATAACTTTGGCCGAGTTTAGCCTCTTGAATTATTAAGTTTTTAATGAAATATCGTTTATGTAGATATTGCTTTCCCTTTTGTCAACCGACTTTGCTTGTCGTTTAATTTTTAGACTTGAACGCATGTTAATACTGTTAAGCCGTTTATTTGTAGAACAACAAATAGGACTTTATTTCGTCAAATATGCCGACATCGTTTATTCGTACAAAATAGGAAAGAACACTTGTCCAACTTAATTTTAAGTTCGACAGGTTTTTCCTTTATAGCCTACTGTGATGTCGCGTTCATCATTCGGTGTAGTTTAACCAAAGCCATTCGACTCGTTTGTCTACTGTGGTTTAGTACCGACTTTCAGCCTCGTTTTCGAGTTGAAGTGGTTTCATCGTTTGAGTTTGAACACGCTAAGTGCAACATTGATATTCAGATATATATATTTTTTGTTATTTTTGTGACTGAACTCGGTTACGAGCTGCCTACGTACCCAAAACGGGATCAAGTCACCCGTAGTTCCTTTTTTTTTTACATCTGTTTTTTTTTTAATTGTGACTGAACTCGGTTTACGAGCTGCCTACGTACCCAAAACGGGATCAAGTCACCCGTAGTTCCTCTTTATCACCTAAGCACCGAGGTAGCGCTTTAGATTGATCGAGTTCCAAGATCGTGGGATTTGATCTCCAGAGGATGTTTCAAGTCGGTAAACTCCTGGTTTGACCATGTGTGTTATCTTATACGGACCTTCCCAGTTTGCGCCGAGTTTGCCTGCCCTCCATTCCTTGGTATTCTCGAAGACTTTTCGAAGGACGAGATCGCCGAGTTGCAATGGTCGAGATATCACCTTTTTGTTGTAATAGGACTCAGCGAGATGTTGATAATTCTGAATCCGTAGTAAAGCCTGATCTCGTCTTTCTTCGAGTTGATCCAGGGCGTTGATCATCATTTCGTGATTCAAGTTTTCGTTCTGGGGCATCTTCAACCTCCTGAGGCTAGTAACGTTGACCTCAGCAGGAGCCATTGCCTCGGCTTCATAGGCGAGTGAGAACGGCGTTTTTGCTGTTGCGCTCCGAGGTGTGGTTCGGTGGGACCACAATACTCCATCCAGCTCGTCAGCCCAGTGTCCCTTCTTTAGGTCTAATCTTTTCTTGATCCCGTCGATGATGGTTTTATTGGTTGCTTCAGCCTGACCGTTTCCTTGAGGGTATCGCGGGGTAGAAAAACTTAGTCGAATTCTCCATTTATCGCAGAATTCTCAGAATTTATTCGATGTGAACTGAGATCCATTGTCGGTTACTATTTCATAAGGAAGCCCATGACGGCAGATGATGTACTTCCAAACGAAACTTTGAACCTCGTTTTTGGTGATTTGGACGTAGGCCTTGGCTTCGACCTACTTCGTGAAGTAATCAGTTAAAACGAGTAAGAAGCGCCTTTGTTTAGAACTCGGTAGAGGGCCGACTATGTCCATTGCCATCTCATGAACGGATATGGAGAGACAGAGGTTTTCAGCAACTCGGTTGGTGAGTGAATGTTGGGTGCGTGACGCTGGCACTTTTCGCATCGAGACGCGTATTCTTCGCAGTCAGCGACCATGGTGGGCCAATAATGCCCCTGAGTCTTAAGTTTGAGTGCAAGGGCCCTACCTCCACTGTGGTTACCACCTTCTCCTTCATGGGTTTCGATCATGACGAGTTCTGCTTCTCCCTTCCCGACGCAGGTAAGAAGAACCTTGTTTGCGGTCCATCGGTGTAGCTTACCGTTAATAGAGACGTAGTTGGAGCTTTTTGCTTTAAGTCGGCGGGATTCTCATTTATCCTCGGGTAGTATCCCCTTGTCCAGATAATCGAGGAAGGGGGTTCGCCAGTCAGTTTCTTGAGTAGTCGATTCTGCGATCTCGGTAACAGTGGAGGAGATGGCGTAGACGTCCTTACCAAGTGATAACGAAATACTCGGGCGTTCAACTGTATGAACGGGGATCGTCCGTTTAACCTGATCCCTCTGGTAACTTCCTAGTGCGGCTAACGCGTCCGCAAAGCAATTGTCTTTTCTGGGAACCTTGACGAGTTCGAAATGATCGAACTCGGATGTTAACTTTTTGACGACACCGAGATATGCATCCATCCTCGTTTTTGGCCTCATAGTCACCGCTGAACTGACTGGTGACGAGCTGAGAATCGCAAAAGGCTTGTACTCGTTTGGCTCCTACTACTTTGGCGAGACGAAGACCTGCGATTAATGCTTCATATTCGGCTTCATTGTTTGATGCTGCAAACCCGAGTCGGAATGATTGTTCGATGAGTTCGCCGGTGGGTGACTGGAGATGAACGCCTATTCCCGATCCTTTATTGGACGACGCTCCGTCGACATGCAAAATCCAATTCTTTACTGGAATGTCGAGGTCAGCCGCTTGATCTGGGAAGATTTCGACAATGAAGTCGGCTAAGACTTGGGCCTTTATCGAAGGCCTGCTTTTATACGAGATATCGTATTCGCTGAGTTCGATGGCCCACTTGGAAAGTCTCCCTGATTGGTTACCATTCTGGAGTATGGTGCGCAGTGGTAGGTCGGTGAGGACGACGATGGAATGGGATTGGAAATAAGGTCGCAATTTCTGCGCCGATGTTACTACGGCGAGAGCCATTTTTTCCAGGGTGGGATATCTCGTCTCTGCGTCGGTAAGACGCTTGCTGGTGTAGAAGATGGGGCGCTGTTCTCTGCGGTCTTCCTTTATTAGGACGCTGCTTACTGCTGAAGGAGAGACTGCGATGTAGAGATACAAGGTGTCGCCTGCGTCTGGTTTTGTTAATACCGGAGGAGTCGTTAAGTATTGTTTTAACGCCGAGAAGGCTTGCTTGCATACTTCATCCCAAAGGAACTTTTTATTCCCTCTCAGCAACTCGTAGAAAGGGAGACACTTGTCGGTGGATCGAGAGATGAAACGGTTAAGTGCTACGACTCGTCCGGTTAGGAGCTGAATTTCCCGTGATGTTTTGGGATTTGGCAAGTCCAGGACCGCGGAGATTTGTTTCGGATTGGCTTCGATTCCTCGTTTAGTGACGATGTAACCAAGAAATTCTCCTGAAGTAACTCCAAAGGTGCATTTTCCCGGGTTCAGTTTCATCCCATACTTGTTCAAGGTATCGAAGCATTCAGACAGGTGCCGAACGTGGTCTTTAGCAACGAGTGATTTGACCAGCATGTCATCAATGTAGACTTCCATGGTGACTCCTAGCTTGTCGGCGAACATCTTGTTGACGAGTCGCTGATAAGTAGCTCCTGCGTTCTTAAGTCCAAATGGCATAACTCGGTAACAGTATGTGCCGCGGTCCGTGATGAATGACGTCTTCTCGCGATCGTCGGGGTGCATCATAATTTGATTGTAGTCCAAGAAGGCATCCATGAACGATAGGAGCTCGTTTCCGGCCGTAGATTCCACCATCTGATCGATATGGGGTAAAAGGAAACTATCCTTAGGGCATGCCTTGTTTAGATCGGTGAAATCGATGCACACCCTCCATTTTCCATTTAGATCGGGTTCGCGAGCCAATCTGGATATTTAACCTCGGCAATGGATCCTGCCCCTAAAAGTCTATCGACTTCGTTGTTGACGGCTTTAGCTCTTTCAGGACCGAGCTTTCGACGCTTCTACTTGATGGGTTTGTATGTTGGGTCGACATTGAGTCGATGCGACGTAACAGCCGGATTGATGCCAGGCATGTCGGCTGTCGTCCAGGCGAACGTTGATTTGTTTGACCGAAGGAAGGTGGTCAATTTGGTGGATAAGGCATCGCTTAGGTCAGAGCCAATTCCCACGGTTCTCTCGGGATAATCGGGATCGATACCGACTTGGACTGTCTCCTCTTTTGGTGGAGACGTCTTTTTATCTGGCTCGACGATAAAAGCGACCTGTTGGCTTTTGAGGTCGGAGATCAGCATGCTTCGTGTGAGGCGCTGATTCCCTTTCAATGTGAAAACGGTACCTTCCTTGGTGGGAAATTTGATGCACTGGTGGTATGTTGACGGGATTGCTTTCAACATGTGAAGCCATGGGGTGCCTAGGATCGTATTATACTGTGTTTTGGTATTGATGACGGAGAATTTAACGAGTTTATTTATTCCCCCGGCAAAGACGTTAAGGCAGATGGTTCCCAATAAGGAGGTTGATGAACCGTTGAAACCGGTAAGGGCTCTCGATGATGGCTTGATATCGTTCAGATCTATCAACATTTTCTCCAATGTCTGTCGGAATATTAGATCGACCGAACTTCCAGTGTCGACGAGTATACGCGTGACTTCGCATGTACCGATTTGCAACTCGACTAGCAGTGGATCGTTGTGTGGCTGATCTATGTCGACGAGATCTCCTTCCGAAAAGGTTATAGATGTCTCTCCTTCGTGCTTTGTCGGCCATCGCCGGGCAGTTGTGGCTTTGCGTTGGTATTCCTTTATTGCCTTCACAGAATCATTGCACAGGGGTGATCCGACACGAATTACGTTAATTCGGCGAAAGACACTGGGACGTTTGTCAGAGAGTGTCGTCCGTAGGTCAGGAGTTGCGACGCCTGTCTTGGTTGAAAGTTTGCTTCGGAGATCATCCCCCGGAACCACTGGTTTCTTGATTTGTGGATGAGGATCTCGCAGTTCTCGTGTGGAACGAACATATACCAAGTGATCTCGGAGGTCATAACCATCGTTGCCCTCGGTTGATTCTGATTTTTGATCCTGTGGAGGGGACTGTCGCGACTCGATCGTAGAGCGCTTGCGATTAAGATGATCTCGTAGATCTTGGTCATCTCCGTTCTTAGGAGGCCCCGCTTTCTTTCTTTGAAGAAGGATATCCCGCAGGTCGACCGTAGGGCGCCTGTGCTGAAGATGATCTCGTAGATCGGGGAAATCCTTGTTTTCCATAGTGCAGGGAGGTAAGTGGATTTCAGAGATAACGTTGATCCGCCGAGCTACTTCTGGTCTTTCGTCTTCCGTATCGGTATTATCGCGATTTCGGGGTGGAGCGGCCGCATCCTGATCATCGGGGTGAACCGCTTGGTTGGATTCCTGTTTTTTGGCACCAGCTTGTCGGTTCTTTGTCCAGCTTCCCTTCTTTCGGTTCTGTTTCGACTTTGGTGGATCAGGCGTGATGGCACCATTTATGAAGGCTGAGAATAGGGATTCTGCGAGTTGCTTGCATTCTTTAGTGTCGTGGCCTTTGGCCTTATGGTAAGTGCAGAATTTGGTCTCGTCGTAGGTTAAAGGCTTCCCATTGAGGGTTCTGTCCCATACATTCCATGGTCGATCGGTCTTCGATGTAGAGGGAGATGCATCGGGTTCATCGGTTGCCGAGAAGACTTTTCCTTTCTTTTCGTTAGGCTGATGCTGACGAGGTTCCTGATAAGTCGTTGTTGCTTTTGGTGTCAACTGAGCCTTCAACGCATTTTGTTTTGCGGTGTAGGCAGCATTATCCTCCTCCATGCGAATGAAGCAATTTGCTCGGTGGAGTGCGTCCTCTAGGGAGATTGTGCTATTCGTATAGAGGTCAGATCGGAAATACGACCTAATCCATAACGCATTGCATAAAGCCTCTAATGCCGTCTTGTCTGGGACATCGACTTTGGAGACGAGGTTCTTGAATCGTTCCATGAAGTCGTGGAGGGATTTTTTCTGTCCCTGGGAGATTTTCCACAAGTCGGTTGCTGATGCCCCTTGATGAATATACATAGAGTAATGCTTGAGGAACTCGGTAGATAGTTCCTTAAAGGTGCTGATCGAATCTGCAGTTAGACGGGAAAACCAGGTAAGGGCGGGTCCTGCCAAACTTTCTACAAAGAGTTGGCAGTAGCCGGCATCTCGTTCTTCCGCGGAAAAATAGGCGCGTCCCATAGCAATGTTAAAACTGGTCATATGGTCGCTAGGGTCAGAATCTCCGCGGAAAGAAGGTACTCGGAGTTTGTCCTGATGTCGTACTCGGACGTCAGTTATTTTCTTGGTGAAAGGAGTTTTTTGAGTCGCTTCCAGGACTCGATCGATTTCAGGGGCGAAACTCGTGGCTTGATGGATTTTTGACGACATGTCTTTAATTGTTCCTTGAAGACGCAGAAGTTCTTCGTTAGTCGCTTGATCGACTGCCTGATTTCGCATCGTCGTCTGAAATAAACGTCTCCGGGCGGTATCCGGATCTTGATCGTCTGCTTGTGCCGGTGGTAGACAAGCAGCGGCGATTGTGTCGAGACGTTCTTGAGTTGCCTTATTAGCGGCATCTTGTTGATCGAGTCTTTGAACGACGGCGGCGAGAGAGGCCAAGACGGCGTTCAGGTCGACGGACTGTTGACCTACTTGGTTTGTTGGTGATCCTGTCATCGTTCTGATCGATGTTCTTGATCTTTGTTCTTCGAGAAATCCCCACAGACGGCGCCAATTGTTGAATCCGAAATCGGTAACCCTAGGTTGGATATCGATTTCGATTGTGGATTTCTCTAAGAAACGATTAAGAGAAACGAATAGAAGAGTTTTATTGATGAAAGATCGATTTAGTCTCAAGAACAAGGTTTGAACAAAGAATCAGTAATAAGAACCATAATTCTAACTTGTTCTTCAAGTTTTTCTCTGTGTGTTCTCTTCCCAATCTCCTTCTATTTATACGCCTTCCTTCTGCCGAAGTCGGTTTGATAAGTCTTCATGGGCCAACTTTGTCATCATGATGGGCCGAGTTCACACTTAAATGGACCTATGTGGGTAGATGCAATCTATCCCCAATAATAGAGAGCTTGGAGGGTGATATCTCCATCGGTGGAATCATCGTCTCTATACCAGGAAGAGTTCTTAGGTGGTAATAACGAGAAACTATGTTTCGCTGAAGGTGACGCTAACCCATTAGTTAAAGGAAACATGGTTGGCCAGAAATTTGATTTTATCTAATTCCTCTATTGCGCTCATATTGGGTTTTAAAAATTGTAATAGGTTATAATCTCTCTATTAAGCTACATGTAACTTTGCCTTTAGTGGTTTTTATAATCAAAAGGATGACAAAAAATGAATAATTCTATTTATCATAAAATCCTTTTTTACCTTCCTAATATTTAATTCTTATATAATTAAATAATTTTATGATTAGTATAAAATGTTTTTCTTAATTTTATTATGATTTATGTAATAAAATAATTAAAATTTTAACAAAATATTAAATATTCTTCATATTAATGGGGATTTACCAAAAAAAGCAATCTAAATATTAATTTCAACCATGAAAGTATCCTTCATATTCAATCAAATGCAAAACCAATCTAAAAGAGTGAAAAATACTATTTAACCTTTATGATCAAACAAAAAATCAGAATGTTATTATACGGTTCTATCATTTGTAAGTCTACACGTAACAAAGAAAGTTTACATATTTGTAGCTCTCCTACGAAGTCTAGTATGTAGACCTATTTTATAGTCTACATAGTAATTTAATATAATAAATTAATTTTAAAATTTTAAAAATAATTTTCATGAATTTTTTGATTAATCATCAATATAAAGATTAATATGAAGCTTCAAAATTAAAATTTTATATAATTGAACATTTTAAAGAATATAAATTGATTTGGTAACATGTGTTAGACAATGTTTATTGTTTAACAACAAAAGGTTCTAACATGTTATGTCTTCAAATGTTAGATTCTTAGAGTTAGATTTTAGATTGATATTTTTTATTGATCTAAATTTGTATATTAGTGTTGAATAGTTTATATTTTGTATATTTAGATATTTGATACAATAATTAAGAGTCCATTGATTATCAAGCAAGTTTAAGTTTAAGTTTTGTAGTTTAAAGTTTCGTAAACTTACATTTCAGTCTACTTGAATTAGTGTTTACAAAGAAAAAATATTTAAAATTAAATTGAGTTATTTATTCATAAAAATGTGAAATTATATATTATAACTATTAAAAATTAAATAAATAAATTTAGTAAATCATATATAAATTACTAAAACAATCAAGGTAATAGGAACATAAAAATATGTATAAGCTAACAAAGAAGTCTACTCTAAACGAATTTAACCTTATCGGACTTAACCAACTAAATTCTAACCTAATCTAATTTAAAACCAACATTATTGTGCAGACTGACAAAGAAATCTACTCTCGCTGAATTTAACCTAACCATATTTAACCAACTTCATTTTTTTAACCAAATAAAATTTAAACCAAATACTTTTTAACCTAACCAGAAAAAGTTACCAGCATATAAATACGATTCTTAAGTTTTTTCGGTAAAAAAAAAATATATAAGCCAGCTTTTTCGATGGAGGCAATTTTCGGTGAATCCTAGCGACGCCGTTCCCGCCGCTCAAACTAGTCACGCTGATATCTTCTCTTAGGTAAGTTAAATCTCTTCAGATTAATGTCCGTCAGCGTTTAAGGCTAAAAAGTAATCACCTTTACTTCTTTTTGTTTCAGATCTTAGCCGGCGACTTCTAGTCTCGTTGGCGAACAAATGGTGTCTTGGCACTTGTCCATATCTCTTCTTCCAGTAGTTGCACGGATTCTACTCTCACCGGCGAACTCACGGCGTTTCATATCTCCAACAAACGAAAGGTGCTTCATTTCTCCTTGACTTATCTCTCATTGATTTCATCTTCGAATATGCCTAAATTTCTTCCTTTGTTTGTTAACTAACCTATTATTTATTTTTTGTTTCAGGTTTGTGCCAACGAACTAACAGCGCATAGTCTCTAGTCTCAGTTTTCGGTCAGTGCTAGGTTAACTAGTCGTGTAGACTTCATTTTTGAATTTGTCTACTCGTGTAGACTTTGCGGGTAGACTTCATCTTAAAATTGCATACTTCGATTGTAGACTTAATATTCGAATTGTAGACTTTGCTTGTAGACTTCATCTTTGAATTGTAGACTTCGCTTGTAGAGTTCTTTGTTTATTGTAGACTTCTCTAGGTATTATTCTATGTAAATTCTAGACTGCTATTATATCATTTTTGTTTGCTTGTTGGCTTATCTTTTATAATTATTTATCTGTTTGATGACTGTTTTGTCGACTATTTTTTATTTAATTGAAGACTTATAAAAATTTTTTGTGTTCTTTTTGCTGCAGGTTTAAGAATGGATAACATTGATTTTCCACTGAGGCAATATACTCTAGGGCAGGAGCCAGTGCCTATTAAGAGCATTGGCTACTACAGTAATGACACCAAGCTCTTCTCTTCTCTTCGAGAAGCACTCAAACCATATGAATGGGAAGAGCTGAGGAATTCAAGATTAGGAGTGTTTATAAGGTTCCACGAACTAGAATTTGGATGAGCTTTAAGGCTGGTACACTATATGCTCACTTATCAACTTGACTGCAAGAAGAAGTATGAGTTGTGGAGTCTTATATGTGGTCTTCTCTAAATGAATTTGAAGAGATCACTGGTCTGAACTGTGAGTATGTGAAGAATCTCAATCATCCGTTGGTTAAAGTAACAGATGAAATGAAAGTATTTTGGGGGCAGATGGGAGTGAATTTCGAGTGGGGTCCAAGTATTGAAGAATAACTGCAGCGTGTAAGATGTGCGGAACATGGTCTCAAGATGATCGAAAGCGTTGAGGTTATCTAACCATCTATGCTGGCTTCATTGAAGCACAAAGAACATCATCAAAAGCAATAAGACAAATCATAAGTTCAACACATAACACTAACACAGATTTAGCCTGGACAATTTAGACAAGTGTGGCCTGGGTTTTTTCGTCTTACATAACTCGATCAAGTTCCGCACTTGTATTTCGTGACATGCATGTGAGAGTATCCGGACCCATTTGCTTTAAAAATAATTTGGTAAGGAATATGTTAGCTCCACCATCTCGGTTTTCTTGTCCAAATCATAATCTTCTTGTGCCATTTCAAGAAGTTCACCATGGGTACAATCATCATGCACAAGCAGAATTCTCCTTTTTTCGATTATCGACCACAAACTCCCACAAAGAGCCTTTCACCACCTATTTTCCGTATACAGCAGGTAAATGAACCATTACCTGCAAAAAAAAAAAACATTTTACCATATTAGTGAATAAAATTTTCATGTTTGATAATATTATAAAAGTAGACTTACAAAGACGTCTACATTTATTAGCTAACTACATAGTCAAACCAAAAAGTTGATAGTTTCATAATTATAAAAGATTTATATTTTCAAAATATTTCAAGACCATTAGGATTAACTAATACACATTGTCAAAGAATAAACTCTTGAATACATATTATGAATAATACACAAATTAACTTTCTATAGATTTTCGTACATAGACTTAGTATTCAATCTACAAATTAATATTTTCTTATCAGTTTAGGTTTGTAGACTGTCGTGTAGGTCTACTATTTGGATTAGTTTTTGCAATTACAAAATTCACGGGTTATTATCTATATTTAAAAAATAATTATGATTTTATACTTGTAGACTTTCTTCTCAGTCTACTTTTGAAAATGTTAGTTTTTTCAATTGACTATAATTCACCCAGAATCTGACTTTCAAAAGCAGACTTCATATGAGGGAAGAAGAGTGAACGAACCACTTCAACTTTCGAATAAAAAAAAACTGTTTTTGTCAACATACCTTTTTAGCCATTGATTCCACCTAACACGCCTATCACTCCGTTGCAAGAAATTACACGTAAAATCGTACGTGTTAGGGCTAACTATTAGGGTCAAAATTGGTCCTGGCAAAATCAACGGCTAAAATCCTCTGAGAAATTGAGACATTATCAAATATGAGCTGGAAATGTCAAAGAAACTATACGGCATAAGCCAAACCAATTTGCATAAAGATAGAAGAAAGAACTTCTTATATTTCATCTCAAACAAGGAATAAAGGAATTTCTATCCAACCATGAAAAGATCGGAAAAACGTTCTTGCGGAAGGTTTTTGCGATAAATGACGAATTTACGAAATAATCTTCCCATAAAGAAAATTCGGAAAGTTTCTGCAGAAAAAAATAAAAATATAATCTATGAGATAATCTTCCATAAAACAACTTTCAGAAAAACGTTTACGGAAAAGCTTTCGTAAAATAAAAAAAATGATTCGTAAAAGAATCAAAGGAGCAAGTCCTCGAGAAATATTACCCGATCTCTAGATGGACAGCTCCCCAGGTTACGAAAAATAAGAGAGATAGTTGTTTCCTAACTTCCCATCGTCCCAACTCTCTCCATCCACGCAGCGTCTCGTCAACGCCCACTTCTTCTCCTCGCATCCTAACCACAAGACGGCCACGCCCAAGCATCTTCTCTTCTCCTCCCCACCCTAAGGTGGGCACGCACGTCGCTCCCTGACCTAGGGTGAGCACTATCCATCCTCCCCGCCCTAAGGTGGGCACAACCCATCCTCCCCGCCCTAGGGCAGGCACGATACATTCCTCCCCCGCCCTAGGCCAGGCATGATCGATCCTCCCCGCCCTAGGGCGTGAACGATCCATCCTCCCCGCCCTAGGGAGGGCACAATCCATTCTCCCCGCCATAAGGCGGGAACGATCAATTCCTTCCTGCGATAGGACGGGCACGATCCATCCTCCCCGCTCTAGGATGGGCACGATCTATCTTCCCCGCCCTAGGGTGGGCACGATCCATCCTCCCCGCCCAAGGGCTGTCACAATCCATTCCTCCCTGCAGTAGGGCGGGAACAATCCATTCCTCCCTGCCCTTAGCTACTCCATTTTTTCTCTTTTGAATCTTGATTGAAATGTCTTTTGTTTCATCTCAATCGGAGTTGTCATTGATATTTTACTAAAAAAACAAGCAACACATGTTTTTGCGTAAATGTTCAAGTCAAAACGTCAGATGATAAACGTGAACTCAACACCATCATATCCTCGACTTAGTGAACTGATCTGGTTCAGTTCGTAAGACCAACAACACAGAAAATGGACCTCAGATAAATTGACGATTTCTTCGAGAACAATCATAAAAACGCATAAGTCACAAAACGACCTGAAACGGTCTAAAACATGACGAATGCCCACTTATGGTTTAATATGAGAATATGCCCAAATTTAGTGACGGTTTATCTTGGCTTGGATAAGGATAAATGTAAAAGAGGATAAATGTAAAGTTTCCAAGATAAACATGAATCTTGAGAAAATAAGGAAAACTTCTGCAAAGTGATAAACTCGAATCATGAAAGATGGCCAACCTTAGAGGCATATATAAAGAGAGCCAAGGAGGACAAATGACATTTTTTTAGACTCTAGAACTCTCTTCACTTAGAAACCTTAGGCTTTATTCTCGACAAGTTTGGTTTCTACAACTTACATTCATACTAGACAAACTCGCACATGCAATTTCTTGTTCCACTCTCTTAATTGAACTATGTTCGGCTTGACCCTCGAAAGGGGTACGTAGGTAGCCTTTCATAAGGTCCAATCCAAAATCTTTTAAAACTTTTTTTGTCTTTTTCGTCTGTTGCTAAGCGAGTTGTGCCTCACATAGGTTTTTCTCGACATAGGTGGTTGTGCTAGCGAACTTAGTTAGATTTTACTACTTGTGTTATATGATTTCTTTTGTAGTACCGTTTCCAGACAAGTTTCATGTATGTTTTTGTCTATGGAACGCTCATACACAAATTTGAAATACAGATCTACTGTTTTCTAAACTCGTTTTGTTATCTTTATATATTTCCGCATTTATTTGGTCATTTTTCTTTGCCTCTCGCAGAGAATCTGGACCTAAATAAAGTATGGTTCTCTTTGCTTTCCTCTATTCACTAAAATTGATAGTGTGAATTTCAGTTCCCACAAGAAGGAAGCGTTAGATCTAAGGTTTTATCAATCAAGAAATTCAAAACTACAATCAAGGATGCTAAAGGTTTTATAGGTACAGTTCTAAAACTCAAATGTAATTGTAAGATATTCAACTCTCGCTGTGAGTCTACATGTTCAATCAGTACTCATAATCTTGTATTCAATATCAAACAAGTACCAATCGATACACTTATAGAGTGTCGATTGACATATCTTTCGAACAGGCTTTAACGGTTAGATCAATATTGTTCCAACTAAATCCTAGACTAACTCTTGTATGCGCCTAGATATCTAATCCATCAAGGTTTGGGTTCCGTTAATCGATTGCACTCTCGTGCCTCTCAGTTGTCATATTATTCTAGGGTCAAATAATCAGTCACACTCTTGTGCTATTCAGACTACTCTAGATTTTAATATTACAAGCCACGCTGATGTAGAAATCTATAAACAACCCTAGCAATCCTAATCAATTATCAGTTTGTCATTAAGCTCATAAAATCCCCAAATCTAACAAGAGAATTATTCAGACATGGAAGCATCAACATAAATCATAGTCCGGATAAATATAGATAAATAAATCAATAATAAAATCAAAAGAGTTCCAAGAGGACTCTTAGGGAGTTCCTCGAGGACTCTTAGGGAGTTCCTCTTTTCTCTCCTAACCTAAGAGAAAACTTAAGTAAGACAATAAAATAAAGCATAGCCATCAACAATGGCTTAGAAAACTATAAAAATTAGATATCAATTCGGTCAGGGGCAATTATGTAATTTGTGGTGACTTTTTTGTCCATGTCGGTCATGAAATAGACTCGGCCTGTCTTCTCGCATCAGTGTTGATCGACACCAAGAGTGCAGTGTTGATAGACACTCCTTCATATCTTCAACAACTTCTTCTTGTGAGTCAGACAAACTACTCTTCAGTATAATGAGCATAACTTTAGAATCTAATTGTCAGATGGACCTCAAACCGGTGGCATTATAAAGGTAACTCAAATATCTATTTTTTTCAAAAGATGAGCTCAACTGCAACGTAGGAAAGCCTCCATCCATAGCTAAACTTATGATGCGTATGTGTAGTCATGCACCTCAAAAGCTACATAATCTCTAAAGTTCTCTAAAATGCACATGAACCTAAAAATACTCTAATACATACTCCAAACACCTAATTTAGACTCAATAAAAGACTTATATCATGCTCTAAAAGTGATAAATTCCATGGTATATCATCGTGCTATTCCAACTATTTTAGAAGCTAGTATGATCAAAAATCATGGTGTAAAAATCTATAAATAACCCTAACAATCCTATGATTATTAGTTTGACATTAAGCTCAGGAAAGTCCTAAATCTAACAAGGTGATCTGCTCAGACATGATAAGAGAAGAACAAATCCTAACCTGACTAGATATCATAAAGAAATTAATAACAAAATTAAAGGAATTCCAACCAATTTTCTCGAGAGATATGATCTTCTCTTTTATAATAAAATTTAGTTGTCAACAATGGCTTAGAAACATATAATATATGTTTAAATATGTTGTGGGCTCTTTTATAAACAAGGAAAATTTTGGAGCCAAAATGCAATTCTTGAATCTTTGATAAAACTCTCTGGGCACTTGGTCAGGATGAGTGTTGTCCCACGCTCATGTGGCGTTGGTCGATGTTGTTCATAAACTTGAATCCTCAACAGGTTCTACTTGCGCGTCAGACAGACCAGTCTTCAGTAAAACAAGCATAATTTTTATCTAGGACCTGATTGACCTAAAACCGATGGCATTGGAAAGCACCTCAAAAGTCTATCTTGTGTCAAAATATGAACTCAATTTAACCGCAGGAAGTCTTCCATCCTTTGCTATACTTATGGCGCATCTTCGTAGTTCTGAATCTCCAAAGTTATCTAAAACGTGCCTAGACCTTGAATAACACAAAACAATATCAAAAAGACTCCAAACACATAATAAAACTTTAAAAAGCATATACTATGGCATAAAAGTGGTAAAACCAATGTTATATCAACCCTCCCCAGACTTATCCTTTGCTTGGCCTTAAGAAAATAATAGAATAAAAATGTGGAATAGGTTTAAAAATGAAGGGACCCACCTTTCTTTAGAACTACTGCCATCACCTCTTTAGTGTTACAAAGCCATATCAGATCCATCCTAACTTTATAGTTACTTTCATATACTTAACCTTAGCTTAGCAACCTGACCATCTATACAACAACTTACTAGACACCATCTGATATACCACTTTAATGACCTCATTTATGAAATAAATGTGTAGCCTTTATCTTGGGAGTATTGATCACAAGACACAATGGATCTTACCCCAACAGGTTTCTGAAGACACATGTAATCTTTTCTAGTTCCTTTCCTCCCTATCTTCTCACTTCGCTCAATCAATGTCTCCCTTCTTTGAAATGTATCATTTTATTTTTTTAATTGACTGATATTTTTAGGCAGTTTTCTATGAATCAAGCCCTAATGATTGTAGCCACTAGTTCGTGTTCACTTCTTTTTGACCTATATCTCTTTCTAGAATTCCATGAATCAACTTTTCCTTCTATTATTGCGTGGAAGTACTGCTTTCTTCCTGATAGTTGTATCTCAAAAGAGAATCAAAAGTATACATGCCCAAGTCAATCATAGAGGAAAATAATGGTTGTAGCAACCAAATCATGTTCAAATTCTTTTTTTTTTCCTCTAAAAGGGAGGGAGAGGGGAACTAGCAGCACAAAGACTTTTACCTTCCATACCTGCAGGAGGAATCCGATCCAGTGTATTTCAAGCCTCAAGACAAGTGATTTGAGTTGATTTGGTTGGAATGCAGAACGACGAATCACAAACCTGTTAGCGTAGAACTTTTCATGCCTATTGTAGTCTCTAAGTGCCCTCTTTCGTTCAATCCCATCATTAACAGCAACAACAATAGCATCAGGTATTGCAGCCTCCTGTGAAAAAATCAATTGGCCCGCTATGTTGTGCACACGACCTTCTTTGGCTCGTAAGACCCCATTCTCATCAGCCTTAAGTATGAGCATTTTGCCCATATATTTGTTTCCACGAGTGGCGTTGATCAACACTTCCTTAGCATAGATCGACGCAATGTTTCGAGTGGTGTCGCTCGTCATCTTGCAAGTGTCGTTTGACACTTTCCATCTATTCATGTGTTCTAGATCCAATAGCTCTTGGATTGAGATACCTTTCCCCTTGTAGCTTCTGGTACTCATATACATGCACCTGAAAGCCACAAGGAAGAAAAAATAAGTATACTAAAAAGAAAAACCTAGTCTAAATCCTACACTTAGTCTAATGGTTATCAGAGTCCCCAGCAACGGTGTCAAATTTGATATGCTCAAATTCCCCTAAAAGCAATTGTCTTAAATAAGAATATCATTGTAGTATTTGGGAATTAAATCCACAAAGACTCTATGGTTCACATAATAGACTTGAGTCTCAGACTAAGCTAGGCAAGCAAGCACTAAGCAATAAACAAAATAAGAAAATAGATATAAACGCAAGTTATGGGAAAGACGCTAGATCTAGAAATATTAAATAAAATATTCAAAACATAAATCAATAGATGTCAAGGGTTTGGTTAGGTTCAATTCCGGAAGATCGATAGAGATGTAAGTACGTTTTGGGAATGCCTCCATCCGTTGCTAAACATATGACGCATCTTTTCAGTTTTGCACCTCTAATAGCTTCAAAAACTATAACGTTGCCCAAAACGTACCTAGACCCTGAATAACACAAAGAAATATGAAAACGACAGTAAATGCATAATATAACTCTAAAAGGACATATACCATGACACAAGTGGTAAAAATCTATGGTATATCTTTACATGTACCTCTGTGGGTAGTACTGCTTCCATGCCATAAACCAGGGAATAGGGTGTTTCCCCTTTAGCCACTTTATCTTGATTCGGTAAGCCCACATGACTCCTGGTAATCTCCACCCATCTTCCTTGGGCATCCTTTAAGCACTTTTTGAGAATAATGATCACCATTTTATTGGTAAATTCTGCTTGTCCATTAGATTGAGGATGCCTTTGCGTAGTGAAGGTTAATTTGATGACACAATTTTTGCAGAACTCCTTGATGTTGTGTCTAGTAAATTGTGGTCCGCTTAGGTGATGATATTTTGTGGGACCCTGAACCTTTTGATGATGTTAATCTATAATTTCCTGACTTGGGTGTTGTTATCCTGCTTAAGGCTTGCACTTCCACCCATTTCGAAAAGTAGTCGGTTACAACCAATAGGAATAACTTTTGCCACGGTGACATTGGCAGCTTTTCGTTTATATCAATTCCCTATTTCCTGAATGACCAGGGGGAGCTCATGGGTGTAAGATTCTCTGGAGGATGCTTGGAGACTTAGGCGTGTTTCTGGCATTAATCACAATGTTTTGCCTGTTAGATAGCATCTTCAGCCATCGTTGTCTCATAATATTCGGCTCTTCTGACCTGGAGTACTAGATTGCAACCACTAGAGTTGGAGCCGCATTATCCTTGATTAAGTTCTTCTAGTATTCGCTTTGTGGTCCCTGTCGTGATGCATTGAAAATATGGACCAAAGAACGATCTCCTGAACAGAGTTTCATGGGAGAGACACTATCTGTCCGAATGCTTTTTTGATTTTTCTGCTTTCATTGTAGTCGTCAGGGAAAAATATATTTTCCAGATATTTGACGACGGGAGTCATCCAGGTTTGCTCCTCTTCGAAAGTTGAAATTCCTACTGGCTTGATTTCCTCCTTCGTTGCCGGCCACTGAAGCATAAGCAAAGGGATGTTCATCTGGCTCCTGATCTCAAGGGTGTACTCAAGGTTGGCCAAGGTGTCATCCTGAGAATTCTGTTCTCCAGTAATTTAAGTGAGTTTGTAATTTCAAAACTTATTGATCAGACGCTTGGCTATAGCTAGATTTAGCCTACCACATCTTTGACCTGATATTTTATCCTTGGGTTTGGTTGAAGATCAGTTGTAAGTCGCTAAAGACCTGGAAGTTTTATGTTCCCATCCGATTGGCGAGGTTGAGCCCGGCTATAAAGGCTTCGTACTCGCTCTTATTGTTGGTAGTTCTCCAACTTTTTTAAAAAAGATCTCATTGTCAATAAAGAATGACGAACATGAATAACGATTGAGGGATCCCTTCCAGATGTTGGTGTGGGAAGGAGATTGTCACCTATGTTTCAAAAACGGAAGAGAACCCATACAGACGATTCTTCTGATGTGAGATTGGTTTACAGGTAAATGTGATATTTTATGACTTATCATTCTCCTATAATGGAAGTTGGCTTGTTTTTCTATTTTGAAACAAAGAAAGAAAGAAAACCATCTTTTCATTTGGGTCGGCGAGGCTCTGTTTGATGAGATTCAAAGGATGGATGAGCATCAGACGAGAATTGCTTAGGAACTTGAAGATCTGAGAAGTTCTATGAAGAAGACAATTCGGGAAGAAGTTATGAAGCATAAGAATTCGCTCGATGTACGTTGTGTAGGATCCATTGTCAGTATTTTATGTTTCTGGTCCAAATATGAATGATATTGTAATGGTTCTCTGATTCAAGTTACATTGTCAAAGATTGAACCAATCTGATTTTCATTTTTATCGTCATGTATCAAACAAATGTGAAAACTGAAGCTTCTATAGTTAAGACTTAAATGATTCCAGTTGCATCAAATTGAATTCGACATGAAAAAACTGAAACATAACTTGCATAGAACGAATAAGTATCCTATATTGCTCTATCTCTTGTTCTCCTCTTATGACCTCCAATCCCACATCGACTGTATTTGCGAACTGTGGAGCCTTGAGTTTCTTGTGACGCACGGATCTTATCTTTAGCTGCCTCGTATCTGCGTTTCTTTCTCCTACTTGCAGCTCGTCTACTCTCTGGAGGAAGGACTTTTGACTGCTCCACATGAGATGGAACTTTTCGTGCATCTTCTGGGACACTAATAGGATTTATGCTTTCTTCATAAGCTGAGTTACATGTTGCAGTAGTGTACATGTCGTCCGTGAGATTGTGTGGTTTTATTCCAACATTGAAGTCTGCTTTTATAGCGTGAATGCATGAGATTTTCATCAGATCAAATTTCCCACAAGAACACGTGCGTCTAACCAAGTCTACCATGCAGTCAAAACTGTCACCTTGAACCAAAAAACTATGATCGCTAACTGGGAAGACCTTAAACGTTTTACCCTTCTCAACCCTTCTGTCAATCTTCTTCTCCACAGAAATGGTCAGTGGCTTCGAATGTTTAGAACTTAAAGTTCTACGTTTGAAAAGCCATCGAGTCATCATTTCCCTAATGCTGTCCAATAAAGGTATTACTGGAAACTCTCTAGGCGTACGCAAAGAAGCATTTAGCGACTCCGCAAGGTTAGTAGTCCTAATATCATATGTGTAACCTGGAAATTGACAACGAGCCTACTTCCTCACATCGGCCTCTATGAGATAATTTTCAGTTGCAGGACTAATAGAAAAAATAGCAGTGAACATCTTACGAAAATGAGCTCGATAAGCTTTAGAAGCCTTTGCAACCAAACCAGCTATACCTTTCCCACTAAAATATGTACAACATTATTCAGCAAATGGTGAATGCAAATTACATGATGAGCTTGCGGGTACACTCTGACAATAGCTTTAGCAATTGAGGAATTCCTATCAGATACAAAAGCTAAACTATGCTCGCCAGCAATGACCACATTAAGCTGTCGCATAAACCAGTCCCACGCGAGGTCATTCTCTGAGCCGGAAACTCCAAATGCAATAGGATATAAACTCGATTTTCCATCTAATGCAGTAGCAACCAGTAATATTCCTTTGTATTTTCTCTTCAAAAACGTCCCATCCACAACAATAACTTTTTGAATTGTAGCATAGAAACCGCGAACACTCTGACCATAAGAGATGAAGAGGAATCTGAATCTCCCTTTTGTATCCCTTTCATAAAATGTGTGTGACCTTGGATTAGCTTCCTTCATCATGTGCAAGTAGTTGGGAATTTTTTCATAATCTTTCTCTGGAATACCTTTCACTGTGTTGATTGCAAATTCACGTGCATCCCATGCCAAAGAATAGGATATCTCAACTCCATATTTCGTACGCATATACTGGATTATATCATTTGATCTCGGTCCTTCTTTAGCAGTTTCATACTTATGCATAATCAGAGTAGCAACTGTTTTTGTTGAAGCTGTACGAACAGAACCGTTCTTATTGGATGGAGCACATGAATGATTAGGTACATACTTTTTGATGATAAAATATGATGAACATGTTAATCCCTCTGCATGAACACGCCAGCTGCAATCATCATCTGCACAACGAATGTACCATACTTTTTTTTATCCGATTTGGCAACCACATAGTCGAAATTATGTCTCATTGCACATAGTTTGAATGTTGCCTTCAAAAGCGTCTTGGAACTAAAATATTGACCCTTCTTCATGACTTCCACCAAAGAAAAGCGAACATGATTTTCATTTCTCTTCTCTTTGTCACACATTTTGTCATTATCACTGTCATGTACCTCAACATCTTCTTCTGATTCCGTATCAGCTGAATCTTTAGACTCCATAGGCTCTTCCTCTCTGTTAGGCGACTCAGTAGCTTCTTCCGCTCTGTTAGGCGATTGAATACTCACACACAACCGCGTCGAAGCTTTGATCTTTACATACTCACACACCTAAAAAGCTTCTCTTATGGGAGTCAAATCGATCTTCGTCTCTGAGAATTTTTGCAAGCTGGTCTCTCTTCTTCTGTCGGATAATGTCGTCTGTAGGAACATCGAAAGGGATTCTAGAGATCGCCAAGTTTGGTTTCTACGTCGCCATTCCCATCGGTCTCATGTATACATTCGCCAACAACAGCACCAATATCAAGAAATTCATGGGCAATGTAATCTTCCCTGTCTCTCTCTCTCTCTTTATTCTATTAGACATGTATTGATGGGGTTTACTGAACAGTTAGAAATGGTAACTCTAAACATGGTTTATGCCTTGTTTCTGGATTGTTATGTGGTTTAATCACTGCAGCACAAGTGTTTAGTTACTACCATCTCAGATACGTTAACATTTCCTTGAATGGTTACTGGTTCTATGTCATAATATTGGTTGCTTTGGGTTGTTTTTGGGTCTGATATCTGTAAGGATGGTTTTGTAGTGCAATGGAGGCATTTTCTTGGACCCAGTTTGGCTATTTTTTTGTATATCACCTGATAGGTCTGAGCTCTGTAGAACAGTTTGCAGTGATGAATTGTCTGCGCTTGAAGCACCGATACTCAGACATACTCAGATCTTAGGAACATATATACGATCTGATTTGATTCCGTTAGTGCTCAGTGATTCTACATCTCGGGGGTCTGGAGCTCTTTCGAATAGTCTGCTACGACGATATTTTAAGTCAATGGAGGCACTTCTTAACCCCCAAAAGTTTGACTATTTTTTGTGTGCAGCGTTCATATGTTGTCTATCCTAAAGAAGCACATCGACCTCCTTCACCCGAGGAATGAGAGAGATGGCACGAGAGCTTGCCCGTCAGAAGAACCTTCTGTGAGAGTTGATGAGACAGGTATATGCACAAGTTTCATGTTACTATAATAGTAAATTGCTCGGGGTAGCAACTGATAATAAGGTTATGTTATGTTATGTTTATTTGCTTCCTGTAAGATCAAAATGGGATGTGCTACTAAGCAATTATAAGGAAGGAGAGGCGTTTTTTTTTTTTTTTTTTTTTTGAAACACAAGGAAGGAGAGGCGTTTGTTTTGTTTAAACTTAAAAGAACATTGGTTACACATATTTTGTGTTTATGCACACATCAATGCTTCAATTGTTTTGCTTTTAAGTACTCATTAAAGGCTATTGGGCTTTATTCTGAACCTCTAAATTGAGCTATAAAAGAATTCTAAAATATAGTAGTAATTTAGTTCTAACAATTTTATTACCCAAAATTCAATGTTATTTCAAGATTTTTCTTTTTGATTTTTTTTTTTTTTTTGGGGGGGGGGGGGGGGGGGGGGGTTTTTTTTTTTTTTTTTTTTTTTTTTTTTTTTTTTTTTTTTTTTTTTTTTGGGGGGGGGGGGGGTAGGGGCGAGTTCTATACTACTCTATGTTTCATTACGAGATTTATGTTTCAAAAAGAGAATCATGTTTTAGAACTTTCACATATACTAAAATGAAAATTTTTCATAAAATACCCTAATTTAATTTTGTTAAGTTATTTAATACTCAAACTTTTTTGCTACCCATTTTAATACCTTAACTAAAACTGCTCATTTTAATATATATTTTTTTTAATGTTTTCAGTTTAATACCCAAAGTATAAGTATGCTTATTTTAATAATAAGTTTCAAACAAAACTTAATAAAATCTCTTAAATTAGAAATCTTAAAAATTTCTAATTTTTAATCTTATTTTAAAGATTTTTAAAATTTTGGATTTATTAATATTTTTGACTAAATGTAGCATAGCTTGGTTATTAAAAGGGCAAATTTCGTAAGTAGGTTTTTAAAAAGTTTTTTGTCACCAAAAAAACTCTTAAAATGACCAAATTAGCCCTATTTTATTTTTTAAAAAATAATATTTTTTATTTTATAAAATTTGAAACCTCATAACTAAATCACCACCCTTTAACTATAAACCCTAAATCTAGATTAATTCACCTTATGAGTAAAAATGTTTATTTACCTCTTTAAGGAAACATTTTGGTCATTTTTTCTTTGGATACTATTGTTGTGAAAATAAATTAAAAGAAACTATCCTAGAAAATTTTTCTTATTAAAATGATCACAGTTTTAAAGGTTAGTATATTAAATGAGTAAAAAAATTAGTTTATGTATTAAACTGGATAGTAAATGTCCAGGTATTCAAACGCTTAAAGAAATTTAGTTAGAGAATTTTTATGGAATTTTCCTATTAAAAATTTATTAAATTTTGATTATCATTATAGTGGTCTATGTAATTAAATATTTTAAATAATTTAGTTTTAATAAACATAATTGTTTTTTTGAATTCTAAAATTTAAATTTGAATAATGATTTTAAAATGTAAAAATATATCTTCTTAAAATATTTTTATTTCTAAAATGTAGTTTTGTTTTAAACAGAAAAAGTATTTATTTTCAAAATACTTGGGAATAACCTCTGAATCCTATTAATGTTGTTGTCATCTTTTCTTTATCCTATTAATAGTGTTGTCATCTATTCTTTATCCTATTAGTAGTGTCGCATTTCAGTGCTTTTACTTTTATTTATAATAGGTGTACGGTACATATATGTGTGAGCATAATTTGATTAGGCTAAATTATTTATATTTATATATTTACAATTGTTAATTATTAAAATATAATATATGTAAAAATATAGTAATATCAAGCTTTTGTAATATATGAATGAAATGTAGTTATCACATTATCTGCTTCAAATTGTTTTTTTGATATAAATGTATTTCACTTTCTATCATGAAATTCTCATTTGGTGTTTCATCTCTTTTTTACTAAGATGTAACTATTTTTGGTTATCTTTTCATTCTTTCGTCCATACTTTAATGTTTTCTTTCTCATATAGATAAATGATTTTAGAGAAATTACTTAGAATGACTCTAATTAATCTAAGAATTATTAGAATGACTCATATTAAATTTTAATTACTAGACTAAAAAGGATTACAAGCAAATTTACTAAAAGACCATCTCTAATTTGATTAACTATAAGTTTGCCATTCTAGTAAATTAAAAAATTGGAAAATATATGTTAAAATATTAAAAAGAATTAATTAGAAAATAATGTGATGAGGAAAAAAAATAGAAAGGAAGAAAAGAGTTTGTTGGGTCTCTCTCACGAGACATCGGCGAAACCGAAGGTGGAGCCATCTCCGATCTAGAGTCACCGTCGTCTCTATCCCACTCCGACAACATCTCCTCAGTCACAGCCATCGTCGATTTCGACATCTCCTTGCCAAGTCGCCATCGTCCCTGTCATGTTAACCCTAGGTCCGATTTATCTTCCTTTTTAAATTGATGAAATTGAAACTGTAAGTGCTAAATATATCCAATTTCAAGTTGTTTTTAAACTTTTTAACATATATTGTTTGATTTCGAAAACCCTAAATCACAATTTCAATATTCCTTCTACTTTAAAATCCATAGACTGTTTTTTTTTTGTTCCGTGATGCTATCTTCGTTTAATACCTAGCTTGATGCATTTCATACATAACTTTGTTTTTCGTACCATTGATCGTTCGTAGTCTCTCTATGTTAAGTTTGATCATATGAATCACTGTTCATCTGATTTTGTTGCTTTGACACTCTGCAGACTGTTCGTATTTTGGGTAGTTTTGAGGATGGAAACTATGCATGTAGACATATATTTAAAGATCCCTCTGCAGAGGTAATGATGAAATTGAAGAACTTAGGCAACAGTCTGTATCATTCTCTGAAACGACTATTTCCTCGCGGTGGATACTTTGACCCAACTAAACAGAAAGACGAATATCATTGGTTTCCACTTTTACTGACCTTTTTTTATTTCTTAAATTGTTCAGATTGCTGCGCTGGATGGTGTTAGATTGTGGGACCTGCGCAAGCTAAAGAACTTCCGAACATTTGAATTTCCAAATGCAAACTCAGGTATTGAACTATATGCGCACCTGTCACTAGTCCATTTTGTTGATTGTGGTATTCATTTCTAAGACGTGGATGAAATTTATTTGCAGTGGAGTTTGACCATAGCGGATCTTATCTTGGCATTGCTGATTCAGATATTAGGTGCGGTTTACATTGATACACACAATGCATTCAATAACTAAATATTCAAAGAGAATTGTGCAAATTCAAGATTATATGATCAATAGAAATGCCGTGTACATATATGTTTGCTTCTGCAGTGCATACTAATAATAATAACACTTGTGAGTTTCTGAGTATTCCAAATGGCCAGTGTGAAAGCAATGTGGATATTATTAAGCCTTTGAAGTTAATGTTCTTCTCTTCCTTTTTGAGTCTATTATGCAAACATTGTAAACTCATGAACTTGCAGGTGCAACATGTGTTAAGTTTGGTCCGGACGCCAAATACGTAGCAGTCGGTTCAATGGACCATAATTTCAGGATATTCGGTTTACCTAGCAATGAGAGCACTGAAGATTGTACACAAGATTCATGAATAGAAGAATCAACATTTGCCTAGGACATCATTTGCTTAAAAAATCACTAAATTCTTATTTCAATAGTAATTTATATTACTAGTCTTTAATTTAACCATAACTTACATGAATTTGTCAAATGTTGATATTTCTACTTTAACATCTCTTTTTCATCTTAATAGTTCATTCAATCAAAGGGAAAAACCTTGGTTCACAGTAAAACACTGAAAGATTTGAATATCAATCATCAACACAAGAAAAAAAATCCAAATTCAAAACATACTAACCTAAAAATTTTCACAACATTTTCACAAAATCGTCATATCTAGTTTCCTCGCTAATTGTAAGTAATTTACTACCTTGATCATTATCCATTTTAAATAACCCACTTCTTTCTTTCTTTCAAATTTTTACTTTCTGCATACGAGAATGATATGATCCATGTGTCTCCAAGCAATAAGGATTGAAACAAGTGATTAAACCACCATGGAAGGGGACAATTTGATAAAGAAGAAAAGACAAATGAAAAATATGACGTAAATTAAAAAGTCTGCCACCACATAAAATAAAAAGTTTATTAACCATTTTAAGTCGGTTATATAAATCTACCATAAAAAATAAGTCGACCATAAGAAAATAAAACAACCATAAGAAAATAAGTCGAGCACAAAAATCAACCACTTATGACAAATCTGCCTCCTCGTTTGCCAGACATATTCCTAAATATGTTTTCTATTCAAATCGGACAATTGACTCAGCCATAACAACAAATCTAAAGTTTCTAAGAAAGTCTGACACCACTTTAATTGTAGATTTATTTTTCTAAACTGATTGTTTACACAGGCTTATTAGTCGATAGATTTATTTTTGAAAATAAATCTGCCGACTACCAAATGTTAAGGGTACTTTCGTAATATTTTTCTTTGTTATAACTATGGACAAGGGTAATTTTGAACAAAAATTATTCTAATAATTTTTGAAAATTATAAGTCATTCTAGTAATAATATAATTAATTTGAGTCATTCTAATTAACTATCCATGTTTTTAAGTACCAACATTAAATCAATCGCCTTGAATTGAACCTATGATTCCTCTTTTAAAAATCACTATGCTTTTCGTATTCTTTTTCTCCATGAGAGTTAAAATCAACTATGAAAAAAATATTTTTGAGATCCTATTGTAACTTCTCATCTTCTATTTTGTAACACTTTACCGATATGTTAGTTTAGTTTGTAACACTCTTATATATATATATATATATATATATATTTATTTATTTTTAACATGATCACAAAAGTATAAAGTCAAAATAAATATTTCGTTTCAACTAATGTTTCCTTTAACCATTTCATTATTTGTTTTGACAAAAAAAAACATTTCATTGTTTTTTTCTCAAATTTCTTGTGGTTCAGTTTCTAATCCTTTGTATAATAAACCATAAGTTACTTAACCAATAAAATATTAATACATAATTAGCTTACAAAAATAATGTCAATAAAAATAATTCAGAATTTCTTTTACTTTTGCAAAAGAAATCCAAATCCCTAAATTTTCTAATATCACGTTTAAATTAACTTCCAAATTTGACACGATTCCAGTCATGAGTTTGAACATTTACGTAACTTTCAATCAGTTAATTCCATATCTCTTTTATGTCCAGTCGTTTCTTCTTCTTCATCTTTTTCTTTCTTTTTTTCTTTTGTGTGTGTCTGAGTGTAGGAAAAAGATCAGTAATGCAAGCAAATTTAAGCCTTTCAAATTCTTTTTGCATGATTCAAATCAATTGCTCTAGTACTCTTGGCTGGAAAAAAAAATCTCGCTTACTCCTCCCCTTTTATTAATTTATTAAATCTTTATATGAATAGAAAAATTTGGTAAAAAAATAAAACCAAGAGAAACTTGCATAATTGCAACTTTCATTGCAGAAGTCTCAAGCTGCACATTGCCAGAAACAACGATCACATCTCCACCGTGTTCTTGTTCCATCTGAGGAGACTACAAGCACTGATTATATTATTTTGGAACACCAGCATTCATGTGAGACGTTGGGATCTATTCTTTCCAATAAAGACATAAATATCTCAGGTTTTTCGTAAGCCCAATGGCCTGAGAATATGGAAGTAGTGATCATCTGATACATCCGATCAATAAATTCACGAGTAAAACTAGGATAGTTGTGAATCAATCCTCTATCATCAACACTAAATGCTAAGTTAAGCATACCATCTACATACTTGGCCAACAACAATCCTCTCTCACCAGCAAGATGGATTTTGTCCCTTCCTACATCAAGTAAATGGAGGACGAAGAACTCATACGAGCCTTTGATAACTAAAGCTAAACGGATGTACCCTTAGTGAAGCCGCATAGAGACACCGATAATACCGGAGATATGGATTTAGCTTGGATTTGGAAATGACCTCGATTATGCTCTCCCCGCACCAACACTTACTAGGTATTACTGGAGTTCTTACTCGTCTCCGACCACCGGTAATACCCCCAGTCGTAGAAGCTGAAGCGGCCGTTATTGAGTTCAACATTATTTCTCTTTCGGGGTTGGGAGAGAATTAGGGAAAGGAGGAATCAAGAAAGAGATGAGATAGATAAATGAGAAAGAGAGAGAAAGTGAAAGATATAGAATGGGGAAAACCAAAAAATAGGAGTTTTTATACTTAGGTAATTGGGAAGAGGGAAGAGTGAAATTAGAAATTCGAAAAAGCTGGTGGGCGGAAAATTTGTATCCTATGATGATTTTCGTGATAGAAGTTTCACCAAATTTGCAGTTTTACATAAAACATCAAACTTGTACTTTATACTTTTTTCAATTATCTTAGTTTTACTCTAATTGAATGACTGATTTTATGATTATACCAATTATATTATGTTACCTAGATTTATTTATCATATGATTATCTAAACATAAACTTGATTTCATGCCATAATAAGTTTTCAAATGAGACAACGTGAATATTAACGAAAAAGCTATAAGAAGACAATGTAATTCCTACATGATTACTAATAAGTAACGAGATAAAAAAAATTTGTTGTTCTGATTAAATCATAATCAACACAAAATAACTCATATATAACCATCTTACTTTCTTGACTTATTAACAAGTTCTTATTTACAATCCTATTACTCAGTTTACCTATCGTACTTATACCAGTAAAGAAAAAAGTCTCACTCAGTTGCACAAACACAAAATACAAATCTCACCTTTCAGAATACTCCACCTTTCAACGTTCACATACAATAAAAACATTAAAACTGAAATTGAAAGGTTTACAACCTACTTCTCTTGTGTTTCTTGTGGGGATGTTCATTGTGTTCCTTATGTTCCAAACCAGTATCCACATTCTCTTCTTCTCCATATCTACTTTCACGCTCACCATAGTTGCTCGGTTATTTGAACTATTTCCAATTCTCAGATGTCCTCTACATGCAAAATACTTCTTCTTTGCTCTTTATCCACCGATGTTAGATAAATAAACACATCCTCATTATTCAAAATATATGATTGCCTCTTAGGTTCCACTACCAATGGAATATAACCCAAATTCAGCCTCTTCGTAAACGGATCTATTCCCATCTTCCTGCATATCCTCTCCTTCAACAACGAATAAGTGATCTCCTCCAATGATGATCCATTCATAATCATCTCCAGACTTAGAATAATGTTCATCATAATCAAAGTGTATGTTTGTAGAAGAAAGACACATCTGCAATGCAAAAAAAAAAGATTAAACCATAAAGTTATACCTGGTTATACAATTATACCATTTAACTTATACTAAGTTATACCTTCTTATACAATTTGGTCAGTAACCAAGTCATATAGTTTACCGTCTAATCTAACCAAGTTTTCCCAACTTTTACAGTTCTAGCTGTTTTCGCCTCCTCAATTCGTTTCAATGGTTATCAGTTTTGATTCTCGACATCTATCTTTTCTTATGATTATACAATTGTTGATTATAAAATTTCCTAATAGATAGACCATCCACACATTCCGATCCTCGATTAGTCTAGTCCAATTATAACTACGAATATTGTAAATCAGAATCCTTGTAAATCGATCGATCGTGTAAGATGGATTTTAAACAATACAATTTAAGATAAATACCTTGTAAAACTGAATCAATAGCTTAATGATTCAGCATCCAAGTGACGAAACCGAGTTAGCTCAATGCTCGGAGCTCGAGATGATTGCGAGAAAAAAGAAACGGAGGCGATGACGGATTCCCGATTTGGGATTCAAAATGATTTGATTGGTCATTCAATCCAGTCAACCTCTCAGTCAATAAAAAAGACACTTTGGACATTAACCATCCATATGGAGAGTATTATAATAGATAAAAGTATGTTAGAATTAGTAAGAGTATGATAGATTAAATTTTGTCTCACTAAGAGCATTTGAGATTATTCCCCGCATGATTTAGGTTGATGATAGTAAAGAAAATGGTTGAAGATAGTACTTATGCATACTCATGTTTCAAAACTTAATTAGTTCTTCAACGAAGAAAATTTGTATTTTTAACTATATTTTATGGGGTTTTTTTAAAAACAACCTAAAATTTCAATTTAATCCCAAAACCAACTTCTTTTTTGTCACTACTATTCACCCTTGAAAGTTCCAACTTATCTTTAGGTTTTTGAATTATTTACAAAATTGCCATTATTATTTAATTAAATAATTATTTTGAAAATTGTACAAAACCTATTACACCCTAAACATTTCTTTTTATTTACAACAATGCCATTATCATCAATTTTTCAACCACCATAAACCACCATTTTGAGCACTTAAAAGCTCAACAACTCCAATTGCAACCATTTTTTTCCTCTTTCTCAACCAACAAATCTCAATTTTCTCTCATTTTCTCTCCATTTTCTTCTTAAAAACTTTCATGACTTTCATTTTTATAAGTTACACTTTTATATTTTGTGTTTATTCACTTGTGAATCAACAAAGGTGGTTCTTTTTGCTTATATTTGGAGTTTGAATGGTGGTAAAGGGTGGAAACGAGCATTACACTGAAAAAAGATAACTATTTACATCGCTTTCGTCATTTTTAGATCCGTGTCGTGATAGTAGACTGATTAGTATGTCTACACATAAGTGTAGACTTACCAATCAGTCTACTTTTCAATGCACAATTTACTTTTGCAATTGACCAAAATATTTTTTTTTGTAAAGAAGACTTCCATAGAAGTTTGCGTCTTAACCTTTGAAAACAAAAATAAAAGTATGTACATACTAAGAAGTCTACATAAAAGAGGTTACTTTTGAAAATCAAATCTTGTTGAGTTCTAGTCAATTGAAAAAACTAACATTTTCGTGAAGTAGACTGAAAAATAAGTCTAACATATAAAATCATAACTTTTTTTAAATACAGATAATAACCCGTGGATTTTTCAATTGCAAAACTAATTCAAATTGTAGACCTACTTGAAAGTTTACAAACGTAGACTGAAAAAGGAAGTCTACTACATTTATGTAGACTGAATGTGCCGTCTACGGAAAAAAATCTATAAAATGGATTTACGTATTATTCATAATGTATTTTCAAGATTTTTTAGTTTGACAATGTGTTAATTAATCCTAATGGTCTTCAACTATTTTGGCAAGATAATCTTTTATAATTATGAAACTATCAAGTTTTTTTAGTATGTAGTTAGCTAATAAGTGTAGACGTTTTTGTAAATCTACTTTTATAATATTTTGAAGATTTTGTTCTCTAATTTGGTAAAATGTATTCTTTTTTTTTGCAAGTAATGGTTCAATTACTTGTTGTGTATAGAGAATGAGTGCTGAAAGGCTCTTTGTAGGAGTTTGTGGTTGATAATCAAAAAATGAAGAATGTTCCTTGTGCATAATAGTTGTACCCATGGTGAATTTTTAGAAATGGTACAAGAAGATTATGAGTTGGACAAGAAAACCGAGATGGTGGAGCTAACATATTCCTTATCAAACATAGTTTTAGAGCAAAAGGATTTGGATACTCCTCTTATGTCTAATGTCTTGTCTTATGTGTTGAAATTATGTTGAATTTGTGGGTCTTTAGTCAATGTTGAACTTATATCTTATATCTTATGTGTTAAACTTATTGTTGTTTTGAATCTGTAGGTCTTTAGTCAGGTTTATTACTCTGATGTGCAGACTTATGTTTTAATCTACGGAAAATGAGACTAATATGTTAGTCTTTGTAATATTTGTTGATTTTGGGCTCTAAAATGTAGAATAAAACTGAAAATTCTTATACAAAAGAAGGATGATCCCTGATTGTCTAGTAGCAGACTTCTGTAGAAGTTTTCTCTAAATAAGTCTTCTATAAAAGAAGACTACTGTTTAAGTCTGTTGCAAGCAAAATACAATTATTTTGTTATAAGCAAAAGTCTGGTACAAAAGCTTATTACATCAGTTTAATACATCAATATGCTACTCACAGCACATTATATAAATCTGTTCAAGAAAAAAAGTCTGCAAAACTGTAAGAAATCTACTATCTTTGACCTTTTGTTGTTATTGTAAAAAGTCTGCAAATAAAAAAAAATAATTACAAAATAAGCCATCAAACTTCTATAAAGTCTGCTTAAAAGTTAGAGATAGTAGACTTCACTTCAAGTCTACTAATCTTGACTTTTAAGTAGACTTCATTTGAAAGTCTACTCTATCATAATTATTTTTTTTAGATTTGAAAATCTATACATTAAAATCTAAATATTTAAATCTTACATTTTTAGTAAGAGAAAATAACAATCATGGAAAAAATATCTCCAAAATAAGATAAAACTATTAAAAACAATGGACAAAAAATTAAATTCAGATTTTTGTAAACTTCATATGGCGTTTGCTTAAAATTTGTGGTTTAGCCTATAAGTAGACTTCATTAGAACTCTATACTATATAATAAGTTTTAGATCTGAAAAATTGTAAATAGGTTAAATTTACTAAATTGTAATTAGGTTAAATTTACGAAATTGTAATTAGGTTAAATTTACGATATTGTAAACTTGTTTGTCAGTCTATACCAATAATGTTTGGTTTAAATTAATTTGGTTAAATCCGGTTAGGTTAAATTTGGTGAGTGTAGACTTCTTTGTCAGTTTGCACCGAAAGTGTTTGGTTTAAATTGGATTTGGTTAAAATTAAGTTCGTTAAATCCATTTAGGTTAAATTCGGTGAGTGTAGACTTCTTTGTCAGTCTACACATATTTTTATTTTCCTAATTATTTTATTTTTTTTGTAGTTTATATATATGTTATACTATATTTTTTCTGTACTTTTATAGTTATAATATATGATTTGACATTTTATTCATAAAAACTCAATCTAATTTAAAAATATTTTTTTTTTTTTAAAACATGTAAATACACTTTTAAAGTCTATAGATCTAAAACTTACATTTTTAGAAGAGAAGATGAAAACCATGAATGATACCTACAAAACAAGGTAATATTGTGAGAAAGACATAACATAAAAGTACAAATATAAAATCTATAGATCTAAAACTTATATTGTAAAAGAAGATGATGAAAACCATGAATCATAATACCTAAAATAGCAAGAAAATATTGTGAGAGACATGAGAGAGTTTTGGAAAGAATGAGAGAGTTATAGAAAGAAATAGAGAGTTTCAGAGAGAACTGGGAGAGTTTTAAAAACTGGTGCAGACATTTTAGAGAGAGAGCATAAATTTCATTTATATAGGGGGAGACAAAAAAAACATAATTAAGTTAAATTTACGACATTGTAGACTTGTTTGTCAGTCTATACCGATAAAGTTTGGTTTAAATTAAGTTGATTAAATCTGGTTAGGTTAAATTCGGTGAGTGTAGACTTCTTTGTTAGTCTGCATCGATAGTGTTTGGTTAAAATTAAGTTGGTTAAATCCGGTTAAGTAAAATTCGGTGAGTGTAGATTTTTTTGTCAACCTGCACATATTTTTATTTTCCTAATTCTTTTATTGTTTTAATAATTTGTATATGATATAATTCATTTTTTCTTTATTATTTATAGTTATAATATAAAAAACTCAATTTTATTTAAAAATAATTATTTTTTGTAAATATTAATTCAGGTAGACTGAAATGTAAGTCTACAAAATCCTAAACACCTAAAACCAAAACCCTAAATTTGCTTGATAATCAAATGACTCTTAATTTTTGTATAAAATATACAAAATATAAACTATTCAACATTAACATGCAAATTTAAATCAATAAAACAAAACAATATCAATCTACAATCTAACCCTGAAAATCTAACCTGTAAAGACATAACATGTTACCACCTTTTGTTGTTAAACCATAGTCATTGTCTAACACATGTTACCAATTCAATCTATATTCTTTTAAAATATTCAATTATATAAAATTTAAATTTTGAAACTTCATATTGACCCTTATATTGATGATTCATTAAAAATTTCACAAAAAATATTTTTTAACATTTTTAAAATTAATTTATTAAACTAAATCACGATGCAGACTGTAGAATAAGTCTACAAAGTAGACTTCTTAAGATGTCTACATATGTGCAGACTTCTTTTTATACGTGCAGACTTACGAATGATAGAATCATAAAATAACTTTATGTTCTTTGTTTGGCCATAAAGGTTAAATAGTACTTTTGTCACCTATTTAGGTTAGTTTTGCAATTGATTGAATATTGAGTCTACTTTTAGGTTTAGAATCAATATTTGGGTTGTTTTTAGCAATTTTCCCTATTTTATGTGTTCATATTTATATCTAAACTTTATGGATCACATTGACGGAAATAAACTTTATGAATCAAATATGTATCTCTTTTTTATAAATACTAGAAGTGTTACATTTAAACACCAACACAAAATTGCTTCTAACTGCTATGTTTTAAAATTTTAATGCAAAGATTTTTATTTTAGATGTTCATTATATCCAGCTCTAGAAAATATAACTAAAACAGTGTTTAGTTTTGATAAAAATAGAACATTACAAATTCTATTTTAATATAATTTAAATGCAACCAAAAATTGGTCTGTGCTTGGCATGAGATAATAATACTAGTACTAAATAAACTAGGAGCGTAGTCTCGCACAAGTAGAGGGTCGGGCCCATAGTTGTTTCTTCGTATTACTCTGAAGTGGTTTTTGATTTGCCAAGATTTGTACTTTAATAAGATTGAGGTGATGTGATGAATTGTGGTTGTTGATTGTATGTATGTTATTTGTTGTTGTAGCAGAGTAGTTAATTTTAGGGATGTGGTTTATTTGATGTTGTTTTATTTAAAATAATGCTCATTATCCCAAATTTGTAGTTATTTGTTCTTTAAAAAGTAAAAAAGTTATTTGTTTATTTATTTTGGTAATCCGTAATTTCCCGTTACTTGTGTTTTAAAACATACAATTAAGGAAAAAGAACAACTGAAGTTAAAATTGTATAAGTGAGTTTTAGTTGTTTTTGGATTTTAAAGGGTTTAAAATGGAGTGATATTTTGTTTTCCACAAATACAAATAGGTTGTAGCGACGTTGGGTTTGTGTCTGCCTCCAGGGTAGCAAAAATAGTGCTGAGAGTATATGTGCACATCATAAATGATTAAAATCGTGTTTCCAAGTGGGTTGGTGAGTATTAAAGTTTAATTGAAAACTAAAAAAACATACATGTTAGTTAATTTATGTAAAATAAGTACACAATATTTAAAATTAGTCATTATATAGGGTCTAAAATTAGTCATTTAAAATTAGTCATTATATAGTTTCTAAAATTAGTCATTATATTTAAAATAAGTCATTACAAAATATTTAAAATTTGTCATTATCTGTGTTGGTGATGGTGATATCATCTCACCTCTGTATTGCTTCACTGCCATATACATTACTATCTGGATAACCTTTTCTTGACTTTGTAGCTGATTCCGACGAAACTTCAGGAGGATAAAATGGATCACATACATGTAATCAACGTGCAGCATGAACCCTTCTGGCAGCAAGTAACTCATGTGAGGAAATGGCCAACTCTCGCTGGAAATATATACCAGTAAAAAATGTCAAGTGCCCATTTGTTTTTTTTTTGTTTCAAAAAAAAAAGAAGAATAAAGGGTAAGCATTTAACTTATTTATAATTTATCCCTCTTGACTTTCCGCTCATACATAAGGCGTAACCTCTTAAGTTCAATCTGAGAGAGATATAGCAAAATTTCTAAAAGTTAAAAATAATTTGCAAGAGACAGAAAACATGCTTAATGCAACAATAGTAAAATCATTTCTCCTCGCTAAGAACTCCTACCCTATGATGCTTGAGACTTTCCAGTTCCTCTGGAATCTTTTGTACCCCATGTTTATGAGATTTTGCCTGCCAACAGTCAGACATCTATAAGCAAATGAACTTCAATTCTGGTGCTAGATTAAAAATTGGCATTGGTCAATTATTAAATAGCCATGTAGGGTGTCGTACTTACAAAGGGGTCTTCATTTTTTCAAGGAGGATAGCAAACTTAGAAGGTTATTGAATGTTTGCACATGTGTGGGTGCTGTCTATGATCGCCTCTCTGGTGCAGTTGAGCAACCATTTATCACATTCATACGGACCTACAAGTTCCCTTGGAAGAATCTTCCGTCTTTTTCTTATTCTAAATCCCTGGAAGGGTTCTAAATTTTTGGTTTCATGAGCTCCTTCAGCAACAGCAACCTCAGGACCAGCAACACGTTCAGTTTCATCGTCCTTGGAAACCAAGCGTTCCTCCTGCGTGAGTCCAGGGGAGGAAGTATGTTTCGGTAATACTAATGCAGGGTCAAGGCCCTACGATAAAACATTTGACAGTGGTTTTAAAACTATTAAACTCATTACAACCTTATGGGGATTGAGCTGAAAAGTAGCATAATGCATACCGATTCAGCTATTGTCTGGACATGTAGGATCTCGGCTTCCCCTTGTGCCCCAGCAGGTTGGGTTGATTTGTAGACCGAAACTAACCCAGCTGTTTGGTTATGGACAGCCTAGAAATCAAAATAACATATTAGCCTGTTGTAACATGGAAAAGGTGTGACAAATTGACCATCAATTCATTACCTCATCTACAACAAAACCGCCATCTGCAAGCCCATCCGTACCAGCGTTGGCACACTTAAATATAAAAAAGAATGTAATTGTTATGGCTCACTACAACTAATTTTAGCAGGTTAAATTTTTTATTGGACATGATAATGAAACTTTTACATCTTCTTTGATTGAAATTGTATGGTTAACAAAACGTACCACATCTTGAATTATGTAAGACGCCTCGGAAATAGTCTGGGTGCTTGCATGTTCTACAGAGGGATGTTATTGGAAATCTGGTTTTCCACTTCTGGACACAGAATATGCTCATTGGGTAAACTTCGTGTTGCGGTTGAGTTCCTAGGGAAATAACCTTCAAGCATATCTAACATTTCTTTGAAGTTAGCCATAATATTTGTTTAGACGGTAACACTTTCATTCCACAACATAGAAATTTGACTCACTAGGCGGGGGAAATCTTCTTTAAACTTTTCTTTCCACGCAGAGGCCAAGAAATCAGCGTCAAGAGCATCTTGTGCAAGAGCGTGTGAATTGACCTTCGGTTTGCTGGTTTTACAATTTAGAGCTGCTGTTTTTGCCTCTTATCGCATCCTAATAATGTCCACTTTTGAAACTGCACCACCAAATGAGGCTTTGTTGAATGGGAATTGATCCTCGATCAATTTGACCAAATTATCGACGTTGGGTTCGTCATCTTCATCAGACCAACCAAGGTTATGTAGAGCTGGGAATTGGTTATTAGGGTATACTATTATAGAACGCACATTTTTCTGCGAATGAATGAGCAGGTTATATTTTTGTGTTAGATCACCTGATTACACAATGCATCAAATTTTTCATGGAATTAACAGATAAATGGAATATATTGAAATGTACCTTCCATTCAGCATCAATATCACGCGCATGGCCCGGGCTAATGTTTTTTTGTCAGTTTTGTTGTCATTACCACGTAACCGTCTTCACCAAAATCTCTTCGGACCCCGATGAGCTACCATCTTGAACAACTTTGGTGAGCGATGGTACATCTTCAATCCTGACAAGTTGTGATGCGAAAACAAAACCTTTGAAGGAAAATGTGTTCTTGGATAGTGAGACTTCCTTTCTCTCTTTGACGCTGCTCATAAGCATATCAAATGAGAGCCTGCCCCAAGGGTAAGCAAGAAAATCATCAAACTCTTTAGTCAACTCGGCATGGTCCTAGGAGATACGAGGTGTGTGTAGTAGGTAGGATGATGAAGGTCTGCAGTGCGAGCATGCATATTTTATCCTCATCTCTTTGTCCGACTGTTTTTTTTTCTTTAGCATTATAATAACAAAAGTTACCTGCCCTCTTTGAGAGTTCCAAAAAGCTCGTCCCAATATGGCTTTTTCTGATATATGTTTCTTCTATCTTTTTGAGTGTTTAGAAAACTTTTCAATGTACAAACCAGTTACAATTGAAATTTTTTTGCAACAAAAAGCTTACAGGTTTGTAGGCGAAAAGAAACCACGCCTCGTGCTTTCTCGATACCTTCAGCTGTCTAGATACGATAAATTGACCAAACCTTCCCGATAAAGAAGGCTTATCGGCAATCTCAACCAATTTTCCAAATGGAGAGACTAGGATGACAAACACTTTGTCTGGTTCTAAGGCGTTGAGAGTTTGTCTGTCTGACTGGTTCCTCTTCTATTGAGAAAATTCTCTCTATAATGGGATATGGGGGTGCTTGCACATCGTTTCCTTCCATTATAGATATTAACAAACAAACTATTGTTTGAGATTTGAAATTAACGATTCTTTTTAAGGTAAGAAAAATAATAAAAGTTAGATCGGTTTATTGCAAGTGGGTTTGGAAGAGAGAGAAAGATATATAAAGATTTCGAAATTCAAAAACTTGGAACATAGTTTGAGAGAAATTGGATTGATATGATTTTAGAAGAATATTTGTGAGCAGAAGTAAGATTTACCCAAATCTTTATCAAGATTTTGCCTATCGTAGTGGAATAGTGCATTACGGTCATGTAAGGGCAACATGGTCCAAAAAAAGATGAATGGTAGTTGAACAGTGCACATTAATGTATCATTAATTATATAATAAGTTCTTTGGTAGGAGATGAAAATAATCTTTAAAATAAAACCTAAGGGTGTGCGGATCAAGATCTAATTTTATATTATTTTGATACTTTCTTATTTATTTATTAATTTTTTCGTTCCTTTTTATACCGGGTGAATTTGTAAAATATACATAGGAGAAGAAAAATAAAGAATATAGTCATATTTCGTTCTATGAAAAGTGATGTGACGATTTTGCATGAAAAAGGATGAGTTTTCTTTTCTCGCGCTTAAGTGTTTATCAATTCAATATGTTATATTATAATATACAATATCTATTAATAGATAGTATAGAATAATTGATTTACACCAATATTAGAGGAAGAGATAGTTGACAAAGAGGAGAAAAAAAAGAGGAGAAAGAGAGAGGAGGAGGAGAAAGATGAGGAAAAGAGTAAACATAAAAAGAAAGAGTTATAATCTTGCATAGAAGTTTTTGATAGTTGAACCAGTTATAAAATTATAGGTTTTCACTATTTTTTCAAAAATCTTATAAAAATTTAAATGATCATAGAAGTAAGAGAATGATAACAAAAATCATTGTAGATTTTGGGAAAAAGAAAAAAATATGTATGGCGATACCGAAGACGATCTTAAATTGAATTCAATAACTTTGGCCAAATTGCCAAAACCAACATAAAACTTGAACTCAAATGCAAAAGTGTATCCGAACATCAATTAAATGCAAAAGTAATCTAAAAGGGTAGTGAAATTACAACAGGCCTCTTACGACCAAACAAAAACTGTATGCGTTTTTACCTTTATAGCCTATTTAAGTCTTCTGTTTTTTAAGTCTTTTGTGATTAGGGAAGTCTTCTCGTTTAGTTAATCTTAAAAATAATTTGTAAATTATATAAAAATATTTTTATGGGGGAGAAATCTAAATCATGTAATAATAAACATTTGTATATGATATAAATTAAAATCTAGTAAAGTTTAATTGTTTTCAACATAGATGAGTGAATGTATCATCTCATGATATTCTTTGGTCTAGGGTTTGGAAAAATATGTTATAGTATTGTATGTATCTTTAGGATTATATTTTGGAAGCTTAACCATTTTTTTTTGAAAAATCGTTTCTTAGTATATGTGTTTAGTTTTGTGTATATTAAACAGTTCTGGAGTTGATTTTTAGTTTAGTGAAGTGTTTATTGATATTTAGTTTAGGGTATTAGAAGACTTAAGTCTACCAAAAGATATTACGCTAGAATACTTACATGTAAGTTTTCTCATCGTATAGGGTGTAGGAGACTTCCTCGTAAATTTTCTCGCTTATTTTTTGTGAGAAAACTTCTAGGAAGTCTTCTATGCCGAACCGGTTATAAATTTTACCAATTTACAGTTAACCTAACCGGATGTTTTAACGGACATATAAATAGTATTTATTATTATTATTAATTCACTATTTGCTGGTAAAACATGGAACCCTAGCCCTTTCTCTCTAAAGATGATACCGAAGACAATTTCTGTCGTTTCTCGTTTTCTGTCATTTTTCACCGATGCTAATCTTTTTCTTTTATCGAATCTCATTGCATCTCCTTTATCTTTCATGTCGGAAGAGTATTTCGGGAGCTTAAACTAACCCGCTTCCTTTTATTTTCAGATCTGAAATCGTTCGTGTTTTGTTATTTGTTTCGTTGAGCTCCGCCGCCGGTAAGTTCTTCCTCTTTGATGTCGAGTTCAATTTTTGACTAAGGGCGAACCTTTACGAAGTTTCGCCGCTGTTAAACCCTAAACGTGATAGTTTGACTTCTTATTTTACTTCGAGTTTTGCAGATCTGTTAACCGCTGCTGTCGTTGCCGACCATAACTTCACCGCTTCGCTTCCGACTGTAAGTTTTTCAATATGTTCGTCTAGAGTTTGTGGAAGTCTTCGAAGAAGTCTTCCAGTAGGCTTCTCGAAGAATATTTACTGGGAGACTTTCTAGAAGCCTTTCAGTTAATATTATCCGAGAAGGCTACTGGAAGACTTATTGAAAACTTATTTGAAGACTTATTGGAAGTCATCCAAGAAGTCTTCCAGTAAGTCTTCCAGTAGGCTTGTTGGATGTATTAACTGGAAGTCTTCTATGAAGTCTTCCAGTAATTTTGTTTGGTTTGTGTTTGAGGTGTTGGTTTTTAATTGTTATGCAGACCGAAAAATGGATTCACTAGAACTTCCGAAGATGATATTTACCTTATGGGAAGAGCCCTTTCTAATCAAAAGCATAACATACCATACATATGACTCCAAGTTGTTTTTTGCTGTAAGGGATGCTCTATATGATGATGAATACGAAGATCTTAAGGAATCAAGATTGGGAGTTGATATGTTGCGTTTTTAACGTATTCTAACCTTTGTTTTCAAGTATTTTTCGAGTCCTTTTTGTGTTTTTGAGTCTTTTCAGGTTGGAATACGTTATGATGGAGTTATGGACACAAGAAGCAAAGAATGGAGCAAAAATGGAGAAAAATGATGTTTTTGGGCTAGATCGGTCGATCTGAATCTAGATCGATCG